>CM031565.1:4994966-5362269 GCA_018467065.1 Ephestia elutella
GGGCTTCGCTCCCGTGGGAATTTCGGGATAAAAAGTACCTTATGTGCTATTCCCGGTATTTTTCTACCAGTATACCAAATTTTATCGAAATCCGTCAAGTAGATTTTGCGTGATTGAGTAACAAACATCCTTACAAACTCACATCCAAACTTTCGCATTTGTTATATTAGTAGAAGGAAGTAGGATTAGAAACCTCAATTACCCAACAGTTTTAAATATTACGGAAATATTTAGTTGAAATATGGAATGGAATAGTGGAAATATGGTTACACCATACAGTGATCCGGCTCGAACGACCACTGTATGGTGTAACCACACACAGATTTGCTAAATAGGTTGATGCTGATGCTAGGATGCTAAGCTATGGGGGAAACTCCGAAGAGATTGAATCCAAATACGTAGAGTGCTAATCGTACACTAATTTAATGTTAAGTTATTGGGAAAGTAAGTCTAACTAGTAAATATGCAAGCTAATCAATATAGTATTAAAAGGTATATTGGACCTAGAGTTAGCGTCTATGTAGAGCAATAATTATATCTAATGTGTGTGATGGCTCATATAATAGTCTTCTGCGTGAATTGAATCGTGGATTACCAACTACACGGCCTCCAAACGCCGGGCGCGTTAGAAATCAAGATATTTGGAAAACTAAGCGGCGACCTTCGCTCCGTGAAAAACGGAACGTCTAATTAAGACATAACATCCTTTTGGCGCGCAAAAAACTTTTTTCTGTTCCTTCCTACGTTTCAATTGTCATATTTCGACGGAAAATAGAGCATCATTCATTTGCGCTGTCAAAATTGATTGGTTGTGTTCCGTTACACGCTATGATATTGTTTTCCGATAATATAAGTTAGCGTAAACATATAAAATATGACAATGATGTGAAAAAATCAACTAGTGATGATAACGAGAAGAAGCAAAATATAGAAAAGAAAAATCTATCTTGTTTTACATGTGTATGTTACAGATATATTGTCAGTGTCATATTTTCTGAAGAAGATGCAAACGTCACTCACGGTACCATTAAAATGCTATAGATACCTAGCTCACAAAAGTTTACTTACATATATCACCACCACTACAATGTGTAATAATGGTTCAGAACTGGTAGTGACTTCATGAGAATCTCATTACAAAATGTAATTAAACTTGTCAAAGAAGCAATAAAAAGCAACGTCATAATCAAACAAGTTTGTGATTTTATCGACGTGGCCAAAGAAAAAATACACTAACATGGCTGCGTGCAAGTTGGCCTTGGCTCACAAAAAAAAAAACAAACTAAAATTTCACCAATTCAAGTTTCGAATCAAATATGTCACTAAAAAAGCATAAACTAAAATCTGGCCAGTTCGAAATCCGAATCAAATAAATTCTTCAGAAAAAAAGAAAAACGAAAATGCCTTCAAATACTTCCATCAAATTTTCAAACGTGGAACAGGTGTAAAAAATTCACGCTGAGGCTAAATTGTATGGCAGAAGAGACATGTTAAAATATTAAGCGGCCAGTCACTCGCGTGAGTTACTGGACGTTGTTTTGACGTCCGTCGATATAAGGACCGTTTATAAGTGACGATTTCAATACTGAAATTGCCAATTTGGCAAAAAAAACAACTATTGTTGTCGCAACTATTGTATTAGGAGAATATCTTGTAATGATAGTCTGTAAGAGTTGAAAATAAAATAAAAAATAAAATAAAATAAATATATTCGGACGGAACACAAAAATATGATAAAATTAGTATAAGTACTTTGGTTTTTATGTTCTTTTTTTGGTTATACTTTTTGGAATTATTTATCTGTGGAGTGTCCGATTACTATATAAATTAATACATCTTTGATTTATAAGTTCAAATACCTACCCTCTGCTAGATATCTATTTTATGATTATGAAAGATTGACGAGTTTTAAACAAAAAATTAATGATCAATCTTAATTTAAATCTTAATTTAACAATTAATCTTAATTTATCTGACTGGTTCATAGATTTTTGTTTTTATTCATAAATAAGAATTGTGTGAACTTTCACACAAACCTAGATTGAAATCTATAAATATCATCATTGGTATTTTCTAGCGAACTACATATGGATCTGAAAAAAAAAACAAAATACCGTACCATGTAAACGCACCCTCATAACGTTAATAAATAATCAAAAAAGAGCATTTTTCCTACAACTTAGCCTCACGCCTCCACCATAAGAATCGGGTAATAATTTTAGATCATAGCACCTCTTTATAACAGGTTAAAAAAGCAATTTAGTTAGTAACTACTGCTTATTATGTGTTAAGTAAATACTAGTGTAAGTAATTGGACGTCTGAACATATCAAAATAAAGTTGTAGACGATAAGTGGAAAAGTAGATTTTTCGGGGTGTTATTACATGACTTTAAGTTTGGTAATAGATTTAAATATTCAAAAATTAGGCGAGATAAAAGAAATATAATGCGGAATAAATATGGAGCAAGCACGAATGTAGCACCAATAAATGAAAAACGAAATAGATATATATATACCTATATCTAATCTGTGGAGATAGTTTGAGTGCTGAAGAGTGACATAGGCTACGTTATTCCGTGGGCGGAGCCGCACGTAACGGCTAGTACAACAATAAATATGTGTACTCTTATTAATATAGAATGTGTACTCTTATTAATATAGAAATTATAAAAAAATTCTATTAGAGCAGGACTTGAACTCGCATACGACTTCGACAACTGAGCTATCGCAATTTAACCCTGCACATCGAAAATCTTCAGCATCTACAATTTCTATTGAAATGCATTAAGGCATGTGTTACATAACACTTTTTTCATCATATAAAATTTCTATACTAATAAGAATACTTTATTATTTATTGCATCTTTATGTGTCTGCTAAGCCTTTTCAGCAATAAACATTTTTCGGCTGAGAGAGAGAGAGAGAGAGAGTATTTATTGCATCTTGAGTGCACAAAAATCCAAAAAAATAAATGTGTGTTGTGTTACTTACCATCTTTAGGCGGACTGGCACATTGAGGCGCGTACGAACTTAAATGGTAGCCATAGGTATTCTGGTGCATAGGAGGGAATGGATAGCCTAGCGACCTAGGGCTTGGGAACCCTGACGCCTCATGAGGGTTCTGCTGACCCCCAGGGCTTCCAAAATGGTGGGGATGCTGATACCCCCCCTTGAACGGACCGTAACCATGTTGTTGCAACTCTATGAATGCAGATTTTGATGATACATTTGTAGGAGTCGAGTTCGTTGAGTTTGATATATCATGGGGGGTCTGAGAGCCCCCTAAATGGTGGTGTTGGTGGTCAAGGGCGTCTTGGGTCGTCATGGCGGGCTGGGGGGTAGATGGGCCCCCCCCGTCCGAGGACTGGGGAGGCCCGAAGGGATCTGTGAAACTCAGGGTGTTGGGTTTGCTGCTAGGGGATTGAATTCGGGTAATTTTGAGGGATTTTGGCTCCTGGTGGTGTATGTCGCCGCTTGTGTAGCCTGAAACAAAAAAGGAAAAAATTAGTACTTTTAATGACTACAGGTATAATTTTCATTTTGATTCTGAGGCACTTCCTATGCCCTACTTGTACTGTTAATTAGAAGTATCAGAAAGTAACACATTTTTGGAAAAAAAATAAGCACTTAATACCTATCTGTAGGTTTAAATGAATATTCCTCGAAACTACGACATGATTGAAGCAGAATTTTGACAAGTAGATTACCTAATTTACCGCAATTTTTACACGAAAAGATATCCAAGCAAAACGGACTTAAAATAATTACGGCTCATCTACATTTAAATCGATTGGATCAGGGTCATAAAATACATTAAAAAAGTACAACCTCGATTTTAAAACTCAGTTCAGTTAGAATTAAAAAAAATGGAACCCTTATCTGGCAATCTTGGACATTTGTTTGTCGTATATCCTCTTTATTGGATCAATTGGCCGTGTCGACGTCAAATTGTTTTACAGAAACTCAGATGACCTCGGATGACCCCGTGGGAGATGGATGCGCTTCATTGGTGAGGCATTGTGTGCGTTTCCAAAGAATTTTCGATTAAATTACTTTTGGATAAGAAACAAGTATTTGCTTCACATCATGCAAGATAGAGGTCAAACGCACTCAAATTTTTAATAAAAATTAAAAGGTTAATTAACATTTTAAATTTGATTGTTTGTTGCTGATTGGATTTTGGAAAAAAATATTACGTACGTACATAGTTTTGTACACGTTATTACGTCATAAGATGGTTGTACAAATCTGTTTCAAAGCCTTTTTGATCAAATTGATACATTAAATGTGTGTGATAGTAACACAATGCATAATCAAAGATCTCCGAATGTATCTGTTACTAAAATATACAATAAAAATATTTCCACCAAGTCCACTTCATAGTAGATTATGGCTTTCAAATAATTGGTAAGGACATATTTCACGCTTTTTTTAAACCAGTATCACTGTATTTCATTTATATTCCGAAGATTTATAAAAGTCATCATGCACTAAAGTTTTTATTTTCCAAATGCATTTTTCTATTCGCAAACCTATCTAATTTTATTTTGTTACCTATTAATTATATTGTTAGATTCCCTATTCTTTTAATGGCTTCAAATAAGTTCCCTGAAGTAGCCCAATATTGTATTTATAGTTACCATAAACAAATTCGTAGTAAGACTACATCTTTCCTTATGCGGTGGTCTATTCAAAATCTTGCTAACAAAAAAACCTAATCTAACACAACCAATTTACATTTACAACCCCATTTCTCACAATATGTTTGACCGTCAAAACAAATGATTCGTTTGGAATTATCTGGTCAAGCGTGAGTGGTGCTAAGGTTGAGAGTTCAGAGCAAGCTGTGCAATGAAAAAAATATTCTCGCAAAATAACTAATACATAGTAGGTAGATGACTACCTACTCTCCGAGTAAGTTACAATAAATATTTAGTGTACAGATAGAATAAAGTTAATGGAGTGGTCTTCCAATACCATCTCAATGTGTGAGAGTCTAGTGAGTAGAATTTATACACCTCATTATAAGGTTTTCCTTACTTAGGAACTTATTTTCAGAAAGAAAAGTTTTTTCGGACAAAGAAATGTATTCTGAGGTTCCACATTCATCTAAATTGAGGTTTTCAACCCTAAAGATGCCCTTTTCGGCACGCTCTTTGTGTTAATTACTACATCTTCCGTCTCTGTTTCTCTTCTTGTCTTTACGGTGTGTCTATCCTTGTCTTTTATTTTTTTCTTGCGCTCTTCCCGGCGCCTCGAAAGGTCGGGTCAGAACGTTTTGTCTTTTTTTATTTGTTTGTGCTGATTGCTCATGTTCGTAATAATAATGTTTAGGAGCAACTAATGAGTGTAAATTTTTATTGAAAATTATTGCCGTTAAATATTTGTCATGTAGATGGCTTAATTTTCAATGTAAATTTGAATAACGCTATAAAAATAACCTTTGTCATTATTGATAGTGTCTGAGGTTAAATAAATGAAGCTACATTTTTAAATCGCGTGTCTTTAAGACCTATCATAGACACTTAGCTTGAAAAGCCATCACACACAACACCTATGATGAATTACATACACACTTATTCCTGTAATAATGTAATAGACTTTCTATATGGTGTTCATCACACAAAGACTTCATTAAACGATTACAGCAAAAAATTGAATTGCAAATTCTGATCGAAATTCATGGCCGTTTATCCTAATGTATCCTCTATTATAAGTATATATTTCTTCAAATACATTACTTTCAACATCATTTCTTTATTCAGCTCTTGCTTCATTTATTATTATCATCATCTTTTTTTTTTTAAATCGAACTTTTTACAACCGGCTTGATTTTTCAAAGATCTGTCATAATTATTGGCCACTAATAAACGAAATTTAAAAATAAAGAATCGCCACATTTTTTAAATTGTTTCTTTTTCATATGTTTGCAGTTTAATTCCGTAATTATGACTGAATATTGGAATAATCTGCATAAACGACTGAGCGTCTTTAAGTTGAACGTAGAAATTAACTGAATATTTTAGCCTGTTATCTTAGTTATAGATTAAGTCCAGATTTGAAGTCTAGATAATACATCAGCCTCAGAACTGGTCGTGGGACTGGTTGCATACAGTTATGCAAATATTTATTTATAAATATCCAGGTTATTGCTGGTCATAATGATTTAGATTGGAACACCACAGGGTAGCGTTATAGGACCAATACTATTTTCTTTCATACTTTATTATAACATGTTTATTAAAAAGTCGTCTGTCGCTTTGTCTGTATTTTCATAGTTTCTTTAACGGATGTTCATATAATTTTGACCAATAGTAAGAAAAATCTTTTTTCTATTAACTAGTTTATTGTCGTTTGTTTAAAAAAAAACGTACTCGTAATTAAAAAATCAAAATTTCTCACAGTAGGTTCACTACTGAGATATTAATTTTGCATAGCAATAAATTGAAACCTGTATCTACTGTCCCTGTTTCCCATTAGAAACCTAACAATGCCCAGTCAAGCATCATTCTCTAATGAATACTTAAGGATATTTTATGGGCTACCAATTATTTATGGGCCCTCATAGGTTCCCATGGCGCGTCGTGGATCACTGGTCAGGGGAGTAAAATGGTCACTATGATGAATCAATTTCTCTTTTTCTAAATATTTAAAATTGAACCTTATCAATCCATTCATAAGGTTCATTTTTAAATATTAATAAATAAGAAATGGATCAAAGTCCTATTCATAAAAGTGTCCGTTTTATCCCACCAGGCCTGCGTAGTTTTATAGCGGGAGCATTATTAAGAATGCTATCTTCGTTGCATCTAGTATTCATGTTCTTGAATCGCTAGTAGTCTGTTGCTTTATTGTACTTTGAGTCAATTTTGCAATGAGAATTCAAAGCGATGAAACTGCTTAATTGATTTAAGTGTCGAAATTTTTGTCAATGGTAGGATGGCATCTCGGACTTGACTACCTATAATCTACTCGCTTGGTCTCTGAATGATAGTAACCGTTTTTCCGCTCACTAGATGGTGCTACTGTCTAATGAGGTCTGTCAGCTGATACGATACTGTCATTAGTTGTCAAATTCTAATGACAGGATTGTACCATCTGACAGACCTGTAGCTTTGAGACATAATATATTATGATTAGATAATTAGTTATCGACGTGAAAAAGAGCCTTCTTTGAAAGCCAAGTTTCAATAAAAAAAAATGACTTTGACTTTGACTGAGACCTCACTTGCCAGTAGCGCCAACTACAGTGCGACAAGGCTTGTAATTAACGTGGCGAAAAAAGGAACTAGCGACGCCATCTTCATGAACGTCATTTTTGACAACTTTGACAAGTGTTCTCCCATGTGTGGTGTCTCCAAAAGTGGTGATTATTACCATGACGACACCAGAACCATGTAAATTTCATGTCTATTTTTCTTTAACCATGTACCTAATCAAGTCTAGATTTTAATCATAGATTTTCATTCTTATTATTCAGTCATGATTGTATGTTAAATGTGTTCTACGTTTTTTCGGTACTAGTCAATTTTTGCTTTAGGAGATATGAGTGTTCGACCGATTATGTAGTAGTCACTTTAAGCTCTAGGCAAAAATCGAATATAGTCAAATTGTGTTCTAGACGGTCCAAGACCAACCCTTTAATTATTGTAAGATATGCGAAAAAAAAAATCTTGTTTACTCTGCTATTTAAGGAGATTTTATTTCAATGGCAACACTGAAGTCACTGCAGCGCCCCTGACACATTCATTTAAAGCCAAACACCTTTAAACAAAATTCGTCAACTAATTCATTAAACTTATATAATATTTATACATTTTTGACTTAAACATGTTTCTGCTATTTCAGTATGGCAAATCTCTTGTCCTTATTTCCTGCTTCATTAATAAATTGTTTGTCTTCATTAATTTATCTATAGGATGTTGATTGGATATTCAGACAATATCTACTGTTCTTTATTCTACTTACATTTAAAAAATATATATTTTGTTATTTCTTGTCGATCTAAGCATGCTGTGCGCACTAATTTCTTGGTTTTCCAACTTGTTATCGAAACTTTGTAATTTATTTATTTAAATACAACGGTACCTACATATTTCGTAGCCAATTACAGTATTTGTAATAGAAATAGAAGATATACATTGTAATTTAAAAAAAAAAGAAAAACAGATATAAAAGAAACATTTACATTTCTATCACATGCAAGTCGACTCACATTCACCATTCTCACAAAACAGCAAACAATTCCTGTAATGTTTATTGCCATGTTATGTTGTAAAACTGTTTTGTGTGCCAATAAATAAAATAAAATAAAGCCTTGTCGCACTGTAGTGAGCGATAACCTAACCTAAGAAAAACGATCACCCTCATTGATGATCGTAATAGGAATTTTGTCACAATGCTGCTCGCAAAAACAACCCATTTTATAGAATCAATAAGTTTTCTGTTTGAAAAGTGTAAACAAAAACCATCACCTTTTAAACCCTCAAATTCAATGTACGTATTTTAAAAAGGTGAACGCGGATTACCAACTTAAACCGCCGATCGAAAAAGTTAGCTATTGTCTATGGAAATGTCAAAGTGATAGCTACAAATGTCAAATAGTATTGGCGCGCAAAACATGGCGGGAACGTCGTTCTCTTTTTGCGCCATTGATCAATTTCCAATGCTCTATTTTATCGGATTAGTGTTGCCCATAGATCAGAATATGTACTGTTGCCATGACGGTTGATATTAATCAACTCAGTCATACAATAATCATGAACTTGTATTATTATAATCACTTGCTTTATGTAATTCTACAAGGCCGAATATATGAATTTATGTGTAACCAAAAATCATTGTTACAAATTTTATTTTTATTTTTTTAAAAGCTCATCAAATTATATACCTACGTGTTAATTTTCATGAATGTATGTGTATATGAATATACTTACTACCTACTTTTACTGATAAGTTATTACTTAGGTACCTACTAACTTAAAAATATACCAGGGGGCCTACGCTCGCTGTCGTCTTTTTAAGTTGAATCAAGAAGAATATCTTCTGATATGATTTTTAGAATGTAAAAATAAAAAATGCTGAATCAAAAATTCAATAACAACAAAATGCGATTAGGAAAAACCACACCTTAAAATTTTGTATCCACGATCGCGGCATAAAAACTTTAATTATTATTAGTAGAGACAAATAGTACTCGCTTGTTTTACAATCAAAAATAACCGATCAGTCACGCACGGATCATACAAATTTTTATAGAACCGCTAGCTAAGCCGGTTCTCAACCCACAAGCCAATATATCGGAAAATGTTAACAGTTATCGTCTATTTCGTATGGAAATCGTTTGGAGAATTTAACACTACGCCCACGTATGAAGGGAGTTGATGTAACTGGCACGAATTAAAAAAAATATTTGGCGCCTTTATTTTTTTTCATTTAAGATATTTTGCAACTGATTGGAGAAACAAGGATGTGAAATTAACTTTTTAAAATAAGAATGCCTATGATACGAGTACGATACATCAAATTTAATTATTTTTATTTTATTATATTTTTTTTGTAATTGTTCGATTGTGGAACGTTAAAATTCAAATTTATTATTTGCATAGATGTAGGTATGTTACAAAAGAGCATTCTACCATAGTAGGTAAATTATATACGTCGTCAGAAGATGTTATATAGGACTTCATAAATTCAAAATTAGTGGCCAGTTTGAGGCGGCAGAATTTTTCACAATAGACGTTTAAAAAAGCAGCATTCGATTTTTAACTTTTCGGATTTTTAAACGTGATTTCCCAAAAACAACCTTCGTCTATGTTTTTTTTTTCAATTTACACTCAATCGATTATAGCACCTCTCTTTAGCCGTCGGGGAGTTAACCGTTCCATTCTACTCGTAGCTAAGTACTGCATGTAAATGCAGCTCGATTCTCCATGCAATCTATTGGGTTCAAGGAAACTCGATGCGTCATAGACTAGTAGACTGGTACGTACTCAGTTTTTACGCGAGTGCCTACGATACCGATTGTACCATGTTTTAGAACTAATTTTTACCATCACAAAGCATTTTGACGATCTCCGTGGCAGTGATGTGCCGTTTCCGAAATTTTCAAAGAAATAGCGGAAAGTTTCTTGGAAATTTCTCGAGAATGGAAAATTTTCCTTAAAACCCGAGACATTTCTGAGAATTTTCGGAAATTTTCAACGGAAAAATTTTTCGGGAACTGGAAATTTCTCGGCAGCACATCGCTATCCTTGGCGCAGTGGTAAAGACCTTGCCTCTGAACCAGGGGGTCCCGGGTTCGATCCCCGTTCGGGTCAAGATGGAAAATGATCTTTTTCAGATGACCCGGGTCTTGGATGTTTATCTATATATGTATTTGTTACTAAATAAAGTATCTTTGAGTTAGTATCCCATAACACAAGTCTTGAACTTACTTTGGGGCTAGATCAATCTGTGAGACTTGTCCGTTATATTTATTTATGCACAGATTGATAAGCTATTTGTGGTGACATAATAATTGTGACTATTTATTATAATTCATAAAATGCGTGCTTATTACTAATAAATCATTTGAGCCATCACTCAGCTATCATGCAATAGAAACAAAAAAATAATTAGCACATTATTAAAGGGTTTGTAAGTTTTTTTTTGCTTATAGTTTGATTTATAGAAACAACTAGCTTTCGCCCGCGGCTTCGCCCGCGTGAATTTCCCACGGGAACAGTGCTTTTTCCCGGGATGAAAGGTACCCTATGTGCTTCTCCGTACTTCCAGCTATGTGTATGCGAAATTTCAGGAAGATTGGTTCAGTAGATAAAGCGTGAAGAGGTAACAAACAAACAAACAAACTCACTTTCGCATTTATAATATTAGTTAGGATAAATAATGTAGTAGAGAAAATATCTTGGAAATGCAATGACATTTTTTCCACATTTTTTCTAATATTACAAAAAAAAAAATTTACATCTATTTTTTGAAAAGAGATACTATTCAAAAATAGATGTAAATTCCATTAATTAAAACCAAAAATTACTTTTTTTTATTGATTTTTTCGAGCGTTAAAATTACACTAATCAAATTAGACTTCATTTAAGTAAAATTAAATATATTTATTAAATAAGAATAATATCATATGTATACATTTAACATTAAATTAAATAAGAAAACTAAAATCTAAAATTAAAGTTAACTTAAGTTGCAAAAAGTATCTTAAATGAGTTTGCTACTACCACCATCTAATAACCTAAATATTCTACTTGTGGACAGGTTTCCTCACAATGTTCCTTCACCGGAAGTAATTGTCAAGACTTTGACTTTAAACGATGAATACTTTGACATTTTACAACTTTAACATTTCACTAAAATTTGGGATTCGAACTTACTTTTCAGCACGACAAGCCAGCTAGGCTACCACTGCTTCATCGTGGAGTCAGTCAAACAAAAAAGTTATTATACTTACCATGATTATTCTTTTAGATAGTATTTTGAAATCTATTTGCATGCTATTTTAGAATCGGAACACGTCGATTGCTCAAAGTTGAAAACCAGTAACTGCTTACTTATCATGGTAGATTTAAGTTTGATAGAGTTTTATTTTTCTAAAATATTTGATAGTTTTTCAATTTGAGCACCCGATGAATTCGTACTATAATTTATTGCTTTTCCTACAATTTTTAAGGCAAATAAAGTCCTAAAATTCCAATCATCAGAAGTTCAAAATAAAATAAAATAAAATAAAATTCAAATAATCAGAAGAAATGTAACATTAATAATGTTACATTTCTTCTGATTATTTTTTAATTTTATATAAAATTGTTAATTATGTATTATTTAATTTAATGTATTTTAGACACAATATTCATTGTTTGTGAATAAATAACTATGATTTGAACTCAATTTTAGCTAAACCGTGCGTTGCAGTTAGTGATTAAGCCTTAAAGTAAAAATTCAACTCTCTCATAACCAATTTATCAGAAATATAAGTTTGAGAAGCAAAACGGCGTTAAGTTATATAGTTCATCAAGAAAAACATTATTGAAAGATCAATAAAACGCGGCTAAATCATTTGATGGCGTCTTACATGAAATAAAAATACCTCGGAGCCATCAATAGGCAGTATGGGATCACTTGCTGAATAGTAATCCATAGACTAATTTGTCTCTGGTCAGACATTACAGATCGATTACGTATGTATAAGTAATTTACTCTTTTTATTGGTGTATCACACGCACACGTCGTGGTTAATTTTTTAATTTTATCTGTGTACTTATTACATTTTTTTATGACGTTGAGAGATATGTAAAAAAAGTTTAATTTCTCATTTCTAAACGTGTACATAAACCGAATATCTTGGTGGATTCTATTTATCCATTAAATATGTTTTTTTTAAATAACATAGGGCGGCGGATCACCTGATGGTAATTTTGATTTATAGAATAAGAAATCAAATTATATAATTGAGCATGAATAACATTTTTTACAAATAAAATTGTTTTAAAAACTAAAACCTCTTTGACGCATTCCTTGCTTGATATTTTTTCTTAAGTTGCCAGTGTAATTTTCCTAATACTTTTGTATTATTTCGTATATTTTAATAACGTTAAAAGGTTAAAAAGGTTAAAAATCGAGGTACTTAATCCTAATTTTTGTATTCATTTATTTTTATTAAATATGTAGATAAACTACAATTGCTTGCCAATATAATTTAACATTTTTTTTTCTTCTGTTTGTTATACAAAATCCTAATTAATATATTTTTTTATATACTTATTGTTATCTAAAAATTTAATGTAAACTCATTCCACAGGTCACATTCATTGAATCTTTACAACATACACACCTAGACACACTTTAAACATTCATGTGTATTATATATATAGTGCAACTTCATTGCGTTTTCTTCACCATTAAATTCGACAATATTATTGTAATAGCAAGAGAAACCCTTTATTGGCCTTATTATAGAATAAGAATTGAACTGTATTAGCTGTAAACGCTGTTGGTTTCTTTAATAACATAAAAATAAAATGTTATTTATTTTTTCTTTTTAATCTTACTTTTGGTTAAAAAAATATTTTATAGGTTAGGTATATGTTATTAAGGTTAAATTAACAGTTAAAAGTAAAGATGCAAGCATGCTTTTTAGGACTTTGTCAAGGCCTGTGAACATGCTTCACAAAATCGCGATTTTTCAAATTAAAAATTAAAATGTTTTTTTTTCGTATAAAAAAATAATATAGTGACTATATCGCCTTTTGTTTTTTTTATCAAAGTGATCGTCAACTCTCTGGATGTAATTAGTTGGCAGACACTGAAGATATAAATCGTCAGTACTGTCAGACTCATTATGCACAAAAAAAATAGTAAACATGACATGTGATTTATTTATCCCACAAGGAACATAAAACAATGAAATTTTACTGTAGGTACTTACTAATAAAAAATGTATTATTTTAGGAAGTATGATTATTATAGTTTATTACATAAATTTAAAAAAATGAAACGTAAAAAGTAAAATTTATAGGTATTAATTTTTTTTTAAAGACGAAAATCACAACCGCTTAAAAAATTCATTAAAGCTAAAACAAAAAAAAAGAGATTTCAAAAACAGAACAAATCTGAAATGTCGCGTTTTATTTTTGCATTAATCGAATCTGCCACTGCAAATATAAATATTTTTTTAATAACGCAAAGATGTCACAGCACAGTTCCACGTCGGGATTATTATATTTTTTATACATCTGACTATACTTGCGTGCGCAGATTCGCGTGAGATAACCACCGTCCTAGACGGGCAAAAACTCGTTTCTTCAGAGCCATTCGTCGTGGAAAACTCAGTTTCTAATCTATTACGCAATTTGTTTGCAGCGGGCAACCCTGGCTTGGAAGGCACAGGGATGGAAACCATAAAGTTGGAAAAAATGATTGACATTTTTACACGACTGACCAAAAAATGAGTGTTATGTTTTCAGGGTTCATGTGTGTAAGTATGTATGTAAGTTTCTTTATTCCACCATAAGTCCTGAACGGCTGAATAGATTTTGATGTGAGAGGTATTTTTAGATTCCTTGCATTCCTCTGAGTGACATAGGCTATGTGAGGAAATTGTTAGTCGTGTTTTTTTAAATAATTTGCTTGTTATATCTATAGGACTCTACGCACGGCCCAATTTAGGTTCCATAAATCGGGAGCAGTGTTGCCAGATCCAAATTTGAAAAATCCGTAAGGCTTTACTCGAAATCCTACCTATAGCCTACCTCGAGATCTAAGGATTAATGTAGAGGCAATCTACAGAATTTTACGGATCTTCAAGCAAGGGAAATTACGGATTTAAAAAAATTGGATCTGGCAACACTGCTCCCGATTTAGGACCCTAAATCGGGCCGTGCGTAGAGGCCTTATGATATAAACAGTATGTCAAAAAATATTTGTTAAAATATTATTAAAATTAACTTAATTATATATTGGCTTAGAATCAGTTTCATGTCAAAGTTTAAGCAGAATGTTGATAGGTAGTAAAAGTTTTAATATTAATTGGTACTTTTTATAGCCAAGATTGTCGTAAAGCCGAAGACACCAGCTTAGTTTATGATATTATTAATTTTATTCCGCTATAGGAACTGTGAGATATGTAAAATGTAAATATTGATATGTACCTATAGATCAGATCAAAAATAGATTATTTTATCTATTTTTTTTTTCCTATTTATACGTTCTTGTTTACAGTTACAGGAAAATCTGCCACAAGCCTCGTCAAAATTTAAAATATGTAACCTAATACATATTTTAAATTCGAATACCAAAAAATTTTTTTTTCAGAAATAACTAGTGCATCATTTTTGATTAAGTTTTACTTTTAGGAGTAAGTGTCTTATAAGATACTTATAAACATTTATACAAAAATCATAATATCCTTATGGGATTTAGATCAAAGAAAATACACTACATCCTATCCTAACTAATAAAAAGTACATATGCTGCTAAAAATCAATTGTGCCCAAGTATAATTATGCCAAAAAAACTATGCCAAATTCATTGTGCCAAACCATTTTAGGAATATATACATTATGCTAACGAAAGGGATCCCCTAACTAATATTATAAATGCGAAAGTGAGTTTGTTTGTTTGTTTGTTTGTTTGTTTGTTTGTTTGTTTGTTTGTTTGTTTGTTTGTTTGTTTGTTTGTTTGTTTGTTTGTTTGTTTGTTGGTTTGTTTGTTGGTTTGTTTGTTGGTTTGTTTGTTGGTTTGTTTGTTTGTTTGTTACCTCTTCACGCTTTATCTACTGAACCAATCTTCCTGAAATTTCGCATACACATAGCTGGAAGTACGGAGAAGGACAAAGGGTACCTTTCATCCCGGGAAAAAGCACTGTTCCCGTGGGAAATTCACGCGAGCGAAGCCGCGAGCGAAAGCTAGTACCATATAACTAGTTTCTTATATGCTTATTACTAGTTTGTTAACCCAAAGAAAACACAATTTGACTAAAGGACTATTTCTATCACCATTATCATTTTGTAAATATTATAGAGAGAAGTAAGTGATAATAGCATACATTAGGACTTAAAATGAATACCGGCAGGCGGCCATTACAGTCATTTAAATACGGGAGAAGTCCCGTGCAAAGCTAATAAATTATATACTAAACGTAATTGTGAAAAACATCATTACTCATACACCAATCGTATGTGCTAATTGTCATACAAGATGACATATTAACCATATAAGGAAGCCTGCTTAATCGATCATTGTTACGAACTCCTATCAGAAAATAATGGCTTCGTTAGTATCGTAAAAACAAAATGGCGGCGGTACTTTTTATTAGAGTGCAAATGAGTTTCCAGTGAAGCAATGTTCTTTGCAGCTTATCGAAGTCCGCTGTTCCCTTTTCTAAAAAATAGGAGGATTTGACAATGACGATAGTGATAATAAGTTAGGATATCAGAAGAGAATCGATGGACCAAAGCAGTGACGGAATGGTGGCTGAGATAGGAACAGCGACCAGTAGGTAAACCATTAACCCAGTTTCTCAGATGACATTGTTTGATGAGACTGGTACCAAACCGTATTAAATGGCGCACAACATGTGATAGTTATGAAGTTATTATGATATAGGTAAGTAGTATCCAAACTTATATGTATAATAAATGCGAAAGTGAGTTTGTTTGTTACCTCTTCACGCTTTATCTACTGAACCAATCTCCCTGAAATTTTGCATACACATAGTTCGAAGTACTGAGAAGGACATAAGGTACCTTTTATCCCGGGAAAAAAGCACTGTTCCCGTGGGAAATTCACGCGAGCGAAGCCGCGGGCAAAAGTTAGTAGAAAATAATGCAGATGACACACATATAGAAGATAATAATGAAACCCCACCAAACAATATCAGAAATAATGTTAATAAAGCTAGTTTTAGCTAGCTTCAAGCATAAGTAAAGATATATAAGTATATATGATGATGAAACTAGAAATAACCACGAACTGATAATGAATGCAAAAGATAGATCTGAAGAACTCACAAATTAAAATGAAATAAGACTAGAAAATCCACTAGAATTTGTGAACATAAACATCTAGAGAGCCGCTTACAAACGTAAGTGGAAAGAGAATAGTATACTCGAACCCAGATCAAACTAGCTAGAAGTGGTTTTTGCAAATTGGAGAACATGTTATGTTATCGTAAACTTAATCGACACTGATCAAAATAAGATAGTTATGAACTAGAAGGAAGAAGCCATTGAAATGTGTCTCAAATTCATTATTTTTAACATTAAATGTGACACATCGCTCATTGAAGTCAACAATTTACTTACAGCTAAGTTTATTACCGCCTCCAAAGCGCAAATGGAGAAGAAGACAAGACAAGAATATATTATTACCGATACACCGCTTCTTGATCTAATTTAATATTGTGTGCACAAGATTACATTAGATCAAGAAGCGGTGCAACAAACTTCACCGCAAAGGCTCTAGTGGGACTGGGTAACGTCTGCCGCATGCACCCAGAAAGATGGACTCAAATTTTAATCCAATCGATGGAAGGAGAAAAAGAGGAAGGCCAAAGACGCGTGGGCGGATGACTTGAGAGATTTTGAGAGGAAATGAAAGGAAAAAAACGAAAAATCGAAGATTGAGATACGTGGAAGAAGTTAGGGGAGGCTTTTACCCAGCAGTGGGACATATAGCTAGGAAAAAAAATACGTTAAGTACTAAGTATTTAAGCAATCAAAATTCTTAATAATTTATTTTATTGTAATAAAAATCAATTCTTTCTGAATCAATAACAAAAAAATCCTTATTTACGACATCGTCCATAAACCTATTAACAAATTAACTTACAATACAAAAGATGCTATCTGTGACAGACAGACTGCCAGACAACAGCCCATTGGAGACGTCAAGTGGCCATTTGTAATGTGACATGTCAATATTTGTCATTCGACGATATTGTTTGTGTATTATATGACTCTATTCAGTAACCTTTCGGTTTTAGTATTATTTAACGCTTTTTTAAACAACTTAAAGATGTTTTAAGCATAAAGCTAATAGCTCTATGGTTTTAAGTTACTTATGAGTACTTCAGTTTTGTTTAATTTGCTTTGTCCGACTTTTTTTAAATTTAAATTTTGGTGCACCCATGATCCGCTCTCAACTAGTATTATAAATGCGATAGTTAGTTTGTTTGTTACCTCTTCACGCTTTATCTACTGAACTAATCTTCCTTAAATTTCGCATACATATAGTTAGAAGTACTGAGAAGAACATAGGGTACCTTTCATTCCGGGAAAAAATAGTTGTGTAAGAAAAATACAAGAAAAATGAAATAGCTTTTGAACGCGGCTTGTAAAAAATAGTTATATCAGATTTATACCAGATGGCTATTACCTACCAATAAGTAAGTAGGTATATTACTTGTTCCTCTGAGGTTCAGAAACCATACATACATAGGTACATAGAATCACGTCTTTATCCCTTACGGGAGACTCGAAGGCCACGCTTAGCGGAATAGTGGGCTCTCTGATGAAATAGAGATTCAGGTATAGTGACAGGTTGCTAGCCCATCGCCTATGAGTGGAGGAATCCCCAGTTTAATGCCCTCTCTCTCGATTGACTTTTACAATCTGCAGAAGAGAAGCAGACTGGCACATTCTATGTTTTTTTCTTCAGAAACCATGTTCTTTCTTATTCCTGTGATCTTTGTGTTGTGAATACACAAAACTTGTAAGACTAGCAATTAATTCAGCAATAATATCTAGTGTCATAGTAATATTGATACTAATTAAAATAAATATCAATACCCGACCACAGTAATCGTTATAATACCCATCTTTACGACTATTAATACCAAAGTTATCGACTAAAACAACCATTAAGACTATATAATTCAAGATGGCCGGTCACCGGTTTAAATGATTGATTTGATGAAAAACTTACCATTTGTCTATTTTAATTTATTTATAAGCTACATACGTGATTTGGGAAATTATATTCATTTTCATTTATGCACCCCTTAGAGGTGAAAGGGGAGGAAAACTTCTCGAAAGCGCTGGCAAAAGTTATTCTGTTTGAGTTGCAGTTATATAGTTGTACATTTGATCCCACAATGAAGTGTACAATAATTTAATCCGTCAAAGACGAAGGGATCACACCGGGCTTTGCGTCTATTGTTAAACAATTGTTATCTAAAACGTTGTGATTGAAATAAAACTGTAAGTTGGTTTACCTTATGGCCCTCTAGCCTGTGCCCATGCCTTTTTTACTATTGTTAATATTTCAAGTTCTAAGTGACGGATCAAGATGACACCTAAGTTAGATTTTAAGTTAGACCTTCAACAATACAACTGTGAAAACCGCATCAAATTTTGTCCTGTAGTTTTTGCGTGATGCGCGTACAAACATACAGACAGAAAGACAAACAAACGGAGAACAAATCTAAACAAAACCGTTTTGGCTTCTATTGACCCTATGAAGACGATCCTTTCATCTTAAATATCACCTATGTACTGACTGACATAAAGCAGTTACAGTGCTCTTATGTATAGACACTGACCATTTATGCCCCTTGCTCATTTGCACTCACCCCTATATGATATCTTTTCTCTCTGCATCACCTCTTGGTTGACTGGTAGAAAAAGCCTCTGGCTTTAAGTCCGCTATTTACATGTTTTTGTCAAGAAGTTAAATAAATTAAATAAAAATGTGGAAATCGCTTGTCTCTGCCTTTTCCTCCCCGAAATTGGCATGATTATGTACAACATACATATTCAATTGATTTACCTTACAAATACGTACATACGTATTTGTAAGGTAAATCAATTGAATCCTGCAATTTATGTAAAAATAGTTTTCTGCGATCTTTCCCATCATGATGGTTTGAAGGAGATGGTATTATAAGTTTCTGAATATGTGACTACGGTAAGTGGCTTCGATCGGTGAAAATGATCCAATGTATCTAGTAAGGTATCTTGGGCCATTCGCACCGCTCCAACCACTGTGGTGCGAAAGAAACCATTTAAAAAGGGCTTTTGGGCGATTCGGACCGCTGTTCGAATCGCTTGTGGTGTGAAACGACCACAGACCCCATATTTTTGCCCATTATAGGTCGTTGCGCGCTCTGACGCCGCATATAACTAAATCATTCTTTCATCATCTAATTCTGTCTTCAAGGCAATCGCCTTGAAGACAGAAATAGATGATGAAAGAATGATTCATCATCTAACATCTGAATGTCTAACATCATCATCATAGTCTTTACCATGTCCATCATCTAGTGTGAAGCGCAATATGATTCTTATATTTTCATAAGTCTCAGTTTTCCTAAGTCTCTGTTTCCTCTCGTACTAATATCTACTCTAAACACTTTCATTTCGTCCCTCAGGCAGTCCATCTCTTTTTTGATCTCCTTTTTCCTCTTTAACCATCCACCTTCATATTCAACGTCTTCTCTCTACATCTGAGGTCAACGCCAGTTGACATGGACAAATATTGGTTTAAAACATTTATTTAAAATATAGCCATTTCGGCTCGCGTAAATTTCCGACAGGAATAGTGCCTCTACCCGGGATGAAAGGTACTCTATGTCCTTCTCAGTACTTCTTACTATGTGTATCCGAAATTTCAGCAAGACTGGTTTAGTAGAAAAAGCGTGAAGAGGTAACAAACAACTCATTTTCGCATTTATAATATTAGTTAGGATGATGATCACATGTCCAATCTAGTACTGTTTTTTAGTCCAACAGTGGACATGTTAAAAGAAGGTTAAATGAGTATTAATCTAATTTTCATTACGGCTTTTAATTATTGACAACATCGGGTATACCGCGATGCTATCAATATTTAACTCATATTGATCCTCCTTTGTTCCGTTGTACGGGCTTGTCAACTAAACGGTAATTTCAATAGTTATGTTTTTGATTTTAATTCAATCGATTATAGATATGTAAGTAAGACATTAGACCTATGGCTTGATTATCGAAATTATCCACAATTTAATGTCTACATGGATGTAATATTATGTCAACAAACACATTATTTCAAAGTCAAATACGGAAAGGGAGACTGACGATCCATTCTAAAAGCTCATAATCGGCTTCATGGATCTTCAGAATGCCGCCAACTATGGAATACAGTGGGCTGTGATCAGTGAGGTGTAGCATACTTTGGACATCAGCAAGGATACAGAGGACTATTCAAAAAGTTCCACCTGCACAGCAACTCGACACATCTTCCTTGCGAAGTTCGGCACCTGTCTGAGTCTAGTATTTTCGAGGAAGATCGAAACGATGTACAGGTAAATTAGGGTCTGAGATGAGATTCCCATTGACCACTTCGAAATTAATCTATATACATACGAGTATATATAACTCAAAGGTGACTGGCTGACTGGAGTGATCTATCAACGCACAGCCCAAACCACTAGACGGATCGGGCTGAAATTTGGCATGCAGGTAGATGTTATGACGTAAGCATCTGCTAAGAAAGGATTAACGCGAGCGAAGCCGCGGGCGCCGGCTAGTTCATCTATATACAGCACACTTTTCTTTAGGGATCGGCATTATCATCCTGTTGTGTATCGAAAACAAGAAGTCCAAAGAGGCGATAAGATTTAATAACTAATAAATAGGCCTTTTACATACATACATACATATAATCACGTCTTTATCCCTTACGGGGTAGACAGAGCCAAAAGTCGTGTGACTCGAAGGCCACGCTTAGCTAAATAGTGGGCTCTCTGATGGAATAGGCCTTTTGTTACTAAAAATGAATTCTTTTCATTTCATTAGTAGGTATCAACCATAGAGCTAGAAGATTTTTTTTTTAATTTTACTTAGAGACACAGACAGCTGAGAGTTTCATTCATGTATCTATTAGTCCTAATCCTAACTCCTAACTAATATTATAAATGCGAAAGTGAGTTTGTTTGTTTGTTACCTCTTCACACTTTATCTAATGAACCAATCTTCTTGAAATTTCGCATACACATAGCTGGAAGTACGGAGAAGGACATAGGGACACCTTTCATCCAGGGAAAAAGCACAGTTCCCGTGGGAAATTCACGCGGGCGAGGCCGCGGGCGAAAGCTAATTTTGAAATAAAAAGTACCTACCTAAGTTTTTCTCTACACTTTCGTCTACTTTAATTTCATTGAAATCCGTCCAGTACATTTTGTTTGAATGTGTTACAGACATTATTCAATTTGTTGATTTTCATTTATTGAAGAGCGGGATCTCCTAACACAGGTAATTATTTACTTAAATGGAGATCCCGATCACAAATAAGATAATGTAAATGGTACAAAAATAAAGTTTTTTTTTTTTTTTAATAAAGAGGATTTGTTTTTGAGTTTGTTTGTAGAAGGTAATCTTTGGAACTACTGAACCGATTTCAAAAATTCTTTCACCAATAGATAGCTACATTATACCTGAGTGACATAGGCTACAATTTATGTGTGTACCTCTTATGCGAAGCCGGGGCGAGGCGCTAGTATATTATAAACTAGCAATGTTGTGGGGCTTGGATACTGTGGAAAATTCAGAATAAAATGTAGCCAATGTATGCTTTTTTCTATAAATGGTGCAATATAGAGTCGATCTATTTATCTATCTACGTGCTGTTTAAGGTAAAATATATGCTTATAGCGATAGCTATACATTCGTCACAAGAGTCATCATTAATTAACGTTCTTATGATGAATGGACTGTGGCAAACTGACAGACCCGAAAATGCCGCCATTTGCGTATTTTATTTTCATTTTAAATTTACATTATTTAGATGTACTTTCTAAATTGGTAACATATCTATAATCATTACACCGCCCCGGCTTCGCTCGGGAGGTACGAGTGCTTTTTTACACGACTGACCAAAAAAGGAGTGTTATGTTTTCAGGGTTCATGTATGTATGTATGTATGTATGTAATTTCTTTATTCCACCATAAGTCCTGAACGGCTTAACAGATTTTGATGTGAGAGGTATTGTTAGATTCCTTGCATAAGCCCGAATGACATAGGCTATGTAAGTTGTCAGTCGTGTTTTTTATTTTTAAATAATTAGTTTCTATAAATGGTGCAATATAGAGTCGTTATATTTATCTACGTGCTGTTTAAAGCTTACAGCGATAGCTATACATTCGTCACAAGAGTCATCAAAAAATGTTCTTATGAGTATATGACGAATGGACTGTGGCAAACTGACAGACCCAATAATGCCGCGATATGCGCATTTGAGATTTTCATTTTAATTTTAAATTTACATTATTTAGAGGTTCTTTCTAAATTGCTTACATATCTATAATCATCACGCCACCCCGGCTTCGCTCGGGAGGTACGAGTACATACGTGGTACCTACACAAATTGTAGTCTATGTCACTCAGGGATAATATAGCTTATTATTGGTGAAAGAATTTTTGAAATCAGTTCAGAACCACCTACAAACAAACCCACAAACTTACAAATTCCTCTTTATAATATTAGTGTCATAAATATTTTTTTTTTTTTTAGAGAGTGATGAGTGTAGAGGAAGCAATAGAGATCTGTAAGGATCGTAGCAGGTGTAAAACGCTAGTCTCTGCCTACCCTCACGGGAAAAAGGCGTGATAACATGTATGTATGTATAACATACTTACGTAATTTTGTATTGTATTGTATTTATAAACATTTATCAAAATCAGCTTAAATACACACACATCCCATTATTCTTAATTTTAATAGGCAAGATTTATATGGTGTTAAATTTCGCGACTTTTCGTCTTTATACATATTGACTCTTTGTGAAGTGATAATTTGTGAAACTCTTCATTTAGACATATTATGACCATTAATTTAAGTTCATTATACTTATAACTATAATACATATTGTGAATGCTAATACGAAGATGGGTATATACGTTTAAAGTTATTTATGTCATAGCTTCAACACCTCGTTCTATGAAGAAGAGGCCAAAACGCAATTTTATGTCAAAAATGTTTTTTGAAAGTAGAAAATGTTGAAATTCTTACAAGAACGGAACTTAAGTTTAGTACCTATACCTAAACGAATTTATTTGTAATCCTTGGGGGAGGCCTTTGTCCAGCAGTGGACGTCTTTCGGCTGAGAGAGAGAGAGAGAAACGAATTTACACGTATTGTATAGTTTTATTAATGAACTAATAATTAGTTTAACAAATAGATGTTTAATCTCTACAAGAACAAAATTTTGTATTTTTCTTCTTGTGTATGTTCAATAAACAGTTCACAAAAAATAAAAAAATACTTCAAAGGAGTTTTTTCAGAGGAGTGTGTAATAGGAAAAACATGATCAAACTTTCCAAGTGTGAATCAGAACGATGGTGAATCATCTGGCAAACGTATTAAAATTTTGGGAATTCAACATTCTGGGAATTGTAAAAATCTATCTAAATATTCTTTGGTCCTGCATTCGCCTTGTAAATGGTGCCCTGATGGGTCCGAAAATGGTTGGCAATTCGCGATATAGTATACAGCACGTGAGTGACCCGTTAAAATATTCAGTACTAGCCTGTGCCCGCGACTTCGTCAACGCTTATCTCATGTTCTAAGCGCATCAAGATGAAACTTACGCCAGATTTTAAGTTAGACCTTCTATAATACAATAGTAAAAACCGCATCAAATTTGGTCCAGAAGTTTTTGCGTGATGCGCGTACAAACATACAGACAGAAAGATAGATAGGAGGAAAGACAGACAGACAAAAATTCTACAAAAAATGGTTTTGGCTTCTATTGGCTCCATGAAGACCCCTCATAGCTTTTTTTTCTTAAAAGTCTTCTATGTACAGACGCAGACCAGTTACAGTTTTATTATATGTACCTGTTGATATATTTATCTCATGTTAGTTCCTATATTAGAATGCTACGTGGAGAAACCTATTGAAGTTTCTAAGACTGGGTTTAGGTCATTTCGTTACAGTTTAAATACTTTAAACTTACTTAGTACTTAGTTACTTAGTTTTAAGTATATTTTAAGTTTCCTATCTATGTATTTATTGTGGCTAAAAAAATAATAAATAAATTCAAAGTCACGTCACATTTATTCCATACATTTTTTTTTGATGACCAATTAATTATGACAAATCTACAGAGACCTCTAAAACGGGTCTTTGTCACAGTAAATTCGTGCGTATTTGTAAGTTCCACACTTTGTGGTCTATTGGCCACTTAAAATAAAAAAACAATTACGGAATTAAAAAATGGAACTCTCTCGGTATCTACATATTACTTGTTAATTTCCGAGTCTCTTTTTAATTTTTCAATTATGTATTATTTCTTGTTTTTAAATAAAATTGAAAACAGGATAGGAATTAAGTTCTTATTTGTTCTGATTGGTCTTAATTGTGAAATAAGTATCTATTTCTTAAGATTCTTATTAGGCCTATAAGGGAACTTTGTCTTAATTATTATATAGCCAATTTAACACTGTTTGTGGATACTATATTTTGAAATATGATGTGTAATTTGTTTGATAATGCGATTATTTTAAAAAGTTGTAGAGAAGACATTTAAATTAGGTACTTACCAGTTATTTTTTTTGTGTGATTTTATGTAGGTTATAATGTAATATTTTTACCATCAAATGTCGTATTATGTATGTGTTAGGTTGATTATGGCTATACTTTACTTTATAATCAGATTATGGTTTAGTTTTCTGCACCTATTGTATCTCGTAAAGATGGGACTCTATCTTATTGAGATGTAGGTAAATAAATTAATAAATTATAAAAAAAATATAAAATACTTACGGTAAATCGTGAAATCAAACGGTCAGAAACTGCATCACTTTGTCACAATTTATCACACAGAGTCACACTAACTCAAGTTTAGTCACACTATTTTACTATCGCACAGTCGTTGACGACGAATTCGAAATTTGAAACTTAAAAATTTTAAACGTTTAGAATTGCACTAGAGGATGAGTGAATCGGCCAATCGAAATTAATGTGGGTGGCAATTAGAAAGAACGGGACAGATATAATTGCCGATCAATTAGCAGTCCATGCATTACGGTTCCACAATTATAGCGCACGTGGCATCATTTTCCGATTTTACTTTGCGTTTTCGACACGATTTTCGAATTTCCCCCGCGAATATCGTACTTTCGTCACGTCACTGATGTCATTTTCGCGAATCCGTCACTCCGTTCGAACCTAATCGTTTAATTCGATAGCCACTTGTACGATCGAAATCACACACGATCAAACACTAAACTCGAGTGATAACAGTCATCAAGTTTCGAAAAAACAGCGTCACTGGTTGGGGATTGAAAAAAAAACAGCGCATCGACGCACACAAGCACAAAATTCTGTCCAATTAAAGATAATGTTTGTGGATATTTTAATAGCGTTCCCCTCCGACGAAACTCGACACAACCAACTCCCGTAGAATTTAAACACTTAATGATCGGTTGGGGGAAATTGTCCGAGAAACGAACGGCCCAGCGTATCGCCTTCTCGCTCTTTTTAGTACCGATCTATGCCACTTGTATGGGAGTTGTGGCGCTAGTGAGCTACGGGGGGCGTTGACGTTTGATGGGCGGAATGATCTAAGGGCGGTGCCTCAGTGCGATTGGTTGGGAGCTGTGGCGCGATTTTTTTCGTTTGTACGTGAGGAGATCGCGGGTTGGCACTGGAACATCGATCGCGAGAGCCAGGGTTACCATTATATGTTTTTTATGGGTATTTTTTGGCGGTACTCTGTGCTGTAGTAACCTGTTATATGAAGCCACGCCCAGATGGGTTAGTACGTGCCAGGAGATGAACTGCGGCTATCAATCCAGACCCAGGCCGTAGGCTTCACGATTTTTTTTATCAAGTGCATTTTTTTTTTAATTTTTCGTGATCCGTGTCTTTGATTTGTGTGTGGTGTCAGTTACGTGGTTTCGACATAACAAAGAGCTGGGGTCGTTGAACCCTGTTTTGTCATTGTGTTTCGTAACCTACGTTTGACCTGTTGACGTGTACAGTCAAGTGCAGAGCGTATGATTTTTTGTTCAGGAATTTTTGTATGTGACTGTACTTGGTTAAGTATATTTTGTAAAGTTAATTCTATTTTGAGCACATGAACTGTGTATGATAGAAACGTGTAGTGTACTCTACACACTTATAAATAATGAATTTATTATAAAAATGTGGGTAGTGAAAACTTTACGGACATCTTCCTACTTTTGAGGATCTTCAATACTTCTAACTATGTGCTTACCTTTTTTATTCTAACTTAAATAGCTATAATAATATGTTTTTTATTATTATTAACATGATTGTAACATTACTAATTAGAGCAGTAAAAGTTTCATGATGATAACCTGCAAAAACACTTAATACTTTTTTTTTATAACCTGGGTCTTGATTTTTTATAGACAACTGCACCCTCTTCAATCGATAGGAGTTTAAAGATAAAAATATACCAAATAATTCATTAATGCGCTTATACAAACTCAACATATAAACGTCAAGGTAAAAAAAAAATAATGGTGGGGATATTTTACTGTCCTCAAGTTAAGTAAATATAAATATTAGTAAATAGATACTTATCTCCTTATTTCTACATATCATACAACTGTTACCTACTGGTCTGAATATAGAAGATATTTTAAAACAATTACGAAACAATAAGTACCGAATCAGGAATCTATATCAATTTGGCACAATCAATTCGTCGCGTATTTGAAAGTTCCATACATTGAAAGTTAATTTGTTACACATACTCCATTTATACAATTTGTGATGACGAAAAACTGTCATGACGAATTTACAAAGACTCAAATTAAGTAGGTACTGACTAGGTCTCAGGTAAAAACAACTAGTTTTTTTAAACACATTTAAAAATTGATGAAAATTAAAAGACCTATAGTTTGTACGAATATTTAAAATTTAAAGAATTTTAAAGTCTTCATCCAAAAAAAAAACCAAAGTTTAAATTATTTTGTTTTGTTGAGGTCTATCATTTTCTAGATCATAGAAAAAAGGTTGGCTATTTGCCCCACGTATAAAATATATAATTTTTTGCCCCATACCTATTACTTTTTTCATACTGTCTTTCGTATTGATGTCCATCATACTAGAGTTTTACCTGTTGTAGTTTATTTTTACTAAATATATTCGATTTAAGTTTTATTTTTAAGTGTAGGTAAGTTCAATTATTTTTTGTTTCAAAATTACTACAGTATAATTAAATATTACAAAAATAAGAGTTAAGTGATTTTTATTAACCACATTAGGTTAATAGAAATCAGTTAAGTTTATTAAATACCAATTTTACCTAAATCGCATGTTCGCCCCACATTCTATGAATATTTTTCCCCAATAACAATGCAGTTTGGAGAAAAACAGAGATAGAGTGTGGGGCGAACGAGGAATAAACCGCTTCGTATTCTATTATTGTAAATTGTTTTAAAAATGTTCTGTTGTTAAAATAGTATAATTTTCCGTCGGTATTCTTTTGTACGTGATTCGTCGTAAAGAATTTCATGGTCCTTCTTTCTTATCGAGTAGGTATGTTATAGATAACTAGCTTTTGCCCTCAGCTTCGCCCGCGTGAATTTCCCACGGGAACAGTGCTTTTTCCAGGGATGAAAGGTACCCTATGTCCTTCCCAGTACTTCTAACTATGTGTATGCGAAATTTCAAGAAGATTGGTTCTGTAGATAAAGCGTGAAGAGGTAACAATCAAACAAATAAATAAACAAACAAACTCACTTTCGCATTTATAATATTAGTTAGGATACTGGTGTCAGATTTTTCACAAGTCGCCTAAAGGCATCTGACATGACTTGACAACTACCGCCATCTAGGGGCAGTAGTCGTATATGTACACACTAGTAAACTAAACAGTCAGCCAGTGTGCAGGTTTCCTCACGATGTTTTCCTTCACCGGAAGCAGGTGGTGGTCGATGAAAACTACCATACATGAGTCAGATTGGTATGCAAATTCATGTTTCTGTAAAGATTTTTAATTGGCTCAATGTTTTTTACTTACTCTAACTATTCTAACTTCTTTTGATGTAGGTCTTTCCAAAATGTAACAAGGTAATTATATAAAAATAAAAATAAAACACGATAACTTACATAGCCTATGTCACTCGGAGGAATGTAAGGAATCTAACAATACCTCTCACATCAAAATCTGTTAATCCGTTTAGCACTTATGGTGAAATAAAGAAACTTACATACATACATGAACCTTGAAAACATTACACTCCTTTTTTGGTCAGTCGTGTCAAAATAAAATAAAATGTGTGTGAGTAGGACTCAAACTTGGGTCCTTTCCACCACAGGACCACCACTGTTGCATTTCAGTGTATTAAGTTGGAATTTACCATGTTGGATGCGCATGGATGCGGGCAGCGCAGGACCGGTCGTTGTGGAAATCCTAAGGGGAGGCCTTTGTCCAGCAGTGGACGTCTTTTGGCTGACAGAGAGAGAGAGAGAGAAGTTGGAATTAAAAATTAAACGTTTCTAGATAGACTCTTCATGAAGTGAAGCCTATAAATTAGAAGAAGCTTGGTCATGCTATGAATTCTTTTTTAAAGGCTTATGTAGTTGCACCAAATTTGAAGTTATTTTGAAAGTTAGTGTTAAAGTTAACATGTGTTTTAACATGTGACACCGATATTATAAGACCAACTGTATCTAACATGTTAAAGGAAATTAAGTTACTTATTCTGTTTTAACATTGACTTTTGAAAGTACTATTAATAACTTGAAGCGGTGGTGGTCGAGTGGCCGGCCTGTGGATACTAAAGTCCCAGGTTCGAATCCTGCCCGTGCTACATGAGTTTGTATACCAATCTGACTCATGTACCTTGTTAGTTTTCATTGACCACCACTTGCTTCTGGTGAAGGAAAACATCGTGAGGAAACCTGCACTCTAGTTGATGATTATCAGCTAGTGTGAAATGGAGAAGGCAATGGCAAACCACTCCATTAAAATTGCCAAGAGAGTCGTTGTGTGTTTCATTCCATATAATGACCACGACCCTCAGTCATGAGGAAATACGACTAAAGAGAGATTATTAACTGATGCAATTCATATTTTGCCTAACCGCCCAACTAGCACACAAGCGCTATAAGAAGCGGTACAGTAGCCAGATAGAGGATTTCAGTTACGGCATGGGCTTCTTAGTAAGAAATATAGTACATCTATAAGCTGCTAAAGATCTCTTGTAGCGCGAAATAGGCCACAAATTATACAACTATAAGCTCTGCAATTGATCTAAAGTGGCTGCTTATGTAAGTTAGAATAGAGCTACAAAGGCTGCTTAAAGGCCGTAATGTGCCCTCAAAGCATCCAAAAATTCTCGTGTAGCGCTTTTCTGCTACCTTCACCTTATTTCGGAGCTCCTGTATTTTAAAATTAACTTCCATCGCTTTAAAGTAAGTTTATTGTTGATTTACAATTTTACGTGTACAAGATATATTATAATTTTTATTAAATGAACTGAATGCGTGCTATGTGTAGTGAAAGGATCCATAACTAATACGAAGGATTTATCAAAACGGTAAGTATATGGTGTTTTATTTCTATATGTACGTGAAATTGCAGTGCGATTACCAGTTCATTGTGAATGTTTATATGAATTATCGTCAAAATTTTCACGCTCCCTCTGAATTTTAAGTTTTTAATGCAAAAATACAATAAATGATTATGGAGAGGAATTAGGTTTCAACTTAAATAATAGTTTTTAGTACTTTTTAGTTTACAAAAAAAAGTTTAATTAGGGCTATACGTAAAAAATAGACTTAATTTACATTTTAAATTACGAGTTTATGTCTTCAAAACGTAGTAATAACCTTAAAACCATCCATTTTTTAAAACAGTATAATGGCGTCTCCATAAGAGCAGCTCCCAGTGTTGGTTATATCTATTTTATCTGCTTGAACCGTAAAAAGGCTCTAGTATTTGCTGCTGTAGATGTTTAGGTTTCACGGTTGTAGTACTAGTGCGCTATCCAACTGTTTTGCATGTACATCAGCGTTTTACAGTTACTATTTAGAGCCTCATGTGGTCTTAACACAGGTTCTTCTATTTGAGATATGCAGTAAAAATACTACTTAGGGATCCGTCATTAAATTTTAAAGTTTTATTTTCTTTTATTCAATACCTACCTATAAATTACTATTATCTTTACCTATACAGATTAACTGATATAGATAGATAATACGTTTATTTGTATAGACAATTTTAAGTACATAGGTACCCATATTTTTAATGTGTAAAACTATCAGCAGTGTGACCAAGGGTAGGCTTTAGGTATTTATTCGAGGTATTCCATTTTTTGTTTCTAATTATCATACTTTATGTTTTTTAGTTACTGCCTGTGACAAATACCTACTCTGAAGCAGAGCTAAACCAGGAATCATCATCTCAAGAAATATACCTCGTAGTTCAGATTAATCCTGAGAATCAAACGCCAGAACAAATCTCTAATATTCAACAGTTTATATTACAGACATTGCCGAAAGTATTAAAAGAATTATAAATAAGTAATTATGTGTTTCATTTATGGCTTCTTCTCTTGCTGTAAGACTGTCGTCCTCACAAATATCAGCTTTAGTGGTACTACAAGATGCAATATCGTTGTGCATTAAATTGGAAACTACGGAACCCTACCCGTACCGAAATCGCACTCCGTCATAGGCTGAATAAAAAAATTATAATTTTATCATACAGCTTTAGGTTACATTTTAGCATCAGTTGCGAATATGGCGCTGTTAGCTCTAGTATGAAGTCATGTCCCTTCCCTGTAGATGTAAAGCTATGAGAAATCTAGTGAACACCGTTAAAATACTAAAAATGTTACAGCACCGTTTTGTAACTCTCACGGCTATATAAAATATTTCATGTGATTTCTTAGACAACTATTAACCGTTTAGTTTCTATATAATTCTCATATATAGCGCTCAAGGCGCTATTTCAAAGTTACACAACTTTGCAATAGAATAGAGTGTTACAACATAAGTAATAAAATATGCTAAAGAGCGTAAGGCTTTACAAAATGTCTCTATACGGTCTTGAGTGCTATAGAGGTAAGTTAAAACTATTTGCAAACTGCCCTGCCTACTAAAGTATTCTTTTACATCTTACAGTGGTATAAAAGTCTCCATTAACTCCATTTTATGTCCAATAGTAGTTTAGTGAAGCCAGTACTTGTTTTTGTATTACCATAAGATATTTTTTTGCTACAAAACATGTCCTGTAGCACCTAGCTGTTCAAGGGTATGAAAGTACTCTACTGTTCAACTTTAGGAAAAATTTTCAGCACTTTAACAGCTGCTATACTACACTTAGGCTGTATAAAGCCTGTATTAGCAGCTTGTGTGCTAGTTGGGCGGTGCCTACATACTTTCATTCAAATATTCCTATCAAACACTTGGTTGACTGGAAGAAATCCCTTTTTGGGATAAGTCCGCCATTGTACGCCTCTCTTTTTGTTTCACTATCTTTTGTATTTTTCTTGTGTGTATGTGCAATAAAGAGTTTACAGACAAACTTTAACTAGGTTTTCGGTTCGGTTAAAGTCATTGTTACTGTCAAAGTAAGACAGTGCAAACCTATAAGACGTACAAGGTTCAATTACAAGTATGTTATCATTGGTGAGGGTCATGATCATTTAACGTGAAATTTTGCAATCCAGTACTTAATAGCGTAAGTAAGTGATTACTACGAAAGGAATTTTGGAAACTGCTCTAAGAGAGCAAAAGGGGTGTTCTACAGTCACGCGTGCGAAGCCACGGGCGGAAGATAGCTAATTATAATATTAACCTTAAGGCAGAGACTTGAAAAAAAAATTCATTCTTTAATAGACATCATCATCATCAAATTTAAGAGCGAGGCTCTTGTCGGTGGAGTTCCTTCCATTTTTCTCTCTTTTTTCCTTTTTTTCTTCCTTTAAAATCGATCCCCGGTCAGGTCAAGATGGAAAATGATCTTTTTCAGATTGGCCTGGGTCTTGGATGTTTATCTATATATGTATTTGTCATAAAATATAGTATCGTTGAGTTAGTATCCCATAACACAAGTCCCGAACTTACTTTGGGGCTAACTCAATCTGCTTGTCCGTATATATTTATTTAATAGACATCTAGAAACTTAATTGTCCAATGAAGCCCAAAAACGTTCATAATAGTGTGCTCCAAATTCTGTTTTTTTTACAGATTGTTCACAAATTCTAGGGAACCAAAACACACCAAAAATGTCAAACTTGACAAAAATAAGCCTTACAGAAGATATTCTTCACCAACATAGGCAAAAACCATATCTGACATCCCCTTTCCTCAGCTGTCTCTGTCTGTGTCTCTCAGGAAATTTAAAAAAAAAATCTAACAATGCCTTATAGTAAGGTTGGTCTTATTATGTATTTGTAAAATCAAACAGAACGAGACAGCTACTAAAACAATAGATTTCGTGTAATTTCTTAGTTACAGAGTCTATGTTTTATAAAATGCATTGATATTACGAGCAAAGTGGCATTTTTAAACAATAATTTGCTTTAATTGCTCGTCAATCAATTAATTCACAATTTTCTACTTCGTCGAAACGATTACTGTTGACAGTTATGACATAATTGAACACTGGCTCCCGGACTATGTTCCGCGTGTGTAAATAAATAACTCTATGGTATAAATACATATTTATTATATAAAAAAGGCATTATTCTCGTAAATTTATTTATTATGTGAGTATTACCAAATTTATTGTTGTCCCAAACTTAGTGCGGGCAGGTATGTAATTGACCTAAAAAAATTTCATTAAGCTATGATCTTCATGTCATATGTTCCTTGAGTAATTCTAAGCATTTCTAGTCCGGGAGCCAACAAGAATTATGTGACTAGTCGGGGAGAGAGGGGTTCAAAGATGCCCTCCACTCTCGTCCAGGTTCGTCGAAACGATTACTGTTGACAGTTATGACATAATTGAACACTGGCTCCCGGACTATGTTCCGCGTGTATAAATAAATAACTCTATGGTATAAATACATATTTAATATTCTGATAATTTCTTCGATGAACAAATGCATCTAGATGAAAGGTCTCATATAAAACCAAAGCGAAGTACAGTCCGTTTGATTGAATATATCATCGATCAAAAATATACAGTAATGGACCGTACTGTCAGAAATAAGAGCACACGTCCACTGCTGGACAAAGGCCTCCCCCAAACATTTCCACGTTGACCGGTCCTGCGCTGCCCGCATCCATGCGCAACCCGCGACCTTCACCAGGTCGTCGGTTCGCCGAGTGGGAGCACACTATCCTATCTCCTACTATTTTCTACTAAGATTTATAAATGCGAAAGTTTGGATGTGCCAGTTTGTGATTTTGTGAGGATGTTTGTTACTTAATCACGCAAATCTACTGGGCTGATTTCGATGAAATTTGGTATACGGGTAGAAAAATACCGGTAATAGCACATAGGGATTTTATCCCAAAATTCCTATATAAGCGAAGCCCCAGCGCGCGGGAAGTCAAATATATTTTTTTTTCATTCAACCCTGACCCATTTCAAAAGATTAATTTATATTTTCTCATATCAAAAAAAGCATTATTCTAGTAAATTTATTAATTATGTGAGAATTACCAAATTTATTATATGTTGTCCCAAACGGTAGTATAGTATAGACATAATAGGGTGCTGTTTTTGTTAATTTTATTTATCTGTGACATTTATTATTTGTTAGCCCATTGCTTTATCTTTATGAGGCGTGAACTAACCTCTATGGTTTGGGTTCTTTATGGTCATTGTTTTTTTTTTCTCCGGCGCTATGGCTATGGTGCCAGTGTGACTAATTATGAATAAACTAGGTGTGCAAATTCTTAGTTTTACGCCCTTTCAAAAGTCGAATTTAGAATGATCGTTATTTACTTACATTTTTGTTTTTGTAATTTCGAATTTCGAAAAGTGAATTTTAATATTGTTTTAGTTTTAAAATATTAGTTACTTATTTGAAAAGTTACATTTTAATTAAAAGAAGTAAATGTAATCTTCTCTTTATATCGGCGTCGGTACTTTTAGATTTTTGGACGCCAAAGCATTAGCTAAGTTAAATAAAGTAAAGTAAGTTATAATTAAGTTGAAGAGTTTGTTTGGACGCGATCATCTCTGGAACAACCTAACGGATTTGCAAAATTCTGTCTGCGTATAGCCACATTTTTAGAAAAGGTTATACTTACTATCAAGAATCCAGAAATTCTCACGGGAGCGAAGCCGCGGGCAGCGTTCGACCAATAGACTTTGAGGGATTGAGTTACAAACATCGAAACGTTAATTTACAAAAAAAAACAGTAACAATCAACATAACTCTTCTTGGAATCCATATCTGAGTAATGCAGTCAAGTATTTATTAATTGTAAGTGAATGTTAATAAAGTCATATTTTTATCGAAGAATCATTGGTATTCTGCAATCATTACTACTGAGAAAAAACTCTATCTTATAAAACATATAAGTAGAGCACTGAGATATAAATAAGTATAGTGCTCTATTTTGTGTAACACTATCCTTAGATATTAGATTTATGTAACCTGTAGATAATATTGAAAATCTTAAGCTGAAAAAAAGTCACAAGAAACAATTCTGAAAAATATAGCCTATTATGAAACCTCTAAAAGAGTTACCTCAAAAAATCTCAAAATATATCTCGGTCGTGTGAAATATTTTTCAGAAGTTTCATAAATTATTTTTATACGTTTTAGTTGTCATAATGCGTTTGGAAGTATTTTCCCACTAAACACAATATTTTTGGGCAGTAGTGTAGCAAGCAATTGACTAGCATACAGGACCAATTATAGGCAAGTCGTGTTTAGAGTTGGACTTCCATAAATCTAAATAGACAGTTGCCTATGGGGAATGGAATGGTAGAAATAATGTATTTTAGGAAGTTAGGTAAGGGAAAATTGGCCAACATTGGCCAATAGGCCCAACATGTTTAGAATCCGACCGCGGCCGTGCGTCTAATTGAAAAGCTACGCACCGGCTACGCCTCAATTAAATTACAAGCAATTGCTCCAACAATAAACAAATCATTTAATGAAATCTAGCGAAAAAGCGCGATACCAAGAATAAATAAACAATAAAAAAATAAAACCCTATTACTGCTTCTAGGAACGATTCGAAATTCAAATTTGATTTTTGGAAAAGAAGCCGCGGCCAGTTCTTTATTGCGCTATAAAACGGCTTGAAGCGCCATTACTGATTATTATGTTACGGTCGCATTCGTTTTTCGAATTTCGAATCTCATCATGACGTTTAATGATCTATGGCGGTACTCGGTAGACGCTAGCGCCATGTTTGATTCTGTACATTGTATTGTATCGATTGGTTGTTCTGCTGTATCTGTCATATACCATGGATCTTGCTTTCTTTCATAATAATTGCTACATTTTTTAGGAATAATCGTTATCTATGATGTAAGATTTATTTCTAACTAGCGCTCCAAGGCTACGTTCTCTTGATAATTTGGGACAAAATTTGCTCTACGGTAGAGCCCAAGAAGAATACAACCAGGTAGAGCCTTTACACCAGATTTTACGCGTGCAATGCAAATACTAGTAGTAAATGCAAGTACAATTGATGGTTAAACAAACTTACCTTAATGAAGTTTGACCATAATTATACAAGACGTTGCTTCCGAAGATATTTATTCAATCAATTCACTATGCAGCTCGCTCTGCTATGTACTAGGCATGACACAATTTTTAGGACCTAGGGATAAAATAAAATAAGTCCAAAATTTACATCCGACTCTCGTCCCACCCGGCGGAGGCGCCATACTTCATTCCTTTAGAACAAAATTTCGAAATGTGGCGCTTGGGATATCGCGTAATATGTATTTAACATATTGATTGGGACGGGCGGGTTATAAATATCTTCGGAAGCAACGTCTTGTATAATTATGGTCAAACTTCATTAAGGTAAGTTTGTTTAACCATCAATTATACTACGACGTTGCTTCCTCGATATTTATTCAATCAATTCACTATGCAGATGTTTAGAACCATTGCGAAATTTGCAAGATTTTTATTTTTATATCATTATAATAATATTAATTATTATTATTCTTTAATGTGAGCTATTAAAAGTGGATCCTTAGATACTTTGATATAGGATGGTTAATTACATGAATAAATACAAATGTAGTTGCATCTACGATTATCTTCCAAAAAGATATTAGTAATAAACAAAAAAAAAAAAAAAAAAAAATACGAAATTTAAGAAAAAAATTCTTCGAGTAGGCTATGTGATGCAATGCCATTACGGTTTTTTCATTTTGTAATGCAAAATGGTGAAAAATATTAAAGCTTATCAAATACAATGTTTAAGTTCTGTAGGATACAGACTTTGGTTGCTAGCCTTGATATTTTTGGGAGAAAAAGAAGTTAACAAGAAACAGATTAAAAGTTCTATGAGTATACCTTATGGGACAATAATTAACATAACCAAATTAACACTATCATAGTTATTTCCTGTGAGACAGGATATTTTAACAGGCTTATTTGGGAATAGGATATGTTAACTTTAAAACGTAAATATTTACTAAGAGAGATGTGATGAATGAACATTTTTTAGTCTGCAATAGCAAACTCAACGCAGGCAGAGGTGCTTGCTCAGAGTTAATTTTACGAATAGCGACTAGAATTTTGACTACCTAATGTTAGAAATCTTTATTGTATTGATTATGAACATACACTTCTAGATGGTTAATGTGTCGAGTTGAAAGGACACTATACTAATTCAGGATTCTTTCTATAAGTACTCGAGGAATATCTTCACCTGACAAATATACGTATATTAGTTTGCAAGAGAAAAAAACATGAATATGCAAATTTGAGGTCGGTACATTTCTGCTGAAATATACTGTTTATATAAACTACACTGTTTTTATAGACTGTCATCATCATTACAACCGCAAAATATCCACTGCTGGATAAAGGTCTCCCCAAGATTTTGGGGATTTGCCATACTCACCACGCTTGGCAGGCGGGTTGGCGAGCGCAGTTTTTTTTTTTTTTGGCTTTGTGAGCTTCCGACGCTGCTGCCCATCGGAAGCATTTCCTTAGTCGCCTCTTACGACATCCATGGAATGAGATGGAGTGGTCCTATTCTAACCCGGGAACCACACGGGTAACCACACGGGAACCACACGGGTAAAAAATTTTTATAGACTGTACTTAGCCGAATATATAGGTGAATTGGCTACAGTCATAGAGTATAAACTATAGGTAGTATTAGGTACCTACCCACAGTACGATGATTTTAATATAACTTTTGTTATGAGTACGTACTCGTATGCACGAGCCTTTAGTTAGAACTATTAACGAAATACTGAATTCAACAAACGAAATTCAAGTGTACTTTCTGTACAAGCTTATTATGTTTCCAGTAACAAATACATATTATAAAGAAAATAGTTATGATGCTTAGTTTTCCAAAAGAAGAATCTAAAAGTTCTGTAACGTATAGGCAAAGGCCGTGTAATGACAAGAGAGTCTTTAATTGTGATTAGATTCTCGATAATAGATTACTTCCTTGTTCCAAATGGTAACTTACTCGCGCAAGTCGTTGCAGATGACCTTGGCTAGGAGTTATTTGTAATAAATACAGAGTAGCTGTAGAAAGAAAAGGTCCATATTATACTACTTTACGTCTTCTTTTTTTTTTTTTCTTTCTTTTTTTTTATTGATCAAAAAATTTGCATCCAAATCACTAAGATAGATATCTATAATTATGCATCCAGTTGTTGAATTAAATTTGCGGAGGAAATTGAATTATTAATAGAATGATGGGGATATTAGTTCCAAAGATTCGAGTTTACGTAGAGTATTCAACACATTTACGATCAGAAAAAAATCCATTGCCATATTGGCTATTTGAATAAATCCCCATAGACAGAAACTAAAAAACAACATACTGAGTATCTAATATTGTTCAGTACTTGCTTGCTCAAGCTAGAGCTAAGGGCTAATGTCTAGTTCTTAAAAAACAAGTGCTTTGTTATCTTACTTTAATTTGCCCAAAAGAAAGCACTGCTCTTACTGGCTTAAGGCACTTATATTCCATTTATAAGGTGCTTTAGAGCGTTGCTGTTGTACAACTATAGTGAGCGTAGAAGCCGGTTAATTGGATTGATAAGCTTGATCATATGTAAGTATTGAAATAAAGTATGTAATAATAAGTAAGTACATAATCTCAGTTTGTATTAGGTATCATTACTTTGGATGGATTGGATGCAATCTGCAAAAAAATCAGTCAAGAAGCTGGATCTTTATGTATTATAATCTTTATGTATAAAACTTTATGTAGGTATGTGTTCTTTATGTATAAAGATACATGGGCAACTGTCAGTGAAGCGAGTTGCTAATTATAAAAAGATAAAGAGACCGGTATCGGATATTGACCCGATATTGGGTGGTTCCGGAGTCACCCGGACTGACAATGAAAATATTTCATTATACAAACTTTTAGGAGAAAATTGATCGCCGGAACAGTTTATTTAAAATACTGTCAAATTTGACGCCATACTCAATAGTGACGTAGAATACCTGTTTAATATATGAAATATAAAGGCAATAACTGATTGATCGATTGATCAGTCGATTTATTAAAAGTATTGAATAAATGTACCAGACGTGTATATTGTAAATTATCTAAATTATGTATATTTGGCGAATAATCATCTCGATTGATGAGTGGATTTCCTTTCCTCAGTTTACCGAACTCCGTTTCCCAGCTTTCTCTTGGGCTCTATCTGCTCCCCAATGTTTAGATATTTGGTATGAGTACATACCTGTTATGATGACCAGCAATGGTCAGCGATTTTCATCAGTCCTGATGTTCAAACATTTATAACAACAGATACATACAGATAATCTGTCACTACCAAGAGTTGAGACTCGAAGTCCGTGTTTAGCTGAAATGAACAGAGCTGAGTTAATACTGACAGTGCATGGTTATAACATCATTATAGTTCCAAGAACTTACGCAGCCAGAAAAAATAATACTTGACTGTATCAGTCTAGTAAAGTTTTAATAAGTATGAGATACTTAAAGGGTGTTCGAAATGTATAGTAAGATACACACTTTTGTTACATGGTTATCATCTGATAATATTACTATTTGCATAGTTATACTTCGGATAATAGTTTATCTACGATAGCTTGGGAGTTCTATTGCGTATATCTGGCTGATAATGTGTATATTTGGCCACAATCGCATTGTAGTTCTGTTTATGCTAATAAAAGTGTGTATAAAATAAGTAAGTAAGTAAAAATACTTATAAACCAGACTACGATCGCGTCGTAGTTCTAATGGGTAATAATGTGTATACCTGACTACAATCGCGTTGTAGTTACATAAGGTAATAATCATCATCATCATCTCGAGTCGAAATGGCAAAAATTAGACTTATTAAAATTACATGTGCACACGCGACTACAATCGCATTGTAATTCTGTATGTGCTTGACTATAGTGTAAAACCCTGATTAAAATCGCATTGTAATTCTAAGGGTAAATGTGTATCCCTGACTACAATCGCATTGTAGTTCTATTGGGCAGTGCACACGCGACTACAATCGCATTGTAGTTCTATATGTGCTGTTATATAGGTGTAGTATATAAACTAGACTACGATTATATCGTAGTCATATTGGGTAATACTTTACTTTGCGCGAAGATTTTGTAGTTAGGCCTCTTGATTGGGCCCATTTTGCGTAATGAAACTGGGCAGCTGCATATCTTCTGCGTTGTTGTTGTTCTTCTATCGGACTTTATGTGCTTGACTATAGTCGCTCTGATTACAATCGCATTGTAATTCTAACCCCGTCTACAATCGCATTGTAGATCTATTGGGTCGGAGCACACGTGACTACAATCGCATTGTAATTCTGTATGTGCTTGACTATAGTGTAAAACCCTGATTACAATCGCATTGTAATTCTAACCCCGTCTACAATCGCATTGTAGATCTATTGGGTCGGAGCACACGTGACTACAATCGCATTGTAATTCTGTATGTGCTTAGCACAGTCCACACGTAGATCACTCGTAGTCCGCCCGTAGATCACTCGTAGTCCACCCGTAGTCCACCCGTAGAGTACCCGTAGATCGCCTGTAGACTCCTCGTTGACTACCCGTAGACCAACCGCCATCATCATAGCTATTTTAATGTCCCCAATATTGGGGCACTGTCCTTCCCATGGATGGGTAAGGAGGATTAGGGCACCAAGTGGGCCCAATGGGGTTTGATGGGTTTTTAAGACTGTGAATACAGCTGAGACAGACCCATCCAGTCACTAACGAAGTAACGTTAAAATCGAAAAAAATAGAATGCGTACAAAATAGGTACGTACGTTTTTATCACAATAAACAATTAAGCAAGTGACGTAACGGATAAAAGTTTAATTTTAAATGTTGCAATGATGACAGCTTATGCTTGGCTAAAATCTTGTTTACACAATTATTCCAGGGTCTTCAGTATAGAATTGGACCCAGACTTATTCTGAACATACTTGTTATATCGTAGTTCAATATGATTAATCTTTCATCAACAAATAACCCAATTGGGCCTTGCGTTTAACTTTTAACGACGGTCAGAACAATCAAGGAATAAGAAGAAAATTATCAATACATATGTAGATTCGTGTTTTGCCACGAAAAAATGTTTTTACAAATGTAAGACTTAAACATGTGACGCATATTATGGTTACGATTCATGTAAAATCGCAACTCAGGACGCGAGATACTATTCGCGATATTGTATTATGCAACATCATGCACAGACAATTCCTAGATAAAAGGAAGGTAGGTGCATAGTTGGGTCAGCGGAGAAAAAATAAAATTCAATTGGTCTAACGACCGTTGTTTGTTGAGTTTATGATTAAATGTTATCAAAGTACCCGCAGGGGCACACAGGTGTGATGTAAAATCACGATTACGTACGAGTAATAGTAGCCAATGCAACATAAATACATAGTTATCTAACATTTTGTTAGGCATTATAACTTTTTCAAAGTATCGTTAATATTCAAACCAGATATTCAGGTAATGAAAAAATACTTACATTTTTTGTTGTTTACGAGTGAAATGAATTTAAAGTACGTCATTTTCCACTGACACTGAGGTTATAAATTAATTTAAAGATATTCCAGATACTTGGAATATAAAGAAAATAAAAATATTGTTGTAGTGTGTGTGTTGCCATGCCCGCACACAAAAAGCGAATGAAGTATGGCGCCTCCGCCGGGTGGGACGAGAGTCGGATGTAAATTTTGGACTTATTTTATTTTATCCCTAGGTCCTAAAAATTGTGTCATGCCTAGTACATAGCAGAGCGAGCTGCATAGTGAATTGATTGAATAAATATCGAGGAAGCAACGTCGTAGTATAATTTTTATCAACATTGGATAAATTTTGATGAATAAATTTGAGTTGATTTTGTGTGAAGAAATAACAAAAATCTATTAATACATCCTCACTTACTTTGGGTTATATTTTAAGAATTAGTGAATATTGATGACTTTAGCCGCGATTAATAAATATCATGTAATTGTTTCTCTTTTGTTTCTAACTCAAAAAATTAATATTTACCAAAGCAAAGATCCATCGATCCACTTAAATCCATTGCAAAGATCCATTGATGGAGCCTTTTGCACCTTCCTATGTCCTTGATCCAATCCAATGATCCAAGATAGACGACAAATTTAGATTAGGTACCGGAATATTATATTACCGTAATATTAAATTACCAAATTATTTTAATATTACCGAAATATCATAACATTTCGGTAATATTTGTCATCTATCTTGGATCATTGGATTGGGTCCATCTTGGATTGGACTCCAAAGTTCAATCACCAAAATACAAGCAACTATTTCACAAAATCATAGCGCCATGCGGCAAGAATGCTTCATCATTTGTAACCCTCAAGTGCTCTTGCGAATTTTTTTCCTCTCCATTGTTACGGGGGGTCTAAAGGACCCATTGCAATTTTTTTCTTTTTTTTTCAACCCGTCGTGTGCGCTTGACAATGAGTTTACGCGTGTTAGGAGATTAGTACTGTTGTGTGCTTTTATTTGAGTTTAATGAGTATTAATAGTGTATTTAAGACAATGTTTAAGTTTTTATTTAGTTATGTAAGTTAACTGTGATTAAACAAATTAGATAGGTAAAGTCCGTTTATTCATAATTGTCCTATTATGTCTTTTTATGATTTTACAACAATATAAATTAAAATATACTTTTTAGGAAATTACTTTCGTGGTTAATAATTGTTTTACTTTAGAATGTTTAGGTTTGAACTAATATTTGATTTATTTTCAACAAAATTTCACAAAAAGTACTGTGAAGATTGTTCACATAATAGGACAATTAAGAAAAAATGGAGTTTATCTATAGACTTGTTCTTAACCATACCAAAGTAAATATGTGCTAAGTCAATTCAAGGCGTATCAAGGTTTAGGTATTAGAAATGCATAAATAAAATAGCACAATATTTCCATACCTTTGATAGACGGTGGCAGCAGCTAGCGAGCGATAGAGGTTGTTGGAGAGATAAGGGGGAGGCTTTTGCAGCAGCTAAATAAAAAAAATGTTACCATACACAATCTTGCTAAAATATAAAAAAAAAATACACAAAAATGTATCGGCAACATGCTCCGTCTTGCTAAAATTATGTGAAAAATTATTTTAATTAAATGTTGTAACACTTCATTTAATTCTTTGTAGGAAATGTTTGTATTTATTTTTAATTTTCATTATGATATTTTTCTTGCAAATAAATATAATTAATCTAAAATGTATTTTTATTATGTGTTTTTTTATGTAGAAAGCCCACTACTCAGCTAAGCGTGGCCTTCGAGTCTCACGACTCTTGGCTCTGCCTACCCCGTAAGGGATAAATACGTGATTCTATGTATGTATGTATGTATTTTTATTCCAAAATCCGTCTCAGTATTATTAATACTACGTAATAAGTATCTACTCTACATAGCGCAGTGCAGCATATAGTACTATATTTTGTACCATACGCACCATATTTTGTGTCTGACGAAATAAATGAATGATTGATATAATATTCAACTAGCTTGGGCCCAGGACTTTGTTCGCGTGGAAATTTCGGGAAATCCTCTCTTAGTGCTCCCCTACACTCCCTAAGGAACCTACATGACAAATTTCAGCTTCCTACGCCCAGTAGTTTTGGCTGTGCGTTGTTTGTCAGTCACTCAGTCATCAGTAATGGATGAATTTTATATAGATTTATTTATATTTTAATTTCCAACTACCATAAAATTTATTTATTTTGTCTTATCTTGTTGTATTTATAATTTACTGTATGAATAATAGAAACAAGCTAATTATTAAAAAATAAAAAACACGTCTGACAACTCACATGGCCTATGTCACTCGGAGGAATGCAAGGAATCTAAAAATACCTCTCTCATCAAAATCTGTTAACCCGTTCAGGACTTATGGTGCAATAAAGAAACTTACATACATACATGAACCCTGAAACATGACACTCCTTTTTTGGTCAGTCGTGTAAAACTGCCATGATTTTTTTTTCTAAATCGAGGATATGTGTCAAGCATTCAGGAAATTATAACAAAATCTAGTTAAAGCTAAGTAGTAGGTATGTAAAACTGAGACCCCATGGTCGAATGGCCAGTTACATTGTCTGTATACAGTCAGATCATGTATACAAGTGATTGTAATAAAGAATGCATGTTTACAAAGCACTGCGGTGCATCGCTATTGTTGCAAATTGCATGATTGTGGGAAAAATGGCCGCAGTGGAATAGGGAAGCTGAAAGTACCTACGCAACCTTTCATACTTAATAGACTTATAGAATTTTCTTTTCTGTGATTCCAAATTACAAGACTTTTACATTTTTTTGAGTTATTGCCATCCGATCCACTAAAACCCCCTGAGGGATCCGTTTTATTCTGTGCTAGGTTTAGCACAATGCATATAGATTTGAACGATGTATTTTCCCAGGATAAAAGGTACCCGATGTCCTTCTCTGTACTTCTAACTATATGTATGCGAAATTCAGGAAGATTGGTTCAGTTGATAAAGCGTGAAGAGGTAACAAACAAAAAAACTCACTTTCGCATTTATAATATAAGTAAGAAAAGTTAGGATTAGGATTACCCATTTTCTATTATCAACAGACCCTCTGTTAGGGGATCAATAATGGATGCGTTAGGTTATAATGGTGATCAGATAAGAATAAAAACTGTCGTTAGATCGGTTGCAGGGGTTGGATAGGCTTTCTCTTTGGGTGCAGCTTCACTCAATAAGTTCATACTGGTAGCAGCTATGATGTCATTATGCGATGATAGATGCAACTTTGTTGAAACGTCAGTTCAGTCACAGATTAGATAAATATTACTGGGACAAATAAACAAAACCTCACCCAAATATAGTAGCGCGAATTCTAAAGAAAAGACTATTGTCTATGTACCTACTAGCCGCGCCCCGGGGCTTCGCTCCCGTGGGAATTTCGGGATAAAAAGTACCTTATGTGCTATTCCCGATATTTTTCTACCCGTATACCAAATTTTATCGAAATCCGTCCAGTAGATTTTGCGTGATTTAGTAACAAACATCCTGGCAAATTCACATCCATACTTTCGCATTTACAATATTAGTAGGATTTAATTTCGTTGACATCTGTTACAGAGATCAAGCTGATGTTTTACATCGTCCATATGTCCAATGAGAACTTCAAACCACAACTTAATTTTCCCAAAAGAGTTGTACCATAAATCAAAATAGTAATATTTTGACAGAACATCGCGGCTCCCAGTCATTTATTTGAGTGGTGACGCGACAAAATGTCCGGTGCATTAGACGGTGACGGCGCAGTTTTTTGACATTTAAAAGCTACTTTATTTTGGCGAGAACATTTTTACAACTCATTTTGGGTATTGGTTTTTGTCGGTTTGATGTTCTTATTTTGGGGTTGAAGTCTCAATATTGAAACAGGGTTAGATAATACACACAATAATTCACGATTAACGTAATAATTCGTGTAAGTAATATAAATAGAAAGTTGATACGACATTGATTATAATTTTGCTAACAAAAAAATTCTTTTTCTGTTTTCACTCTCCTTATTCAGTAAAAAATTAATTGAACATTTTAATTCGTACATAAAATAAAAATAATTAAAACAATCGGAAACTTTTATGGAAATTTCTCGGAAATATTCTCGAGAACGGAAAATTTTCCTAAAAACCCAAAAAATTCCGGAAAATTTTCGGAAATTTTTAAAGGATGAAATTTTTGAGAACATCTCTCAATATAATTGTTATTAAGTAAGTATGATATTAATCATAATATTTTGCTAACATTAATTCTGACTCTGTTTTCTCTCCTGATAAGTAATATCATAAAAATGAATTATTCTGTAAAATAAAATATTAATAGAAAATTTATGCAGTGGAAATAAAATAGAAAACTTCGATGTTAGTTAAATAACACCATAAGCTTCGTCAGTATTCAGAATAATTCATAAACCCTATTTTATGCTCGTTTTCCATAGAAAAATGAACGTGTGAGGTCGTTTAATGCTCACAGTAACTGTTCCTATAATAGCGCAATAACATTTTATTATTTAGTTTATCTTCCTAGCTTGCCATAAAATTAAAAAAAAAAACTAGTAGCGAGCATCATGGACTATCTCTATACTCAATTAAATAAACAGTAAACCAAAATGCATTTAGTCCAGCACATTTCACCATAAACATTGCAATTAAAACTAAAATACGTCTAACCTTTTAAAATTAATTCTCGACTCTACGCACTGGCCTTAAATATTTCTGAAATTCGAAAACCGTACTGCCAACTGCATGAGATAATTTTGTGGGCTCGTAAAAACGCAGTCGGGCTAACAAGGTGAGTTTTAATTATTTAGTCTGTGTTAATTTAGTTTTTTTTTCTGCGGAGCGCGGTTTCTTTGCCCAGCGGTGCCTTTAGATTTTTTTTCGATTGTATAATTTGTAAAATGGCATGTTAGCGCCGACTTAGTGTCCGACTGATCTTTTTTAAATTATTATTGATATTCGAATGTTTCCGGCCAGTTAGATATTGGCCACCCAGAACTAAAAAAATAAATGAGTCTCGTAAGCATTGTGAACGAAATATAAAAAAATAAAATCAACACATTAAAGTTAATACTTGGTTAAATACAAACATCCAATCAAGGATTTTTTATTAGGTATTTATAAATTCAACAGCGTTACAGATTGGTAGGGACTTAAATGGTAAACTAAACTAATAGAAAGGCCAATTGTAGAATTCTAAGTAATTATGCTGAAAGAAACTTTATGTAGGTAGGTAAAATTGAAAACAGTACTTAATTTAAAGAATAAAAAGAAGATGCCGAAAATAAACAATAAACCTAGACAAAGCAAGCGACAGACAAGAAAAATACAATTACAGATTTTAATGAAATTTAGAACAGAACGATCGAAAAATAATACTCACTGATTTTTTTTTTCTTTTTATTTGGGTAAACAAACAAAAACACAATACAATGTTACTAAAAAATTATAATGTAATAAATACTACATATAAATAAATGTTCTTTCAGCACCGCTTACCACATATTACTAAACAATTTTAACAAAGATGAACTAACATATCATGAAAGTGTTACAATTTATTTCAAAAGTTCTCTAACCTTTCTTTTAAAGGCACCAACAGTGATACATGTAATATCTATGCTGTTAAAATAAATGTTAAAACTTTTAACTTAACCTATTTATCGTTTACCCAAGTCTTTTAAGTTAAAAGAAACAAATGTGGTAAATAGGTTTACCAGCGTTTGTACGACATACAGGGACTGCAGATTTTAAAACCTTAACTAGCCTTTACATTCTCTAAAGAATATATAAGTATATACTTATTAACCCATATACTTATACGTATATATTTATTTAGCCATGGGTTAATAAGTATATAGGTACTTATTTACCCATGGCTAGCCCTCACAGACTATTTAGAATATTAAAATGCTAACATCTTCCCAAACAGTAGCGGCACAATGCTTGATTTTTTGTCAAAACATACGTCCATACAAAACCATTCAACCCCATTGGCAAAGAGAGTCACTCAGGCGGCGTAATATGATTAGATCAGTTACAGAGGTATATTTTCTACTCGAATTCACTGGATTTGGACAAAAAATGTACCGTTTTGGCCGCTCGGATTATCGGTTGCGTATTTTCATTTATATTTTAGGCTTATTGAGCTTTTGTGGAAAATATCGTGATGAAACCTGACTGAATTTCACCACCGTACCACCCGTCATAAACTGAAATTTCACCCAAACTACCTGGATGACTGGCTGTCAACCACCGTGCATTTGAAAAGACACTTCTTGCCACGTACGACTAAACTGTGGAATCAGCTTCCTGCGACGGTGTTCCCGAACCGATACGACATTGGAACCTTCAAAAAACGAGCCTACGTATTTTTTACGGCAACACTCCTGCGATACTGGTGTTGTGGTTGTCCATGGGCAGCGGTGATTACTTACCATCAGGTGACCCGCTTGCTCGTTTGCCGCCCTATACCTATTCTAAAAAAACTGAACTGCACTCTAGTTGATTATCTTCAACTAAAGAAAGAGATCCCTAAGGTTTGACTGTTAGACAATGCTTTTAGCATGAAGTCCACCTTTTGTATTGTACTTTGAAGCGGTGGTGACCAAGTAGTAATGACACCCGCCTGAGGTCGGATAGGACCCGGGTTCAAATCCTACCTGTGTCACTTGAGTTTGTAGACCAATCTGACTCATGTATGGTAGATTCCTCATAGACCATCACCTGCTTCCGGAGAAGGAAAACGTCGTGAGAAAACCTGCACATTGGCTGACTGTTTAGTTAACAAGTGTGTATATGGCTACTGCCACTAGATGGCGGTAGTCGCAAAAGTCATGTCAGATGCCTTTAGGCGACTTGAATTAAATCTAATACCAGTGTTAGTAATAACACACTCGATACGAAGAAGACTGTGCTTTTATATGTGCGTACAATAAAGTTTAAATAAATAAATAGAGTGACCTGTAACCCCAGCAGCATTGCCTCGCTACTCCTTCTCCTTTAGTCGTGACTGAGGGTCTGACGTGACTGACCCATGACTGAGGGTCATGGCCATTATATGGGAAGAAACACACGACTATCTTGGCAATGTTAATGGAGTGGTTTGCCATTGCTTTCTCCATTTCACACTCTCTCTCTCTCTCTCAGCCGAAAGACGTCCACTGCTGGACAAAGGCCTCCCCCAAGGATTTCCATAACGACCGGTCCTGCGCTGCCCGCATCCATGCGCATCCCGCGACCTTCACCAGGTCGTCGGTCCATCGAGTGGGAGGCCTGCCAACACTACGTTTTCCATTTCACACACTAAATAATAATCATCAACCTACAGGTTTCCTCACGATGTTTTCCTTCGTAAGTGGTGGTTGATGAAAACTACCATACATGAGACAGATTGGTGTACAATCTCAAGCACGGGCAGTATTTGAACCTGCGAGCTTTGCAGGCGGCCATAATACTCGGCCACCACCGCTTCATGCCATGCTACATGGCCAGTCTTTTGGATCAGATAAATACATTGTAAATCTAAAGTCTAATCTTACAAAGCGACTCAGGAAAATGCCAGAAAATAGAAGCGTAAGCCGCATCCATAAGTTTTAACGTTCCTTCTCATAAGTGGTCTTACCGAAATGCTAGTAGTTTGTAGCAAGTAATATTAATCCAGAAAATTAAAGTAAGAGTGCCAATGAAGATCAAGGTCCCGAAAAATTGTTTTGATTTAGATTTCTGAGTAACAATAAAAAAATTCTACTAAACTTACTTTTTATCATTCCAATAAATTATTCAATCGTGAAAAACGAGGAGTTTACACCACTAGCACTCGAATTTGAGAAGAGTACAAATACCTACTCATGACCTTCTCATTTTAGATCAAACAAAAAAATATGTCATTCCTATTTCAAAAATGCCTCTCATAGACAAAAACTTTTATTTTTTAATTCCTTTCAAGTGACGTAAATCATAATGCAATTGGCGAACTGTCATTGTAGTTGTTCAAAGGGCCGGTTTTGGAGATTTGGCACATCAATCATACAGACGCTTTGTCGGGCACAGGTATCTATTGTGGCGAGACTTTCTAAAGAAAGCCGCTTGACATAATTTGGAAAGAAAAAAAAAACTTTGTCCCTGTAGCCGCTGTGTTTTGCACAGAAAATAAAAGATGTATGCAATATAGATAATTGAGAATTAATGTCAGTTTACTCACATTGTAGTTATTTATTTATTTAAAGTTTATTGCACAAAATACCTACATGTCTAAAAGTACAATGGATGCATTTTATACCAGTCTTCCTTAGGTAGATAACGCTTATAGCATTAGGTCCGCCTATTGTATTTTTACAATCGCATCTTATGCTATAAAATTTAAATTAAATAAATAAGTAAATTAAAGATAATAACTTACTTACGTAAGTTCTATAGCTGTGGTATCGTAAGCATTGCTTAGGATGGGCTTGCTTACTCTACTTATTACTTGTGTAGGCATGTCATGATGGGGCACCACTGTTGGTGGCGTTGGCGACCCCCCCCGAATTTTCTCGGTATATACTTTTATGATTTAAGGATCGTAGCGAGTGGAAATCACTAGTCTCTGCTTACACTCACGGGAAAAAGGCGTGATAATATGTATGTACCTACATTTCGTAGTAGGAATGTGAACATACTTACTCTTTTCAAGCGTTTATTTGGAAAAAGCAACGAATCTTTAATCACAGAGGGATTCAAAATCATCTCAATTTTTTCTTTTCAAAGTTCTAAATCCGATTCAAAAACGCAAGGACATTCCTCAGCCTGAGAATGCCTTCGCGTGTCGTTCGTGCAGTAAATGGGTACCTATATAGCCTGTATAATACGGTGTATGTAATTGTATATAATCCTATGTACACGGGATAATATAATTTGAGTCCGGCGTAATAACAGGCTGCGTAACACGCAGGCGCGCCACACGGGGCGAGATTTTGCATAAAATATACATATGTATAATGAAATGAAAATTATTTTATTTAAATAGGCTAAAAAGTAGTACTTTTAAATAGTCATATTCTTGTTTTTAGTTAGTTGACGTCATAAAATTACTTAAAGCTAAGGTTACCACCGCCTCCAAAGCGCAAGAGAAGAGACGGCGCAACAAACTCCACTGCTGCATTTTTTCCAATGACGTCACTTTGCAACACACGTCTTACAATTAAATAACTATTTATACAATTATACATGGACGTATAACTTTAACCTGTGTAGTTTAGGTTATTGGGACAAATAGGTAGCATCAATCAATCAATTAAGTAGTTAAATTAAAAGGTATAACGTAATTCTAATACTTGGTATAACTACTTCTACTATTCATTGGCAAAAAATTCGGTGTGATTTTCTTCTGATTCTCGGTCCGTAAAACTTTTGTAATCGTGTGCGATGCATTTCATCCTTGATTTCATCGTATCGTGTGTCATAGCTTTATATGAAAAAGACGAAATTTCTGCAACTTCTTTCTGCGTACAATGGCTTTTCTAAAGAAACTGGGTCAAAAAGCTTGTCCTAAGTCCTAACTAATAGTATAAATGCAAAAGTGAGTTTGTTTGTTACCACTTCACGCTTTATCTACTCAACCAATCTTCCTGAAATTTCGCATACACATAGTTAGAAGTACTGAGAAGGACATAGTATACCTTTCATCCCGGGAAAACTACTGTTCCCGTGGGTAATTAACGCGGGCGAAGCCGCAATCAAAAGCTAGTAGGTAATATTATAAATGCGAAAGTGAAACTTCACGCTTTATCTACTAAACCAATCGTCCTGAAATTTCGCATACACATAGTTAGAAGTACTGAGTACATATAGTACCTTTCATCCCGGGAAAAAGCACTGTTCCCGTGGGAGATTCACGCGGGTGAAAGGTAGTTGTCTTACAAACAGTCCTAGCAACGGTATATACCACTATGTTCACCTGGGTCATAGATATCACCTGGGTGAAAAGAGTAGACTTTTTAGCATCTTCATTTCACCTCGGACTTATTTCACCAGGTGAATTGATATCGCGTCACAAATCCCCCCGTGTGCACCGTCCGTCTCACAAACGTAAAAACAATCGCGTTTCCTCTCGCAGACATGATTGAAGTTGTCTATCTTCGTACACTCAGGTCCGTGTGAACATGTCCTAGAGAAAAGGGTCTTAAAATAAATAATCTTTTTTAAGCTTTTGCCCGCGGCTTCTCTCGTGAATTTCCCACGGGAACAGTGTTTTTTCCCGGGATGAATAGTACCCTATGTCCTTCTCTACTTTTACCTATGTGTGTGTATGCGATATATTATTTTTGCAACTGCGTGCGTTTTCATAGTCCAAGCGTCCCAATACGCACAAGAACGGGGGAGAAGTGCGGGGGTGCAGGGCTGCTATATTGCGGGAGGGGCAGGGAGTTTCCTTTCTTAACGTAGTACCTACTTATATTAATTCTGTGCCGGTACCTAGTTCAAGAGATAAGTGAAACAAACTCTTAATTTTTATAGAGATATCCAAGCTACCATTCATTCATCAAGTCCAGCAAAAAGGTATAGCACGTTTTGACTGGAAACAAAAAAGATTTGTTCCAAGTAATTTCATGCCGACTGTACTTCCAAGGCACAGAGTGGCGCCGCGCCGCGGCTTTCAACTGAACTTGCATCCTGCTCGCACGGCTGTCTCTTTCTAACGCAATGACAGCGCAACTCTCACTTTTATAAGTTTCTATATTTGAACATTTTATTTTTTAAATCTGTGTATTGTAAAGCGGTGTAGAATCCGTGTCATTTCAAAGTTCTACTGGCGAATAGGGTAGATGACAATAAGTCAAATTAGATACTTTTTTCTAAATGTCAAAAACAATAATTTATATGGCACTAGCTTTTGCCCGCAGCTTCGCCCGCGTGAATTTCCCACGGTAACAGTGCTTTTTCCCGGGATGAAAGGTACCCTATGTCCTTCTCCATACTTCCAGTTCCAGCTATGTGTATGCGAAATTTCAGGAAGATTGGTACAGTTGATAAAACGTGAAGAGGTAACAAACAAACAAACAAACTTTCGCATTTATAATATTAGTTAGGATTTGTATGGCAGTACTCAACAGTGACGTCACTTTTAATGGAGTCAAAAAGCATTCCCATTATACTTTAATTAGAACTAAAAAATAGTAAACCATGTTATAAACAAAAATGACCAAATGAAGTGACATTCAATTATTATGTTTCATTATTTAAATAGTTTTATTTATTTTATTTTTTACCCAATCATCATCCCTCTTCTCTCAGCCGAAAGACGTCCACTGTTGGACAAAGGCCTCCCCCAAGGATTTCATCCATGGAGGGTTTTGCCGTAATCGCCACGCTTGGCAGGCGGGTTGGCGATCGCAGTGTGATGGCATAGTACGCGGAAAGATGCTGCTGCCCATCCTCCGGTGTTTTAAATCCCTTAGTCGCCTCTTACGACACCCACGGGAAGAGATGGGTTGGTGCTATTCTAGGAGCCACACCACAGGCCAGTTAATTCACACAATTCACATAATTCAAACAACTTAGTACATAATACTCGATGATTAAGTAGCATATTATGGGTCCGGGACATCGTTCCCGTGGGAATTCCGAAATCCTCTCTTAGTGCTCCCCACAGAACATATAAAAGAGGTTAGAATGGCTATAATGCACCGTTTCTGTGAGAACCAGTGTCGCCCTAATCCGCCCCACCTTTCACCGTTACCACACATTTGCCATAATGAGTACGAAGCTTCGCACACTCTTGCAATTTCCAATCTAGCCAATCATAGCGCCACGTCATCACGTAATTTCAAACTGAACCAATCATACGCAAGCACACAATCGATGTACAATTAGTGTGATTGTGTTTGTAAACTACGCTAGTGCTTGACTAAACTTTAAATGACTTAATTATCGATATTGAATTTTGTTATTAAACATTAACATAATTCAAACAACAATACTGTTACATACAAAAGTGATATAGTAAAATGGAAAATAAAACAAATTACATTTCTTACAATATTATATTTATTGACCTTGGAACAAGATATATTTATTAAGAAGTTGTCGCTTGGTTTGTTTTTCTAAATAATTTTTTACTAAAAAGTGTAAGCGAATGTTTAAATATTTCTCAATAACGACTTTAGTTAGATCCGTTACATGGTTCGATGTTGGGAATTCACCAAATTGATGAAATGATATATCATCAAACAATGTACTGCCAATAAAATGCCGTAATATTTTCGCGACTAAAATATTTTTTTTAAATCTTTCAATCTATTCGTGTACCGTAAACTGCTGCAACTTATCCAACTACACACAAATTTGCCTATTTCATTTGAATTACGATATATCGCATTCGCTTGCTTTATTCTCGTTTTCTACCATTCTGTAGTAACTATTCATTATTTGGGCAACATATTTTTCATTTTTTATAATTGTAACTCCATTAATACTCTGTCAGTTGTACGACAAAGATCGGTGGGTGAGGCAGCATTTTTTTTGCGCTCCAAAACTTTTGAATTTTAACTATGACAAAGCTGTGTTTTCGCACTGGATTAACTGCCTAAAGTGGGATAATATTGTCTTCTTCTAGTATTACTTGTTTTTTTACGCAAAAGATTGTTTTTTATCAAAAAAAACTTAGAAGGCAATCATGTGTAGTGTTTTGAAAACTTAAGTGACATAACTTTGCCTGGGTCTAGGGTTGTCAAATTTTGTTAACTAGCTTTTACTCGCAGCTTTACTCGCGTGAATCTCGCTTACATTATGCTTAAAAAAAATATTTTAGAATTTGTTTCCTCAAGTTATATTAGAAATGCTCGTTGTAAATTTGTAAAATAATATTCAAATATTTTTTGTAGAAATAATTGTAAAAGAGATTCAACACTTTGTATGCTTTTCTTTTATACTACAATCAAAAATTAAGTTTAATAATATTTGTTGACTAAAATGATGAGACATTATTACCAAGAAGCATTAAAATTGTATTTTTTAATGAAAGTAGCCATCTGGTTTTTTTCTTTTATAAAAAAGTATTAATAATAATCTGTATTCTTTTGGACAACCCTATGGTCAACGACATTTTTGTATGGAAAGTCTGTAGAACCTGCTACAACTTAACCTAGTAGCTGTAATAAAAAAAATATACAGTATATTGCACTGATTAAATTGGCAGGGACAAGTAGGCTGTCTCATTCCTATGAAAAAAAAATTAACGAAAACGATAAGTACAATAAGTATCGAATTATCCTTCTAGGCAAACTTGTGTCTTTTACATACAACTTTGCCTACGACTTTAAGCCCTTGTAATTTAGAAAATTGGTGGAAATTAATAAGATTTGGGGTCTCAATAGTAAGCCAATATGCTTGTCTTCCATTTAAAAACAATTGAGAGTCAAAATTGTGAATAGGTTCCGAGAAAATCGCAAAAAACGTCAAATTCCGTGCAAAGTTGCAGCAGTTTACGGTACTGACGTATAACAGTTTCAAAAGATAACTGGTTTTTTTAAAATTCAGTTGCAAAGATTCCACCCGGACAAACATACATACATACATATATTGCAAGTTAAATAAAAGCTTGTTATAATAATAATTATTCGCATTACTTAATTTAGTCTTTCCACGAGACGATATCGATAAATATCGTCTCTCACTACGCCTAGCACTAGAGCTAATGCCACGTTGTTGCCGCGCACTCCACTACGCGGTACGTTTGACGTTGCAAAAATAACGAACGCATGCAGACAGCAATGTATATTTTTTGGAGAAAAAAATATTTTTATGACCTTTGAAAGATTTTGACTAAAATATCGAATTTACTAGAGGTATTTTTACTTACCGATGATAAGAAACGCATCCTTTGTTTATATTAAGCTCTTGGCTTCTCACTCGACAAGTAATTACCGCACATGAAGGCAATTTCGTACAATTTTTGTAGCAGCGCTTCGCAATACTTACTCCGCTAGAGTTCGCGAGCGACTAAACGGCGCGGTCACGTGTTTTTGTAAAGATACGAGCGGTCGCTCGTATGCTTGCGCGCCGGCCCCGCCCACAACTCCTTTCTAACCTCTTTTATATGTTCTGTGGTGCTTCCCTACACTCCCTAAGGAACCTACATGTCAAATTTCAGCTTCCTACGCCCAGTAGTTTTGGCTGTGATTGGCTGTCAAACCTAATGAAAATTTATAAATATTTGCTTAAACTTTAAAGTAATTAAAGCAAGTTAAAGGATATCAGACTCTTTGACTAGAGCTTTTTATTACCCTCACCAAACCAGAAGAGGGGTAAAAGATTTCCCTAATTTTATTTAACGCCAATTATAAAAATCATCAAAGGTATCGGTGAAATAAATCAAATAATAGCTTTACTAATAGCCTACTCTTTATGACTCAGAGTCCGGAGTTAGATTCCCGGAAGACACAGGATAATGAAGCTTATTTGATTTGATAATACAAACCCACAACGTAGGGGTTCCAAAAGTTTTCGGAATTAATTCGATAGAAACACCTAGGTAAATATTTTGTCATGCTTTTTTTAAAAAGAATTTGGTCTATCTTATTTAAAACCAACTCATGCAAAAAGCAAGGAAAATAGTTTAAAATTAAATATCATAATACCTACACCTACCTACATGCCAAATTTCAGCTTCCTACGCCCAGTCTTTTTAGCTGTGCGTTGTCTGTCAGTCAGTAACGGAAAAAAAATACATTTATGAGTATACCTAGGTACCTATATTGCATACATACATAGAATCACGTCTTTATCCCTTACGAGGTAGACAGAGCCAAGAGTCGTGTGACTCGAATGCCACGCCACAGAATTAATATTAGTACTACGTAGCCACGCTTAGCTGAATAGTCGGCTCTCTGATGGAATGGAGATTCAGGTATAGTGACAGGTTGCTAGCCCATCGCCAATGAGTGGAGGAATCCCCAGTTTAAAGCCCTTAGCCTCGATTGACTTTTACAATCTGCGCGGGAAGAAAAGATTTGATTTACATTTATACCTTCAGTCCTTCCGGTCCTAACGGTTACGTCATGAGAAATTCATAAAATAAAATGAATATTGAGTTCATTATTACAATATAATGGTCTGTCGACACTATTCAATAATACCCATTAAGAATCGAGACAAAAATAAACACTAAAGAATGCAGGTAGCAGAATATTATCACTAATTAAAACGCTTTAGTTTTAATCTAAAATGAAGCTTATAATGTATGTTTTAAGGTTTAGTTTGATATGCATGAGATCTAAATGAAGATATCTGAGAAAATGCTGAATCACGTTGGGAGTACACTGGCGAGCAATATGAGTTGGTCAGTAAAGTGCGTAGATATTATTAAAGAACCAATCTCATAATCAAAGTTCTTTAGAATAAGTACTAAGTTAATAAATTTATTTAGTAATATCACAGCCTTTCACCAAAGCACAGGGGGGGCGCTTCATAGTCAGAAACGGGGCGTCAAATATACCTACCTAGGCTACTACTACTACAAATAAAACTGTATATCCGTGAACACGTCAGTAACACGTCAATGTGTGCGTTTTCATAGTCATAGAGTCCCAATACACACAAGTCCGGGGGAGAAGTGCGGAGGGTGCGGCGGGGTGCCATATTGCGGGAGGGGCAGGGAGTTTCCTTTCTGTACGTAGTACTTACATTATTTCTGTGACCAAAGCCAGTTCTATAGTAATTTCAGCAACATGGCCCGCCCGTAGTCTGTGGTTGATGTGGAGTTGCCATCAACACTGATGTTGCTGAATTAGACCTCTCCCCCCTTCCTAAATCTGTTTCGCATGGCCAGACTGGCCCTTGCCTTTTCAAATTACAAACGTAGATGTCGTGCCTCAGTTGTGTCTCAAAAGCCAAAGAAATCGTAATAAAACATAGAAGTCTTTCAGAGATCTTGTCGCTTTAGTTACTATCGATAGTTGACCTTGAAAAATAGTTACACTATTGACAATACTATCGATAAATCAACACTATTGCTGCAACACTACTTGAGACATGACATCTACGTTTTTAATTCTCCTCTCCCCCTCTGGATGTCTGACTAAACGGACGTATGTCTGACGCAGTATTTTTAAAGTTTATTTCTAAAATTATAATTTAAATAAAATAAATAAATCAGTATCAAGTATCGGGATCGCAGCACGGCAGAAGAGGCCTACGCACCGAGATACAATATCATCGACTATGCAAAGCTCGCCTGTCAATAAATATGGTTCAGCCCCTGATATTAGCGATCGGGCAGAAAGCCCAGAATTGAATTCTGTTACCTTCCGTTCTTCAAAAGACGTTGCGACTGTGGTTCCAATTACGAGTCCAAATTGGACATATTTATCAACTCCCTCACAGAGTGGAAAAATACAACCGATAACAAGTTGTCTAGCATCCAAACATCTATGCTAGATATCCATCCACAGAATTCCGATATAATAGCTGCTAACGTCGAGATAGAAAAATCCATCAGCTCATTATCGGCGAAGTATGACGACCTGTGTGTCCGTCTAGCGACGTTTCAAACCAGGACAGAAGATTGTTTAGATCGTGTTAATAAAATTGAACTTGCTTCGGAAGAAATAGACAGGTCGTCCCGTGCAGCTTGCCTAGAGTTACGCAACATCCCGCACTTACCTATGTCTACGCAAGAGGATTTACTCGGCATTGCGGTGAAAACATTCAAAGAACTTTCGGTTGACCTCTTGTCTTCTGATGTATTCGACATACATCATATTCAGTCTAAGTCTGACAACAATAAAACTATACTTATCTCCCTAAACTCGGTACTAATAAAAAACAAAGTGCTGAGAGCGTACAGAGACTACAACAAAGCGAACGGCGACAATCGCCTTAATTCTACTATTTTTGGAACCGGCGTTCCCCAGCAACCTATATACATCGCGGAGCACCTGACGGCCGCGGCCCGCCGCCTGCACTACCTGGCGCGCGAGCTGGTCCGCTCGCAGCAGTACAAGCACTGCTGGACCTCCGGCGGCAGGGTCTTGCTGCGGAAGGAAGACAACTCTAAATATGTAATTGTTAACTCGGAAGCCCAACTCGCCGCATTAAAACTTAATACCTAACTAATTGGCCACATTACACTAAATAACTAATTTATGTTAAAGTAACTAATACATAGCTCAATAAGATATAACTAATTGCATTTAATTTTTTAAGTTTACACACTGTTCGTATAATAGTTAAAAAAAATATAGGTACCTATATAAACTTTATCTTTATCATCTATTTGTATATGCCTGTAATCTTGTAGTCCTGCATTATAATTAAAAGTATTATTTCTAATGAACATCTTTGCATAAATAGGTACCTGGCTAGGTTAGAAAAAAGAAAAAAAAAAATATAAAGTTGCTATCACTTGTAAATTACTCAATTTCTTTATACATATAATAGGTATATAGAAGAATTTTATTTGTATGTTACCCACAAATATATGTATGTTCATATGTTTACCCACAAATGAATTGATGTTTATATAGTGTACATTTCTCTAAACTTCTATTTCCACTTTTATGAATTATTTTTAATTTTTAAACGTATTCTTAGGTATATTATAAGATACAATAGATATATAGGTACTTCTTTCATAATGAATAGACATAACGATTTATTAGTCAACATAGACAGCGTGTCAGTCTCAGCTTCTACTATGTGCGACCCGCATGAAGTTCGCTCCCACTTGACTTCTAACACTAAATCACTAAATATACTGACACAAAATATTCGTAGCATATCGGCTAATATAGATAGCTTTCTTGTCCTTATTTCTAGCCTTGATATTGACATTGACATAATTATTTTTACGGAATGTTGGCTTCAGTCTAACCAATTTATGCCACTTATTCAAGGATATGATTACGTGGTTTCCTCAAAGCCAGCTAATCAGAATGACGGGGTTGTTGTTTACTATAAAAACACTCTCTCTGGTATTACTATATCAAACACACTGATCGCTGACGCTAGTTGCCTACTAATAAAACTTAACAATGAATCCGCCATTTTAGGTATATATCGCCCCTGTGAATTCCGTAACTATAGTAATTTCACCCAGTCTCTGAATACTGTCCTAAACACATTACGCGGTTTTAAAAATATCGCTTTAATAGGTGATATAAATATAAATATATCACCCTCGTGCTTGGATGAGGACAACGATGATTATCTTAATGTTCTAGCATTATATGGTCTTCTACCAGCACATTCCTTCCCCACCCGACAATCTAACTGTCTCGATCACGTATTTCTAAAATCTCCTCTCCGTGCCCACACGTTTGTTATTCAGTCGACGATAACAGATCATAAATCAGTTCTTTTGTCATTAAACACAAATAAAACTACCTTCCCTACTCCTTCCTCCACTCGGATTGACTACAATAACCTCTTTGCCTCTCTACAACTTGTAGATTTTTCTCCTATCATGCTTTCCACTGACCCTGAATTTTCCGCAAATTTTCTAATTTCAACTCTTCAATCTCTTCTTTCCTCGCACTCAACTATATATACTCAACCTCGGCGGAAACGACTTTTGAAGCCATGGATCACCCTGGACTGCTCAGATGCATCCGAAATAGAGATCGTCTTTATAAAAAATCTAAAAAACACCCTGAGAATGACACTTTTCGTATTACATATTTTAGATATCGTACTTTTTGTGGTTCAATTTTAAAATCTGTAAAACGCAACTATGAAAGGGAATTCATCAAGAAGTCCGGTAGTAACACTAAATCACTTTGGTCCGCTATTAAGAATGTTACAAACTATCAAAAATCTACATCCATGGCTAATGAACTACTTTCGTGCAAATCCTCACCCTCTAGCTCACTCGACTATGTGAATTCCTTTTTTGTTAATATTGGAAAAACTCTTGCCGAAAACATATCAAATCAAACTCTCTCCTCCTCTAACACGTCAGCTACACCGTCAATTACTCATACTCGTTCTTCCCACCACTCACTAGTTTTACTTGATGCAACTCATGAAGAAGTTGAAAATATTATAGATTCTTTAAGAGAAGGTTGTGCTGTAGGCTGGGACAAAATTTCTACAACCTTGGTAAAACGTTGCAAAAAAATTATTATTCCGGTTATTACCCATATTTGTAATATTTCAATGTCTTCGGGCATCTTTCCCTCTGCCTTTAAAAAGGCCGTAGTCCATCCCATTCATAAAACTGGTGACAAACATCTTCCAAATAATTATCGCCCTATATCGATTTTAACAATATTCACTAAAATTCTTGAACGTCTCATAAATTCTCGGCTAATGTCATTTCTCGAATCACACTCCATTCTTTTACCTAACCAACACGGTTTTCGTAGTGGAAGATCCACTAATGGAGCGGTTCATGAACTCACAGACTTTATAGTTAGAAATTTGGATGAAGGTAACAAATGCCTGGGCCTATTTTTGGACTTTGCGAAGGCTTTTGATACCGTTTCGATTCCAATTCTATTGTACAAGCTTGAGTCGATCGGTGTCAGAGGTTCACAGCTCAATCTTTTTTAAAAGCTATCTATCTGGCAGAACTCAATGTATCTACATTAACAATCAATATAGTTCAGAACTGCCTATTCATTACGGGGTACCACAGGGGAAGTGTCCTGGGTCCCTCCTTATTTTTGATCTATATTAATGATCTATTCACGTTGAACATTCCATATTGTAAAATTATTTCGTATGCGGATGACACTGCTCTTTTATTTCATGCCAAATCTTGGAATGAAGCTTATCATCATGCGCAGTATGGCTTTGACTTGGTTTCTAATTGGCTTCGCTTGAATCTTCTCACGTTAAATATACAAAAGTCCCAACTACTAAACTTCTCGATTTATAACTTAAAATCCCAAAATACAATTATCTCTAACCTTTCATTGATTGCTCATACTCATCCCCATCCCATCACAACCTCTTGCTCTTGTCCTCGTTTTTCGACATCTGAATACACCAAATACTTAGGAATCCTTATTGATAAAAATTTAAATTTTAAGCCGCACATTAATTTAATGGCAGGCAGAATACGAAAACTTATTTATATATTCAAACGCCTGAGACAAGTTGCTGACCCTCATATTGTAAAAATGGTATACTTTTCTTTAGGACAGTCGTTACTTACCTACTGCGTCAACTCTTGGGGTGGCGCTTGTAAAACCGTTTTAATAAAACTCGAGCGAAGCTCAAAGAGCACTTTTAAAAGTTTGTACCTTTAAGCCGTTCTTATTTCCTACACATTCGACTTGTATCAGTATTGTGAAGTCCTCTCCGTACGGCAACTTTACATTTTGTCTATAATTTTACAGCAACATGGCATTACTCCCTACAACCCGGATTTTGCATCGACGAAATCGTCCTGTCGCTTCTTCTTCCCTCTTTTCTACACACTTCTCTCATCGCTTTTTCTGCTTCATTGGTCCCTTCTTATACAACAGACTGCACCCTTTACTCCGTATCCTACCTCTCTCTAACTATTGTTGTAAACAAACAGTATCACAATTCTTGCAATCCCTTGACTATGACGACACCAAAAACCTACTGCTCCCTTTGATATGACTGACAAAATTACTAATTACCTAAACTTTCACATTTTGCTTTTTAGCTGTAACACAATACTCCTTTACTATTAAGATTTTTTTGTTTATTTTTGTTTTTATTTTTCTCTCTTTGTTAATTCATACTATGAATAGTGTTAAGTTCATTTGTTCTTATTTTGTATACATCCAAACTTAATAAAGTATACTAATACCACAACTTCATCCAGATGTGAGAGCCCTGGTGCACTGTGATACAGGCCCAGCCTTCTTCAGGCGCCAGTCTCCAGCATGCTGCGATAATTTATCTCAATTATCTCTAATATGTATGTTAAATGTTTTGGAGAAAATAAATAAGATTTTTACTTTTACTTTACTTTTTTTTAATTAGTAGAATCGGTCCCCTGGTTATTTGTAGAGCATTTCACCCTCCGTAGTCACTCAGCCACTTACCGGTCATAATTGTTTCATCTTGCTATAGTTTGTGTTTGATGCCTCTTGTATCGTAGGTCGTAGCCTTACGGATTTTAAATATTGCATCTAGCAACACTGCCCCGATATCGGCCTTAATTAAGGGCCGTAAGTAGAAGCCTTTAATACACACGTCACGATTTAGGAGCCTAAAACGGGAGCAGTGTTGCCAGACCTAATTTTTAAAGAATTAATGTAGAGGCAATCTAAGGACTTTTACGAATTTTCACGCGAAGCCTAACCATATTTTAAAAATTAGATCTGGAAACACTACTCTCGATTTACGGCCCTAAATCGGAGCGTGTGTAAGAGGTCTTTAGATCATGAGTGGGGTGGAGTAGGTTACTACGTTTATCTACGGAAAAGATGGGGTAGAGCGATATCTCAAGAGAAATTGTACACCACACCACATCGCTTTTAAATGCCTGTTTATTAAGCTCCTTCAGATTTTAGTGACTCCTACTGGCTATGAAATTGTAAATGTAATATGTAAAACAATGGTAATTATCCGACCGAATAAAATAGAGCGCGCTTTCCTGGCTTCCTGTTACCTACGTACCTTTGTTCTATACAAACTCATGTAGCACGGGCAGGATTCCCACCTGAGACCTTTTGCATCCACAGGCGGGCGCCATACCACTCGGCCTCCACCGTTACATATATAGGTATAATAGAAAAAGGAAGAAAATAATGTAAGTTTATTTGTTCAGTTTTTTGGTGAAACTTATTTTGCTCGGCAGTGTACAGCGCGGCGCCTCATATTCTGACAGTCATGTCGTGTGTACTGCCGAACAATGCGAACTTCTTATGGGAACCTCACTCTTGGTTAGTGTTTAAAAAAAAAAAACTTAGCAGTAGCTATGGCAGAGTGTACTTTAGCTAAACTTTATTATCTGGTATGGAAATCCTGTGAATGTTTTTTTATAACGGCTCTAATATGTAACGATTTTAAACAACACAGACTGCAAAAATACTTTCATGAAAATTTAAAACTAAGTATAGGTATAGGACCTACCTAATTAAAAATTAAATTAAAAATGAAAACTGTAACTAAAATTATACTTAATAGGTACTAACCTAATTAAACTAAAAACCAGACATTATTAAAATAGAGAAAAACTAAAATTATAAAAAATTCAAATGATCAAAAAAATTTAAGTAAGAATAAAATACACAGTTAAAATAATTGCCTGTTTGAAATAAAACGGTGGCAAGCATGTGTTTATCTAGGTATATCCTTATTACAAACAATAAAATATTCACATTACCGCAAAACAATTGACCATTAATCAAAATCAAAGATGGTAACTCAAAATGATTTATTAAATATTAACATGCTTTCACAGAAATCTGAATTACTTTTTAATTCGCCATTTTTGTTGCATCATCGTGAGTGACGTTTGCGCGGGAAGCGGGAGCGATGCGCGCGAATGACTTTACTTTTTTAAGTCTGTTGGAGTGGAGATATTCTAGAGTTATTTTTGTACATTGCAGCGAACATTTCTTCATAGTGAAAATTTTAAAAAAAAGTAATAAAGAACAGACAGAGGTCATATAATAAAACCTAAAGATTAATAATATTTTTCTATTAAGATTGAAGTCGTAAGAACAATGGACTGATAAAGTCAGTTATTTTTACGAATTCATAGAGATATAATTCATACAGGTGTGATTTAAAAAATGCTACGGGTAGCATTTTTTATCTAAAAAGTAAATCTTAAGTCTTATAGAGTTGAGAGTTGAGTTGAGATGTTGAGAGACAGTTTGAAAATTTTTCCAATTTAAAGAGTGCTCAGTTATTAAGTATTCCTTCTTCATTTTGATTTTGATTTATTTTGATAATTCTGTGACGTCATATCATAGTTTTTCATAATAAAACCAACCTTAGATACATACTTAGGTAGGTACTTATAAATGTTATATAGGTAAGAAATGCATAATTATTTTTATTCCAATAAACGTTAAATCATTCGTTCCCATTCATCAATCGTATTATTTTTACGCACTAAATGCAAAACCATTTCCTAGTTACAAGTTTACAAGGCAATTAACGTAGGAAAACCGCGCCAAACAATGGACAATAGGCACAGACAAAAAATAAATTAGATTTATCGATTCAATCGATTTGTAGTTGTAGCGCAAGACTGCAGTTCCATAGCTATTGTTATTTGCTACATGAACCTGCCTGACGTGTAAGAATCTTCAAAATAAGTAGAATAATATCAGTAATAGTATTTTTTTTGATTATTTTTTTCGGGGCTTCGCTCCCGTGGGAATTTCGGGATAAAAAAGTACCCTATGTGCTATTCCCGGTACTTTTCCACCCGTGTACCAAATTTCATTGGAATCCGTCTAGTAGATTTTGCGTGATTGAGTAACAAACATCCTCACAAACTCACATCCAAAAGCATTTATGTATAATATAGTTTACTAGCTTTTGCCCGCGGCTTCGCCCGCGTGATTTTCCCACGGGAACAGTGCTTTTTCCCGGGATAAAAAGTAGCCTATGTGCTATTCCAGGTCATTATCTACCTCTGTACCAAATTTCATCGAAATCCGTCCAGTAGATTTTGCGTGATTAAGTAACAAACATCCTCACAAACTCACAAATTCACAAACTCACAAACTCACATCCAAACATTCGCATTTATAATATTAGTATGGATTTAAATCTTATAAATTGCGAGAAATATTTATCTATGTAAGCACTTTTGAATCTAGTCTAGATCGTAGAGAGAGAGAAACTCTGATCCTAAAATTATGAAATAATAATTTAAAATTTAAAGTACCTAACAACTGAGGTAGGCCGCATTCAAACTCTATCATCAGATAAAGTCTTAATAATATTGCTTTGATCACGCTTTGATGTTGATTTTTTACAAAATAGCTGTAGATGGTATTACTCTCTTCTCTTCTCTGGAGATAAAGAAAATTTTACACCTTCCACCATCTTCTTTTTATTTTCGTCTGCTTTATGTAAATACAGAGATATAGATAAAACTTCTAATTTATTTTCTCAAACCATGAAAAGAAGCTGACTTATTATATGTCTAATAATAAAATATAGTCGTTTCGAATTGAACGACTGTAATTTTCTTACACTAAAGTAGAGGTAAAAATATAATCCAATAATATTCAGTGCTTACGGAGTTGCGCCTTAATAATAAAAATCGCGCCTCAGACGTCTTTTTTTTCTACCACTCCAATCGAATGAATTCTTTTTGTTGGGAAAAATTATTGAGAAAATAGACTTATCCATAAGCTGATCAGAACTTATGCCTGCCTAACTCGTTTTTACAGGATATGTTTGCATAATTATTATATGGTCTCTCTTGAGAATTATACAACTTCAGCTTTTTGGTTTTTTAATTTAATGTACGAAATATTGATGTCAATTCTTTTATTAGCAAAAAATAGTTTTGATCCTAAAAAAGGTGTTTCCGGTTTCGTTAGGTACATCCTGTACAGTTACAGATCCTGTACAGTTTGGCGGGAAACTCATTGGAAAAAGTCTAGTCATTTAAAAACAACAAGTTATATATTTGTTTGTGGCCTTAATATAAGTACTTAAAATAATTTTAAACTCATAAAATAATTATGTATATTTGTTTACATATGATCCATCATTATATTCAGAATTTATTTTTCTATTAATTATGTTATCAGTAGACATAAAAGAATGACAAAATTGCTTTTTTTTCAAACTTTACTTATGATAGAATATAAACACAGCCAAAACGTAATGCTCATTTAATTTCAAATAAATATATTTTTTAACATCGAAACATTTCGAGTCTTTGAACCCAGTACCCGGCGCCGTGGGCGTGCCCACTCTAGCGGCGAAGTGTCAGTGGCGCCAAGGCTTTCCGCTTTTGACTTTTTATTTTTTTTCTTAACTTTTTATGGACGCCCCGCGGTACAGGCGTTGGCGCGGCGTGTATAAAGCATAGATAATTTAATTATTTAATAATATAAATGACAGATTTTTTTAGTATCGATTTTATGAATGGAATTTCAACACATAACTGCGATAAGGAAAAAGTCATGTTTTCAAATTTCTTTCTTACAAATGTTACAGATTTTTTTTATTAGATTCACAAAGGCCTAAGACAAGATGGTCGGATGAACTTAGGGCATTCGACAGAGAGTGAAAATACCAAAGATGGAAAGAGAGACCAAAGACACATGGAAAGAGAGCGGGAAGGATTATGCCCAACAGTGGGAAATGTTATAGCTACAAAAAAAAAAGGTTCACAAAACTGACATGACACAGTAACAAGCACACTTAAAAAGCATAAAAATAAACATGTGAAGTGGCAAGTCTTCTCCATGTGAACACAACATGTAGATACACTTTATCAGATTTTTCTCATGTCGTCTAAAGGGATTTATCATGACTACCGACCGCCAACATAGAAAAAAAAAATCGGAAAAATGTTCTATCTTTATGAGTCGTACACACAGTTGTTGAGATTTCCTCACGATATTTACCTTTACCGGAAGCACGTAATCAATGAAAAGAAATGATTCTTCGAACTTGAAATTTTGCAGAGAGGTTCTTCACATAGCGAGGAGTGTGAGTAAAAGGAGTGAAAACGACATTATTCGCGTGGGCGAAGTCGCTGGCAGAAGCTAGTTATATAAATAATTGAGTTTGAGTTCGATACCTCTTTTTAGTTCGAAGCCTACCTTACTACTTTGAATATTTAATCTCAAATAATCAAAGCCTAACTATACCTAGTTTTTAAGAACAGACTCTATAGTCATCTTTTTATAACCTTAAAATCCCATCCGTTTCACCTAAAACTCCCGCCAACAATTAACTGGTCCCTCTGGACTACGTAAAGTCCCTAATCACCGTAATTATAAGCGATTTTAATAAAACCAAACATTTTATACAAAGCACGCGCCGCAACGCCTCTGGCGGTCTTTTTCGGTACTAAATGAGTCACAGGTGGCGCCACTGCATTGAGATTTAGTTCGGAATTCGATGTCTGATATCATATTTTTTTCATAATTTATGAAACTCTCGGTCTCATACAGTCTCTCTCTCTCTCAGCCGAAAGACGTCTGGTACTCATATTATACAGGTCTCATGAAATTAAGTGACCAATCACATCCATACCTAACATTATGAATGCAAAAGTCTGTATGTCAGTCTGTTACGATTTCACGGCTAAACTGCTGAACCGATTTTGATGAAATTTCGTATGGTTACAGTTGAAGACCCGAGGTCAAACATAGGCTGTTTTATTATTTTAAATCAACCCCCTAAAGGCTACAAACATATAAGATATACACAGTAAATTGCATTCAAAACCAAAATTTGGTTTAAATGCAAGTGACAACTTTAAAATAAAAATAATTTTTCAAGAGACACCCAGTAATTATTGTCTCTCAAAACTCCGCCATTCATTAGAATCCTGTGCCAATTTCTAATAATACAAAATTACAACCACAATACTTTGTTTTAAAACCGACGTCACAGGTAAAAGTAAGTTTTTTTCAAAGGCCTTCCCGCCGAAAAGAGCGCACGCGAGCAGGCATCGGCGCCCGCCATGTTTTCTTTTTTTTTCTGCGGTTGCGCTCAGATAGGTTATAGCCCGGAGCCAAAACAGTCAGTCAAAAGTCACGCATCGGACGAGGATAAGAAAAAATCGAATAGAAAAGGGTCCGTCAATGATACAGTTTTTTCGGTAAATTAGAGATTTAGTTTTTTAAGAAATTGCGTGCCGGACGTTTGTAATAATACGTCTGCGGCGAAGGTTTACTCGGAAAGTGCGGTTTTTGACTTTTTTTTATTGGGGCAGTCGGCTTTATGTGCTTACTTAGAGTTTTTTTACAGGGATATCGACAGGTAAATTAGGTACCTAGATCTATTTGAATTATATATTTTATTTGAATTTTATTTGAATATATATATATAGGTTATATTTTTATATGATTCCTACAAATTAATTTACGAAAAACCGTTTTTTTTTTTTTTAACTAGCCTGTTGGTGTTGTGTCCCACTGCTGGGCAAAGGCCTCCCCCCCCTTTTCGTAAAATAAAAAATTTTCGTAAAATAAAAAAATGATTACCTACCTAGTATTTTTGAAAATAGCTGAAAAAAATCCTACGCTACGTTTCAGACTGCATTAAATTCGGCTGATCGCGACGTTCTACAAAAGTAGAAGTAGTAAGTATTTGCTAATAAATTGTCTTGCAGGCATTTTGTAAAATTAAATTGACATTGCTGCATTGCCGCGTTGGTTCTAAATGAAACTTCTGACTAACAAAAAGTCTAAATAGGTACATACTTAGGTAACAAAAAATCTTTCGCGTTGCTAACTTAGATAGAAGTAAATATCTAAGTACTTAACTTAACTACATAGACAGGTTTCAAACACGCAAGTACCTAACTTTCTTATTGCCTACGTTTCGGCACTGTTACAAAATGCTGTGACTACGACTGACAGTCAGTGACGTGTAACAATGCCGAAACGTAGACAATAAGAAAGGTACGTAACTTGTTTAAAATCTGTAGCTATAGTTACTTATTTAAAAAAAAGTATAAAGTTGAGGAACATAAAAAATAAAAGTTGTCGAAAGATGGTCCAGTTCAGCCTGGTGCCACAGCGCTGATAGGTAAATGGTTAGTATTGGAAAATCAACGTGGTTACAATAGGCAAAAAAAAAAATTAAACACCAAAATGATATATGTAGGTACCTATACTACACCATCTCGGTTGTCCAAAACTTTGGCATGAAACATTTTCTTCTTTTTTTGCCTTTCTTGTTTTCATATGAATAATTTATTATTAGGTACTTGGGTAGGTACCTAGGTACTGATTATTTCTGGTTCACAGTCGAGAGGCCTCATCTCAAACAGCAGGGTAGATAGCCATGGTAGATAAATACTTCAAATCCGGCAAATTGATTCTTCAGCCGCGCCTGCTGCTAGGATGTGTACATACACACATGAAAAATTGTCTCTTGTAAACCTTTGCAGCATTCTCTAATACAAATCTTTCGTAGTGTTATATACCGGCCTTTGGGGTAGGTACCTACCAACCTGGACAGGTTTTTTGAAGCGTTTTGAGGTACAGCTCCACAGCCACAGGGTCCACTCCACGAAATTATGATTACCTACATTTTTTTGAGATCAAAGGATTTTTGGACCGCTGGGAGTTTGCCAGGCTAGGCAGTGTTTAACTATTATTATAGGTAGATAGTTTTGTATTGGAGAATGCTGCAAAGGTTTACAAGAGGCACAGATTTTTAGGTGTACACACACTTCCGAGTTGCAGGAGTGGCTGAGGCACCACATATAATTTGCATATAAAAAAGTAGCTGTAACTTTGTATCTACTGAAAGGATCCCATGGAATGCAGTTTATAATCGGACACATAAAATAATAAATATCGCGCGGACAAAGTCGTGGGCAAAAGTATAAAGTAAAAACTTACCTACTATGTACCTACCTATGTCACAGAAATATATATTTTTTAATAACGTTGCTGTTTCCGGAGTAGAAATTAGTTTATAAAAAGGAATGTAAATGTCATTAATGTCATACGTGAAATGAAACGTTCTAAAACCCGACTAAATAAAAACACTCGACAACTCGGTTTATTATGTGGTTTATTTCATAGTTCCATACGTCTATCTCATTTTAGTACCTTTATATCTTGTTTATCACGTATTTTCTGACAATGACAGTGACGTAACGTTTGTTATCATTTATTTTCAGATTTTTTTTCTAAGTCGCCGGACGTGTTTTTGTTACATTTTGCCGACAATCTTTAATATTTACAATGGCAGTCAGAAACATTTTAAAACTAGGTGCTCTAGAAGCCCCTAGGACGGCCTTCTTGCTATGCGACATCCAAGAAACCTTCAGACCTCACGTAAAACACTTCAGTGAAGTGGTGAAAGTAGCAAATAAAATGGTTCGTATGTTCATTACGTAATATTTATTATTATTTTATTAGTATACATTTCGATACTTACCTATATTATGCCCTGATTATCCCCCGTTGTATCAAAATATGTGCAAAGATACCTACGTATAATCGCCAATTACTATCTATTGAATAACCTTTGATCTAATCTACAAGTGATAAGTGCTGTAATACTGTCTTTAAATATATTTGACGAACATTTAAAGACAATTGCTATGACAAACATGCATCAGCTGTAAGCTGCTAGTGAATTAAAAATAAATAAAACTAATGGTGCTTTTGTCAATTATTCCTTTTGAATCACCACTTATTCCTTTTGAATCACCACTGACCACCATATCCACCTTTTAATTACAGCTGGAAGCGTCAAAACACTTCAAAATACCTGTCTACATCTCTGAACAGTACCCCAAAGGTCTCGGAAAAACTACAAAGGATATTAAAGTGGAGAATGCTGCATTGGTTTACGAGAAGACGCAGTTTTCCATGTACACTCCTGAATTGCAGACGAGGCTGAAGAAGGATGTGCCGGATTTGAAGTCGGTAGTGCTGTTTGGGATAGAGGTAATTCATTTTGTGTATCTTTAGCTTTCCACTACCCATTGCTAGGTATTGTCTACATGGTCAGCTGTTCACATCCATACAAAACATACTTTTTTGCTATTGATGTACCAACAACACTAGATACAGTACTCCATACAAAACGTGTTTGAAATCTGCCACCTAATTTTTTGTAATCACTATAAATAAATAATAATCAACTGTGTTTTTATACACAAAGAGCTCAAAATTATTTTCATGTATGTACTAGGGAAAAAAGCTGCACCTTTCATGATCAACCAGTCCTACTTAACTGGCCCAATTTTCAAGCACCCAAGTCAATCTAGGACTATATTAAATCAATGTTATTTCCAGTTTGTAACTTTGATTCCGTGTTCAATAATTACCATAACTTTCCAGACCCACGTCTGCATAGAACAGACCGTGATTGACTTGCTCAATCAGGACCTGACCGTGCATGTGTTAGCTGATGGCGTCTCCTCCAGGTCTACAATGGATCGGGGACTCGCATTGCAGGTATTAGTTTATTATTATGTTAATACGGGTCAGCTGCTCACACTTGAAAACAAGTAACTGGTTGCCTTTCAATTTTTTCAAAAGAGTATCATTGTCCCAAAATATGTTCATTTGTAAAATCTACCTTATGATAGGTACCCAGGTTACCTGTTTTCAAGTTTGAGCAGCAGGTCCATAGGGACCCCTGACTTAAACTTTAGATGCTTATCCTTCTAACATTTTTTCTTTTTGCCACTAACTTTTGCTTTAATTTCTTCCAATCTGACATCATAACTAACTTTCCATCTTATTCTAATTTGCAATATGAATCAAATAGGATGGCGGTTTTGAACTTAGCTGCGAGCTTAGGTTCTCGCGGGCGTGTGAACCCCTGCCCCGTGCTGTGCCCCTTGTGACCTAAAATTCGCTACAGCCACGTGACTTGTAACTAAGATTAAAACCGGCATTCTACAGGGTAAATTCAAAAGGATTGTTGAAATTTCTACTGATGAAATAAAAATCACCTGTTTCAAAAATTTTGGGCGAGTAAGTATTGTAAAATAGTATGGAACAGCTTGTTTTTTTGAGATCAGAGTCAGTCCCATACAAAAAGTTGCACATATTCATTCCTCTTCCACCTGTAGAAATTTTGCGATTTTGAATTCACCTGTATATGATTCACATACTAACAACCCTTCCCAATTTTCCTTCCAGCGTTTGCAATCCATGCTAGGTTGCTTCGTCACGACATCAGAAAACGTTTTGTTCAAGCTATTAAAAGACAAGGCGCATCCAGTGTTTAAAATCGTTTCTAAACTGAGCAAAGAACCAACTGTAGACACCCTCGGCTATGACTTCAAGTCTAATCTCTGATAGATTTATGCTTGCCTGGTATTCGCCTGTGATTTTATTTTGAATAAAGTTTTTTTTTATTATCACAATTTGCTTTTCTCTGGCTTCTTTGAATGCGATTTTTTTATTTTAGTTTAACAACTTAATAAATCATTTGCTACTCACCAGTAGCAAATGATTTAATATAATATCCACCGATATTATATTAAACAGGGGTCCTCTTCTACAATTCCAAACATAGAAATTGTGTCTCAAAAGATCTCTATGATTCAGTACAATCTCTGGCTTTTGAGACACAACCCAGATGAGAAGTATAATGTATCTTATTGTCTGGTTCTTAAAGTTAAAATTAAGGTAGGCATAACATATTTTTAAGTAAAGTAGGTAAAATTTTAATATGTTAAATTTTAAGTTTGACTATTTATAATTCAATTAGATTGATGTTTATAATTGTTTATTATACTAAAATTGCTACATTTTCATTTCAGCGTCTACAAAAAATCGGATGCTTCGTGAGCACAGCTGAAAATGTTTTGTTCAAACTGTTGAAGGATAAAAACCATCCGGCTTTTAAACCAATATCCAAACTCAATACGACCCCCACTCCTGATGAATTTGGGGCCGGTATTAATAGAAAAGAACCTTAAACCAGCGTGAATAGGCTGCTTCTGGGTAAGCTCGCTACATCGTAGACCTCATCTCTGTCCTCGGGCAAGATTGTGGTCAAGAGCAAACCCATCTTTAATAATAATAAAAAATAAGTTAGAATAGTGTTAGATCTGCTCGCCCATTATTGTTAAAAATCTTTTATTTTTCACTTATTTTCTTGCACGTTTTTCGTTTTTTTTAAATATTGTTATATAAGTTGCGGCCGTTTCAACTTCATAATTAATTAATTAAATAAAAAGAGTGATAAGTTTAATTAAAAATACTAAATATATTTTAATGTAAATTTATTTAAATAAAAATAAATGTATAATTTTCCGCCTTATTCAAAATCAAAATCCTGTTTACAAGAGGTAATTTTTTTATTATTATATAAGTAATGCAAATACACTTCGACTTTTGAAATCCTACAAGAATGCTAAACAATTCGACGCACAATTTTAAATAGTTTTTATGAAAAAGACATTTAATTTTAACGCCCGAAAATTCAAAGCAAAGATCCTCAACTTTATTTTTGTCTCTTTTTCGTTTCGATTAAGTGTGTCAATAACTTTGTGACGCAGGTCATTTTCGCAAGTGGTCATTTCTGGAAAAGTCGCTTTCGCAAAATGTCATTTTCATAATAATTTTATTAAAAACGCGTGAGTACTCGTATAAAAATCATAATCATAATGTCATTTTCGCACTTTGTCATTTCCACAACTGGTTATTCACAGCTTGTATTTTAATTGTAACAGAATATCGTTGGAAATGTGGTAGAAAAGCTGCTAAAATAGCTACATTAATAAATGGAAATATTTTTCATTTTCTAAATATTTAAAAATACACCTTATAAGCGGTTATGGGTACATTTTTAAATATTTATAAAATCATCAATGTGTTTTAGACCCTCAATTGCAAAAGTGATATAAGTATATCGAAAATGACATTTTGCTAAAGTGACCAATTTTCCACTTGCATAAATTAACTGCGTCACAACCGATAGGGATAGCATTAAAGTTGAGTTTTTTTTAATTTGTTTAAATTCTAAGACTGAAAATTAAAAATCTAGTAATACACATAATTTGCCTTTGTTGTATTGTAATGTAAATATAGTACTTGTATGTTTATACACGTTTGAACATGTTTCATTTCAGTAATGACCACTTCAGCTGTTCTTTTGCAGATTGTAATACCTGAAATTTAAAAAAAATGTGTAAGTACCTTTTTAATGAAACTTATGAACTTTCTATACATATAATACTAGCGCCCCGCCCCGGCTTTGCTCGGGAGGTAGATATAAAAAAATTGTATGTAGCCTATGTCACTATTATAGCTTTCTATTGGTGAAAGTTTTTTTTTAACGGGTTCAGTAGTTTCGATGATTATCTCTTCCAAACAAACTTCTCTCTCTTAGCCGAAAGACGTCCACTGCTGGACAAAGGCCTCCCCCAAACATTTCCACAACGACCGGTTCTGCGCTGCCCGCATCCATGCGCAACCCGCGACCTTCACGGTCGTCGGTCCACCGAGTGGGAGGCCTGCCAACACTACGTTTTCCGGTTCGTGGTACAAACAAACAAACTTACAAACACTTAAAACGAATAAAAAAAACTTAACCTAATTTTACATGCTTTATGTGACCTATACAGTGTTGTCCATCTCCTTTACATATTTTGAATTTCTGACACCGTTAGAATATCCATCTGTTTTTAAAGTAGGTAGTAGTCAAGTAGGTTTTATCTTAGCTTTAAAAAAAATCCCTAATCTAACCGTGTTTACTATTAATACGTGATACTCGTTCATATCTATATCACATCTGTCAATAATGATAAGCCAAATCCACTTTATTGCTTAAATACACACACAGGATATAGTTACCGCCTTAGTTTAGTTATTGAGAAAGGGCGGTTGAGTCCGTACGTTCCACAATTTATTGCGCTTTATTTTATTTTGTAATTTCTTTCCTAGCCTGTTGAGGTGCCCCACTGCTGGGCAAAGGCCTCTCCTTTCTTCTTCCACAATTCTCTGTCGAGTGAAACCCGCTTCCACTTCTGCAGATAACTTTCGACGTCATCTCACCATCTCATTCGCCGTCTACCCCTTCCCTACGTCCCTCTGGTACCCATAGGATAGCTATTTTATATATATAGATATTGTGCTTTATGATTTTCCATTTTATAATAACTTTAAAATAAATATTAGTTCAAACAGTCACTGCGGGAAATCACGCCTAGCGTGTTTGTAAGCTGAGCGACACGTACGGCGTTTTTACTAAAAGACTTTGACAACTGTGTTGTGTTGTGTGTGTTTGTTTGTGGATTGTCACCACCGAAAAGATTTATTTTCATCGTCTACGGTTTGACTGTTTTATGAGTAGAGATGGGCATTTACCCGATAAATTTCCGAGACTCGGAAATTTATCCATTTATACCCATATTTTCCCAGGAATTTTTAATTTATACCGGGTAAAAATTAAAATCAATTAAAATGTTTGTAATTACGATATTTTACAATATATCGTTAAGATTTATTATGAAATAAGCACATATTTAGTTTTTAAATTAAGTACTGTGTATAAAAGTACTTATAAAGTGTACAATTTACGTTTTGGTTACAAAAAGACCTGACAAGATATAGGTATCTTTATTCTGACTCATTCGCAGCCAACTGGTTTTAGACGATAAATGTTATGCCAGGGCGACGAACAAGTTTGCCAAATGCCGGAATTCTATTGAACGGCTAGGCGATCATCGAATCGTAAGGCCCGCCTTACACGAATGTCAGCCAACTTAATTACACTCTCTCTGTCAGAGGAAAGACGTCCACTGCTGGACAAAGGCCTCCCCCAAGGATTTCCATAACGACCGGATGCGGGCAGCGCAGGACCGGTCGTTATGGAACTTAATTACTAACTCTCTCAAAAACACGCTTGCATAAAATTTTCTCGATAGAAAAATATTGCGAAGTTACCTCCAAATCCTAACTAATATTATAAATGTGAAAGTGAGTTTGTTTGTTACCTCTTCACGCTTTATCTACTCAACCAATCTTCCTATTTCACATACACATAGTTAGAAGTACTGAGAAGGACATAGGATACTTTTCATCCCGGGAAAAAGCACTGTTCCCGAAGGAAATTCACGCGGGCGAAGCTGCGGGCAAAAGTTAGTCTATAATACAACTGAAGATGTTTTGATTTTTTTGTTAATTCTACTTTAAACAGCCATATACTAAAAATGCATCATTATTTTCAAAATATTATTTGAATACATATGATTTTAAATCTGTTGTTTATGTTTTTTTAATATTTGAACCGAAAACAACTAGTTATTTATCTTCCTTATAATCAAAACACACCTAATATTTATACTTTAATTATTATTTTATCAGTATTAAAGAAAATAAGGATAATTTACTTTCATTTTAATTTCTTCCCGGTATAAATAAAAAATATCGGGTATAAATGGGTATAAATTAATTTTTACCAATTCTACCCATTCTTTCCCATTTTTGCCTTCCGGAAATTTATCCAAGCGCCCATCTCTATTTATGAGTAATAAGGAAGACTTATTGGCTAAATAAATACCTACTTGGTTACCAAATGACTTACCAATCTGCTAGCCACTCGTCTCAACTATCTTATTTCCTTCGTGTGGAGAGAACACTTAATAGGTATTGCAAATACCTTAATTCATAGCTATTTCTTTCAACAGAGTGCGATCTCTTACCCTTTAGTGTTAACCTACTTAAAAAGAGATATCGGAGAGAAAAATAGATCAAATAAATAACTTCAAACTTCTGTAAAGCTACATTTGTTATGACGATTTTTGCTGGTATATTTAAAAAAAAAACCTCATTTAGATCATGTAAATCTAAACCACAAGCGCTAAAAATTAGAAGAATTAATTAATCTGTCACTAATATAGAAAAAATAGAACTGTCATCAATTAAATTAATTTTGTTTAGATTGGTTAATTCCCTTCTAAGTTTGCCAATTTTCGTTGTCCCTCGAGAATAGAAATATATTACAATTATTATCAAGTAATTTTAATTGAATACTGTTAATATTAATTTCAAATTTAACTTTCTTAAAATAGAAATTGCCAATTAAGTCATGAAACTAAACGAAATTTATATTTAATGTTGGTACAAAAATACAAAAGATCTCGTACTTAACTTATAAAAAAATTATAGAAATGGGGTCTTATTTTTCCCGACATTTCTTTATGTGTGTGTGACAAGAGGGACCACTTCTTAATTGTAATTTCTGGCAGCTTTTAAGTAAAAATAATAATTTACCACAAATATTTTAGTAAAATCATTCTCATTTTTTCACGACTTATTTGACAATCTGTAATTGGTTAAAAATAAATAGCTATATTAGCCCCAATAATGTTATATATATGAATGTGGGTTATAAATTATAAACTAAAAAAATAAAAAAGAAAGCGTAACAAAAACCATTTTTAATATTCTACTATTATATTCTATTCTACAATTTTTCCTAGCCGATGGCGCGCTCAAAAATTCAATATGTTGTTGAGGATCTGAAATAGGCAATTCAAAGCTGCTTAAAATAGAAAAAAAAAACATGCAAATATCGAAATTATGAGAAATAAATAGAAAAAAAGTGAATCAGGCAGGAAAAGTTGCAAAGAAAAAAAAAGAAGTAATGGGTACAGGCACAGAATGGCCAATCGGCAAAATAGTGTTTAAAATTAAATACCAAAATAGTCACAAAAAAAAACAGAATGTACAGTGGGCCACATAGAAAAGTATAGCACCTGAGATACGATCCACTATAAAATGTGGCCCATTGAATGATTATGTAAGCATAATTTGTGTGTGACACAAAAATTTTGATTTATTTAAATTCTGATTTTGCAAATTCTAGGCTAGCATTCTGTTTGAACAAATAAATATGTAAGTGGCAAAATAATATATATTTACATAAAAGAAATCCCTACATGGATGCACAAAAAAAGAACCCTACCTATTAAAAAAAACTGATGTTATCAATTTACACTTTACTACGTAGTACTTATATTAATTCTGTGACTTTAAATCACATTTTTTTTTCTCATAATGTTTAAAGAATAGGTATTTGTTTATTTAACATGGATTTCGCTATTCAAAAAGACGTACCCCTCTTTCTATTGACCGTACCTTAGAGGGGCACATTTTCATCTCTTTCTGTCTGTCAGTGTCATTGCGTGGAATGTAACAACGACTTTCTTGGCAAATGGAGTGGTTTTTGTCATTTGCCATCTCCATTTATACACTAGTAAAAAAAAATATGTTTTTTTAATTTTAAAAAATGTACCATCAAATTTAAGATATTTGAGTCTTGTAAAAAAATTATTTAACACATTAACAGTCACAAACGTGGCTTCACAAAATTTACGTACAGACGTAATTTTTTTTATGGAGATTATTAAGTGACAGCTATAGTGTTTACTATGTATTCTGTGGTTGTTCTCCAAAACCAATATTTTTATACAGTGTTAGTATAAACAAACTGTTAGTTGCATAGAAACCCATGTCTGATTAATATAGTTTATTAGTAAAATAAATTATAACACCAATAAAGATTTACAAATTGTATGCAAAATGATATGGGTGCTCAAATCAAATATTAAATAATAACATCGAGCTCGGAAAAAAGACAATACTAATAAATAATATTACATATTACGATTTTATGTTGATTTTCGTACTATAAATGAACATATAGAAACGATATATTTTAACAATCAGTAAGCAAGATGTATGTTATTTAACACTGTGTCTGAATAATAAGAAATATCATATTGAGATAAATATAGCCATACAAATACTGTAAAAACGAATTTTGTATTTGAGTTTTTATTTATATTAGCATAGTAGCTGTATTTCTATCATACACAAAAATAAATTTTCAAATCGGTCTGCTTCCACAGTTAAGTAAGTTTAATTTTTAATAAATTAGTACACATAGATTGCTATATTTATTTAGATGTTTATATAATTATTGCTTTCAACATAATTTATTACGGGGCGATCTAACTATACCGGTTTCATATTCGCGAAAATGCGCCGTGCGTGTCAAATCGTGCAACACGCTTGGCGTAATTTCTCGCAATTAACGTAAATTTTGTTTATACTAATAACTATTTGTTATTACGTTATTCTTGATATCAAACAAATAAAATAAAAATGCACTTAAAATTATGAATTGACGCTTTGTCGTCAATTCATAATTTTAAGTTGACTTTATCATTTAGTGCACAAATTAAATGTGAAAGAAAGTATTTAAAATAATTTAATATTCTTGTTTGATTCCCTTTTTTCTTAGATTAACCGATAACCGTAAGTTTTTTAAAACCTTAACCAATAATTTTCATAACCTTTCAAAAACTGACAGAATATTATAGAATTTGAATTTATTTGTCACTTTATTCTATCAACCGATCACCATAAGTATTTTAAGACCTTTACCAAAGAATTTTCTCAACCACTGAAAAAATGTCAGGATAGAAAATTGACAAATTATCCACCCAAAATGATATTTTCTATGGAAAATGGGGGTGGGTTGAAAGTGGGAAATTACCTCAAATCCTTCACAGACTTTGGTCCTCAAATAAATATCTGTTGCAGTGCCTATAATAAATAATTTTAAATAAAATATGTGAAAATTGCGTACCTACGTACAATAAATAATATATTTCCTATCAAAATATATTAATCTAAAAGAACATCCATTTAAGTTACAGGTAACCAATAATAAAAAAAATTTCTACCAATATTGTCCGATATTTTGAGCAAGACGATTTGTTCGTAAAATATAGTAACCTAATCTAGTCCTAATATATATTAACGTTAAGACTTATTTTATATTAACATAGCAGATTTTAGTAGGTTTTTTGTAAAATCTACTAAAATGATTTTTTTGGATAGGTAACTGCACAGTACAGCACAAATTGACATTTCTTTGTACCCTCATTTTGTATAATATATTTTTATGGAGATGTTTGTTTTTAATTTATGATTTTCTCTTTGATGTAAGTATTTTTATCCAACAAAATAAATATATACAATAGTGTTAGCTGACTGAATATTTGAAAAAAAGAATGCCCTGTCAAGATGAAGCATGAAGCCTTTCAGTCTTGAGTAGTCTGTGGTAGACTGTATCAGCGATGGGTTGTGATGGTTGTATTGTGCGCGTAGCTTTACATAATGTTTATGTGATTAATTGTGTTTCCATGTATAAAGTGTAGAAATATGATCCATGTATTATAAAAGGGGTTTGTAAACATAAATCAACGAGTTTTATTCAGAGTAGATAAGATCAGAAGTGCGATTCGAATCATTCATATTAAAACCGCGCCAAATCACGGATCAATTTTTCATTGGAAAATGGAACGTGTTTTGTTTTTCTTAAATATTTGAATTTTCGTGACCATCGCGATTCAATTGTTTTTACGCTGTACGATGTTCTTATTTTTTCTATGGTTTTTTATTAGTTTGAGTTTAAGCGCACTTTTCATGTTACTTATTTTGAAATAAAAAAAATATTTTAAAAAATATGAAAGTGAGTTGAGTTGAGATTGACAATTCAATTATTATGAGAATCAATTTGTGCGTAGTATGCATAGTTGCATACAAATAAGTTTTGCAATAGTTGTGGTCGGATATTACCATATGACGGGATCCGTAAAATGCGTTTGATTTTGAATTTACCATCACAACCTTGCGCTGGAAACTACACGCCATTGCCACCACTACCAGCGTCCGTGGTGTGTCGGTACAGGACTATGGACGAAGTTATTTATGAACTTCGTGATGTTGTACGATGACGGTACGAACAGGATTGTTGGTGTACTATCTTCTTTGATTCAAGTAAGATCGAAACATTATTACATTTCAAACGAAGGTTTTAAATGTGATTTGTTTAGTGTGCAGCACTGCAGAGGTAGATTGCTTATGTCGTGAAGCTTAGACGTGGTTGAACGATTGGATGATCAACGATTGATCATAATCACGGACAAACGTGAAACCTAATTTTGTTGTTTTGGCGGATTCATTTCAGATTAAAGTCGTCAATAGATGGCGCTGTTCAATTTTAAAACTCGATATGGTTTTTCCCACACCATTGCATATTGTTTTAAAAGATCTTTTTATAAAGTTTAATGTAATTCTGTTCTGAGATTTATTTTTGAGATTTTGGACCTTAAAATAGCAGTAATTTGGTGGTCTGTTATTAATTGAAATAAATTCACCACGTAACGTTTATTAGTACATACGTATACGTATGTAATGTTGTCGATAGTTATCTACCAATGCAAATCGGAATGTTTATAGAGATTTTGTTTTGTCGATTTAATTAAAACAAAAGTGCACCAACTCTCAGCAATCCTGTTTGTTCGTCTAGCGCTGTACTATGTATCTATGGCTTGATGTGGCGATTACAACTAATCGCTAGACTAGTTTTAGATTTTGGTACTGACTGAGCAATATTTGGTCTGATAGAGGTCAGTAAGGCCGAGTGGTAAGAACATGAAAGCCGTGAGGCTTCCATGAAATTACAAAACTAACGAAATATCGGTAAGTTCTCCAGTTTTTGGGGATGGTGAGCTACTTTAATGCGTACGTTGCAATGCAAGGCGTATTTGTACGCCGGGGATGATCCGAGAAAGGCACCTATCCTAAACTTCTTGTAAATTGAAGTAAATAATAAAATGTGTGAATCATTTCTCTATGAAATGCAATTTAACTAATCAGTTGCTTAGCACTTGCACAATATCTCAATGAAAATAAATGAATGATTTGAGTTATTGTTGATCAATGAGGAAACTGTTTTCATTTTAAGATTTAGATAAAGATTTGGATAATGTACCTCTCCTGATAGAGGTATCGCTGATTTTTAAGAAAAGAAAGAGCGCCCGAGATATTTGTCGTTGTTGTGTCGACAATAATGACGTATTGTTAACCTTAACTGTGTACTTTTTCTGTTGACAGTTTTGTTTTGGTCAGTAAAGGTTCCCAAAGCACTGGGAAGACGGATGCGTGGCCCCAACAAGGTCATGCGCGCGCCGCCACATCATCGGTACAAGATCGATTTGTTGGCTGGCTCCTACGAGATGAACTGACCTGAGGAAGCTGCTGAACACATGATGCAGAAGCAGCTCTTGGCCCCGACAACGTGGCCGTGGCCCTGACAATGTGGCCGTTGACCCTGACAATGTGGTCATTGCCCCGACCTTGTGGCATCTGTTGGCTCCGACAATGTAGCCGTGGCTCCGACACTGTAGCCATTGACCCCGACAATGTGGTCGTTGCCCCGACAATGTGGCATTTTTAGTTGCTGAAGACGAAAAGTCTGAAGCATTTATTGGTCCCTAATATATTGAGGTACCTGTGTGAGATCGATCTGTTGGCCGGCTGACCTGAGAGAGCTGCTGAAGACACATGGGCGGAGGTGGCTCTTGGCCCCGACAATGTGGCCGTTGACCCCGACAGTGTGGTCATTGCCCCGACACTGTGGCACCCATTGGCTCCGACATCGTAGCCGTTGCCCCGACAATGTGGTATTCCTTTACCCCGACAATGTGGTCATTGGCCTCGACCTTGTGGCCGCTGCCCTGACATCGTGGCACTATTTGATTTTCTGTTCTAATGTTGTCATAACATTGTCGTTGACATATTGGATTGTCAATGCTAATGTCATTTCCTTTCAGCTATTTATTAACTGTTTGTATTAATGTCATAACATTGTCGTTGACAGTTGATATCCGTATCTCCGTCAATGCTGATGTTGTATTTCCTTTTCAGCATGCTAATACGATTTTATTTCTGGTTAACACTGTTTATCAGCATGCTATACGATTTTGTTTGTGGAATGTTAATGCTATTTCCTTTCAGCATGCTAAAGATTTTATTTCTAGGATGTTAATGTTATATTTCCTTTTCAGCATGCTAATACGATTTTATTTCTGAAATGTTAACACTGTTTACTTTTCAGCATGCTATACGATTTTGTTTGTGGAATGTTAATGCTATTTCCTTTCAGCATGCTAAAGATTTTATTTCTAGGATGTTAATGTTATTTACTTTTCAGCATGCTAATACGATTTTATTTCTGAAATGTTAATGCTTTATACTTTTCAGTATGCTAATATGATTTTCATCTAGAATGTTAATGATCTATCCTTTTCAGCATGCTAATACGTTTTTCTATCTAGATTGTTAATGCTATTTACTTTCCATCATGCTAATACGATTTTGTTTGTGGAGTGTTCATGCTATTTCCTTTTTAGCATGCTAATGATTTTATTTTCTGAATGTTAATGATAATTACTTTTCAGCATGCTAATAAGATTTTCGATCTAGAATGTTAATGCTATTCCCTTTTCAGCATGCTAATACTATTTTGTTTGTGGAATGTTAATGATATTTCCTTTTCAGCATGCTAATGATTTTATTTCTGGGATGTTAATGTTATTTACTTTTCAGCATGCTAATGCGATTTTCTTTCTGGAATGTTAATGCTGTTTACTTTTCAGCATGCTAATATGATTTACTTTCCAGAATGATTTTCTTTCCCGAATGTTAATGTGATTTTATGTCCCTTGTCTGTTGTGTGTTCAATATTCTGGTCTTGTCTCAATTGATAATTGAATTAGCATTTAGAGCTTTTTCTTTGAAATGAAATAAGTTTAGTTGCAAATGTTAAAAGTCGGTGCTTAACAATTTACAGTCATAATCATAACGTTTCTTAATGTTTTCTTTTTGATCTGAAATGACCAATTTGACAATGGAATGATAAATATTGGACCATTGGATCCTTGCCTATGGATGATGATTAATATTGATCTTCTCTCATACTCAGAAGGACCTAATTTCACCTAGTGGAGATCAAGCTGACGAGGACGTTCAGCTGTCAGGAACGGCCGTGTTAGCTGACTGAATATTTGAAAAAAAAGAATGTCCTGTCAAGATGAAGCATGAAGCCCTTTAGTCTTCAGTAGTCTGTGGAAGACTGTACCAGCAATGGGTTGTGATGGTTGTATTGTGCGCGTAGCTTTACATAATGTTTATGTGTTTCCATGTATAAAGTGTAGAAATATGATCCATGTATTATAAAAGGGGTTTGTAAACATAAATCTACGAGTTTTATTCAGAGTAGATAAGAATAGGGTATTTGACAGTATTAAAAATATGGGTAATTCTTTAAATATCCTTAAAGACAATATTTTTCTTTAATTTTTGGATATTTTTAAATGTCAAAAGAAGCAATGATTATGTTAATAAACTAATTATAAAGTAATTTATTTCAAGCCCTTGACCACGTGATATGAAACGCTTCGCCATTTTCAATGACGTAATTTAGGTGGTCAAATCAGTCAAGTGACAATTCCATGTTCCGTTTCGCACTGTTAACCCTTAATTGATCTGTTAGGTCCCAGGGACTCCGCACGATTTTCAAAGTGTTGTAAAAATTTTATTATTTCACTTATAAGTTCATGCGTCTCAGTACCTTCCTCCAGGAGTGTGCGGCGTGCGGGGGCGGAAGGACGAGCGTGTGCGCTCATTTATTGGTGAGTTATTACGTTCATGGAGTCCACGGGACTCCACCAGAGCGTTTGTGTTACTTTTTCACTAATTCCATAACTTTGTATTTTTGTAGTTTTATGATACAATTTCTTCTTTTTAGGCTACAAAATGGAGTTTAGTAGTCAAATAGTGAATTTAGGCCAACCAGATGCTGAATCAATTATAATGGGATGGCTAAACGACGAAGATTTGGAGTCTGACCATGAATCTTGAACCGTCGGAAGTGCCTCAAAATATGCCTGCGGAATTACTCTCCAAGTCCGAAGATGGGTGCCTTTAGATCACGACACAAATTCGGAGTATTCAGCTGGTTCCGATGATGAAGATATCACGGTTTCCGGTGAAAACACTGCATATTATTACGGAAAAAACCGATTCAAGTGGTTACGTTGGTGGTGCTGCACGTTTTTTATTTTTATATAAAACACTTACCTTTTTTTTGTAATTTCTAAAATTTCACTATATTGTTATTATTATTCATAAGTGAAAAGTTAAAATATACTTTAGTTTATATTTTTTATGGTAGCCAGAAGTTAGCACTACTTTTTGTTAGTCAAATTTATAAGATAATTTTGTTCCTGTTGTTAAAAACTTAAATGATTATAAATACCAAAATCTGATGTGAATATCTGATAGTGTATTAATTGATACTCAAATAAATACCTAATTTTGCTACTATTTGTAAATGTTGTTTTATTTAAACTAAAAAATTGTTGGTGGAGTCCCTTGGACTCCACCAGATAAATTAGAGTATATTTAGGCACCAGATTAACTGAGGGTTAAAGTCGCAACGTTATTTTAGAAAAATTGTGAGACTTTATCTTTACGGTATTGTCATTAGAAACTTAAATTGTTAATTAGTTTTGTCGCTCACATTAACATTTCAATTACATCGTATTCTATTGAAAATCTTGTTATGAAAACAAGGAAGTGATATTAGTGTGCGCAAAACAGAACGGCTTTTTAGTGACGAGTGCCCATAATACGTCACGGGGTTCTCATTGTAATGTATTGAGCTTTTAAGCGGTAATATGATTATTTTGAACTTTTTCATCGATTTTAAATTTAAATACTGAAAATTAATCAAAAATATATATATCGTTAGTTTTCTGATAACGTAATGAACAATTTTAGATAGGTTTTCAAAAACAGTCAAATACCCTATTAAATTTTTCCCTATTAAAACCTCTGAATCTTGTTATAATATCTACAATATAACTCTAGTACTCTGCTATCTATGTCATTTACGTCTAAAATGTAATTACCTATTTTTACAGAAGACTTTAAACAAATCTGAGTCTAGTTACCACGCATTAAAATACATTTCGGGCTACCAGAACATAATTATATATCTATCTATAATCTCGCAATATATGTATATCTAAACTAAGTATAATTAACGCGTAATAAAGCACATTTCGGCCTAGTAAACATCTTAATGATATTGTTTTTTTAACAATATAAGTCTACAACTAACCGGAGTCTTATTACGCACGCAATAAAGTACATTTCGGGCCACAAGAAGATTTTTTAAATAAGCTCTTTAATTTAAAGAAAACTGAGTTTAATCACCACGCAATAATGCACATTTCAGCCTGCCAAACATAGATATGGTCCACTATTGTGTAATTATTTGTCAAAGTAGATTTTAAATGAAACTGAGTCTAATTACCGCACTATAAAGCACATTTTGGTCTACCAAAACATCTTATTGGTAATCTCACTTCAAAGAAAACTGATCCCTATCACGCCCGCAACAAAGCATACATTCGCCTACCAGAACATCTTGTTGATCCTACCTACCTAGCATAACACATTAAGTAAACTTCAAAGAAAACTGATCCTTATTACGTAGACAATAAAGCCCACATTCATCTTGTTGATGTGGTCCATTACCTGCGCGACGGTATGCACGCCGAGCGGCACGTCCTAGATCGACATCGTTACAAAGAAATCTGAGCCTAATTATCGCGCAATAGAGTACATTTTAACCCACTAAAATATCTTGCGGATACATTAACGATTTTTCCAATTTTTAAACGAAAATTAGTTTAATTACCGCGCAATAAAGAGGATTGTGACCTACCAAAACACATTAAGCAAACTTCAAAGAAAACTGATCTTTATCACGTACACAATAAAGCACACATTCCCCTACCAGAACATCTTGTTGATATGGTCCATTACCTGCGCGACGGTCTGCTCGCCGAGCGGCACGATTATACAATTACCCTACCAGAACATTTTACAGATATTATTGTTACCGATATAAGTCTACACCTAGTCTGAGCCTTATCACGTAGACAATAAAGCACATAATCCCCTACCAGAACATCTTGTTGATCGATATGGTTACAAAGAAATCTGAGCCTAATTACCGCACAATAGAGTACTAAAATATCTTGCTAATATATTTATGAATTTTCCAAGTCAATTTTAAACGAAAATGAGTCTAATTACCGCGCAATAATCCTACCTACACATCAAGTAAACTTCAAAAAAACTGATCCTTATGACGCAGACAATAAAGCACACATTCCCCTACCAGAACATCTTGTTGATATGATCCATTACCTGCGCGACGGTCTGCTCGCCGAGCGGCACGTCCTCCGTACGCAAAGCGGCGCGGCCCACTATCGACATCGGGTCAGAGTCGAGTATTACACTGGAATGGTATACAAATGTATCGATTATTCGATTTTTCGATACTTTTAAATGACATCAATCACTCAATAAACGACGAAAATTGACTGCAAATATTTTCAGGGCTGGCATCAGGGGGGTAAATAAACGTATTGGAGATTAAATTTAAAAAATCGATACGCTAGTTTTTTTTAAATTATTAAATGATGACATTTAGTATCATACTGTAGACACTGCTTTCGTTATTTTGTGCTCTGGCCAATGACATTCTTTCTATAGAATTCTAAAGAATGTAATTGGGCGATATGCATGAATAATTTTACGAGTTTCACCTACACTGATAGTACTATTACACGCAAAACGTGTAGAAAATTAAAAAAAAATCTACTGATATTCTTAATCAGTAATTAGCCCTGAAAATATTTGTAATTAATTTGCATCCACCTTGTATATGAAATTAGCTTTTGCCGCGGCTTTGCCCGCGTTAATTTCCCACGGGAACAGTGCTTTTTCCCGGGATGAAACCCTATGTCCTTCTCGGTTCTTTTAACTATGTGTATGCGAAATTTCAGGAAGATTGGTCAGTAGATAAAGCGTGAAGAGGTAACAAAACAAACAAACTCACTTTCGCATTTATAATTATTAGTTAGGACAAGCTTCGCCCGCGTGAATTTACAACGGGAACAGTGCTTTTTCCCGGGATGAAAGTTCAAATCCTACATATGCCACTTGAGTTTGTAGACAGTCAGATTGCTGACTCATATTATGGTAGTTTTTATTGCCCACCACTTGCTTCCAATGAAGGAAAACCTGCACATTGGCTGATTGTTCAGTTTATTCGTGTGTAAGATAGTAAAAGTCATGTCAGATGCCTTTAGGCAACTTGAATAAAATCTGACACCAGTGTTAGTAATAACACACTCGATAAGAAGTGTAACAAATAGAAAAACAGACAGAATATAACATTTTTAGCTGAAGCTTTTATCGCGCCGGGCAGTTATTGGCGCATTATTTGCGACAAAAATTTCAAATCAGTGCAGTTGCCAATCCTGGGTTCTATAGTAGTAAAAGTATATAAAATTCTTCCATTACTGAGTGACTGACAATGTACACTACTGGGCGTAGGAAGCTGAAATTTGGCATGTCGTTTCTTTAGGGAGTGTAGGGGAGCACTCAGAGAGGATTTCTCGAAATTTCCACAAGACCAAAGTCCCGAGCCATCTAGTTCATAAATAATAATGCATTATTATTGAAACTGAAACCACATGCGAAATTTCAACTCTGTAGAGTAAGCCAAAGTAGATCAAATTTAACTTGCAAGATTTGATTACAGACATACAGATCGCGTCATATAAAAAGGATGGAAGAGAGTGGAGGGGGTGAAACTTGCGCATGGGTACGACTGACGAACCAATCGCGCGCGCCGGATGAGACCCGCCCGCCCCCCGCTCATCGCATAGACCGATAAATCGTGTACTGCGCAGCTTACCGCCAGCCATTTTACATGACGCGACCTATACATCTGAACAGGGTGAAGCTAATTAAAAGCTTGTTATAGCAGAAACTCACCCCCCATCGCAGATCTCATCAAAAGCCAGCATCACAGCGTCCAAGTTGTCAATCAACGTCTTGAAGTCCACGTTTCTTCTGAGGAGAATGCTGACTGACTCGTAGAGGGCATTCAAAACTGATTGCAGAATGAGCTGAAATTGCATTTGATTTCTTTATTTTACTACTTCTTACTATTCTCAACACGAACACTGATAACCATAAATTTATTGAGATTAAATACCAAATTAGCTATCTAGCTAATTTGGTATTTACACTACACTAACTACTAATTTGGTATTTGGTGGTTACACTAGTTATTTGTTGTAAATATTTTTTATCTATGTCACTATTTTCCTACACTTGGCACAGTAATGAGGGAAATTCCGAGACGCAAATAAAAAAAAATAGTTCCAGATGAATTCATAGGTGGCGCTTAGTAAAAGGCGAGACCATTCAAAAAGCAAAAATGCACAGGATTGACATTCAAAAAAATATATAACCTAATAAAAAACACCTAAAAAGTATAATATTGTGATTTGTGCAACTGTCAAACTGTTATGTGATTTTTTTTCTGCCTCTGGCTGACAATAAAAAGCGCACAATATAGGTACAGCCATTATTTCTTTCCGAACTCGGCTTTCAATAAAACTTCACCTGTTGAGATTTTTTTATACTGAATTTTTCTTAATTAACTGTTAGAAAAATAGCTCATTGTAATAAGCTCTATGAGTAGTACATGCTTTGTTTGGAAAATTTATTTCATATAAAACATATCATTCAATTGTCATTAAAACTTGTATGACAGTGAGTGGAACTGATTAGTGACATTGACAGCTGTGTTTCTCTAGTTCATTTAGGTCTTTGTTTTATATCTCTGCATTCAGTAGAAAAATTCTGTCCAGCCAGAAGGCCAGAAAAAAGATGGCGGCAGATATAATCTGTTCTATAGTCAGTTGTCCGGATAATTAGAAGTAAGAAATAAATAACATACAGGTTTTAAATGCGCACATACCTTTCTTATTGTCAACACTGTTGTTATAAGATGTAGAAAAAGATTCTGCCATTTGGACAACGGAACTCCATGAGTATAAAAAATTGACATAAAGAAACGTATGTGCGTGATTAAAACCTGTATGTTATTTACTTCTGGTCATAATAATATATAGCTGAAATTATGGTTAGTGGCAAAAAATTACTCAAAACTACCTCATTCTCATGTGAGCTGCCCATAACATAGAAGAACAAGTTGAGATTGCTCTTGTAGACGCACGTCAGACCGTCCAGCATGATGATCTCTGCATTGGCCCTGAAATTACATTGTTATAGTAATTAGATTAAATAAATAAAAAATATATACATTTTCCATCTCGACCTGACCAGGGTTCGAACCTGGGACCGCCTGGTTTAGAGGCAAGGTCTTTACCACTACGCCACGGACGGAGGTTGTCACAGATTATTGCTAAAGATAGACTTATAGAAAAAAGGAGGCCTTTGCTCTGCACTTCAATAGGCTGAAAAAAATATTAACGCTTCAACGACGAAGAGACATATCAGGCATTGCATCTATTGTTAAACAATTGTTATCTGAAATGATAGCAGGATTATTTATTTATTGTAAAGATTTTCTTTTGAGTTTCATTTATGTTAAAATTCTTCTAATGAGGTGTCAGATTTTTCAAAGCCTTTTAAAGGCATCTGGCATGACTTGACAACTACCAACATAGATAGTCAACTAGAGTGAAATACTAAATAACCTTGTAGACTCGAGTGAATTGTTATCGTCCCTCAACATTAAAGTCCCATATAGACTACCGCGTCATCCTATCACAAGAGTACTGAGTGGACCGCCATACCGTACAAATTTAGGCTGCCATGCACCTATTAACCGTATGTGCAACACATATAATCTTCTTAACCGCGATATAGATGATTTAGATATATTCTGCGATAAATTGAATGTCTTTAAAGATAAAATGCGGAAGCTTATCGATAATCACAGTTAGTTCACTATTGTATTGATTTGTCTAGCTATTTTGATATTAGTAGTCAATGTCGTGTATACCTGTCATTGGTGTTTACATTAGAACTTAGTAATATGTGATTATTGTTTCGTGTATGTAGCATGTAAACACTGTTGGTGTACCTTAATAAATAAAAACATAAAACATAGAGTGCAGATTTCCTAACAATGTTTTCTTTCACTGGATTCAAGTAAGCTATGAAAACTACCAAAACTAAGGGAATCAGATTGAATGCAAACTCATGGTAAAAATATCCCTTGTTTTAAAAAGATACTTGGAGAAAACTAGCTTTCGCCCGTGTGTATTTCCCTTGGGAACCATGCCTTTTCCCGGGATGAAAGGTACCCTATGTCCTTCTAACTATGTGTATGCGAAATTTCAGGAGGATTGGTTCAGTAGATAAAGCGTGAAGAGGTAACAAATAAACAAACTCACTTTCACATTTATAATATTAGTTAGGATAGTTAATTATTACCTGTGTGTCTTGTTAAAAAGGTTCTTTTCAAAAGCCTTCTGTTCCTTAGCGGTTGGCAGCACATTTTTATCGTAATATTTGGCGAGGACTCGGTTGCCTTCGTAGTCCAAAATGCACATACCTTTGACAATATATAGGGTTGGTTCCTGAAATGATTACATTCATATTTCTATTCGTTAATGTTTTTCTTGACTATAGATCTTGAGAAACACAGTCAATAACCTAGGAGGACTGTAATAATCAGCATTATTGTGAAAACAGGGCATCAAAAGTTTAAATGTTATAAAATTCAGTGTCAAATTAATGTCTCCGTTCCTAAAAGGAATTAATACATTTTTGGTTGACTTACAAATAGAGATCCCTCCATTGTGTTTGTGTGGACCATTTTATGCTTTGCAATCAATAATTAAGCGATTTATAACTAATTACTCTCACAAAACATGAAATATTTCAGCCGCACGCCAGTGAAGTGACGTGTTGCTTTTCTTGCTGTTTTGACTTGACTGACATTGACAGCGTTTTTTTTTTTTTTTTTGGTTGATTCCCTCGTTTCAATGAGGAGGCAAAGAGTACTAGCCCATGCAGCCAAGTCTTTTGTAAAATATATTTTTATATATAAAAGTGGCTAATATCCACTGAAGAAGAAGGCATAAGCCAAGTCTTGTATAAGAAATAATTGAGGCCTAATAGGCCTAGTCTTTAGTAATAAAACATAGGTATTAATATTTTTTAAAGTCCAAATCCAATTAAATTTCCATAAAAGTATTTGTCACATATTCATTAAAGATTTAAAGCATGCAGGATTGGATAAGAGTTCCTGAAGCGAGCGCGGGATTGCTTCAGAAGACCTATAAATTTGTGTTAGGCGGTCGACTAACACAATTCTTTGCAAACAGAAATTGATACAATCGAAAAACAAATGATGCAAAGTTTGATCTGCACTGTTGCAGTAATTACATATAGGAGAAGACAAAAGTTTAAGACGAAACAAGTGAGAATTAAAACGACCATGTCCAAGACGTAGACGACAAATTATAGTATTTTTAGCAATCAGAGTGGAATTAATTTAAAAAAAAACGTTAACACAAAACCAAAGATCGTTATATTTCCAAAAACAAAAATTACTAACAAAATAATTACACAACAAATTATTAGTGACTTGCAAAAATAAAGAAAATCGATATCACCAAGCTCGGAGACGCTTATCGCAGGACCGTCGGGCAGCAAATGGGACTGTTGACGGTTGCGACGCGGTATTTATAACATTGTGTTTTAAAAAAAACTTGAGACAGCTTATACGGCCTCTCCTGACCGAATGTCGCCCTCGACATCCAGGCTTCCATTGGTTCCAATGGAGGGAACCGTATTCAGGACCGACGTGTCATCCTCCAAGTCTACGTCCAGTGATGGCATCGAGGGTCCAGCTATGGATGCCGGTGCTGCAGGAGAAGTTTGGTCATTATTGTCTCCTTCGTCTGAAAATACACATTTTATTACAAATAGTTCAAACTATTAGTAAAAGCATTCATCCTTACACATGATTCATCACTCTCCACTCATATACATTCAGTCAGTTTATACTTCGTCTTACAAGTCCATATCACACAAAGTACATTAGCAACATAAATTTAACCTCGTATACATCATCACATTAAATAGAACAGGAGACGTCTCATAAGTATACAAACCAGTGTTGGCCATTTAAATAACTTTTAGAAAGTTATTTTTTTCATCTGTTATCATCCAGCGCTATTAACATATCTTCGACTCGAGTTAATGCGACACACGCATTGCGACACACGCTTTGCGACGCACGTTTTGCGACACACGCTTTGCGACACACGCATTGCGACACACGTTTTGCGACACACGCATTGCGACACACGCATTCTGCCCGCCTGACGACACACGTTACAGGCCATAGGTATTTCATTCAGAACTACCTATGTGGCAACACAAGCTTGGGGCGACGAACGCAGGGTGCAGCGACACACGCCAAGGGCGACGAACGCCAGAGTGACTAGGGATACTAGCACCCGCACCCTTACCTTAAAGACGACGAACGTCAATAGGTACCCAGCCAACTTACTATCAAAAAATGCGGCACATGTCTCAGGGCACCACTCGCCTCGCCACGGCACCATGTATTGCGCCGCAGCCTGCGTAGTCTTGCCATAGCCACCGCTCAGCAAGCGGAGCTCGTACCGCCCACTCGGCAGCGCCTTGACCACTTTATATGGCCCGCGCATACCGGAATCCAATTTTCCTGTCGACTGAGAAAATTTTATTACGAACACATGATCATCCACATTGAAGGACCGAGGTTCACGGCGGTGTTTATTGACATAAGCGTCCTGCTTGGCCTGGTTATCTTTTAACAGCTGGCGTGCTCGGCCTCTGGTGATTTCACGCAAGGCCTCTCGATTAGGCGAGGAACCTTCTACTGCGACGTCACGTACCAACGCGCGAATAATAGGAGTAGTAGCCTCTGCCCCTACGAGTAGAGCCAGCGGAGACACCTGTGTAGTTTTCTGCTTTGTGATGTTCAACACCAGTTGCAACTTCCACAGCGTGCTTGGCCAAGATGCACCCTTATGGTTCACCTGTATGCGTAACATATTAAGAACCGTTCTCACGTACCGCTCCACTTGTCCATTAGCGTGGTGCATCTCCGGAGTTATGTAATGCAGCTCACAGCCCAAGTCATTAATCCAGTTTACAAAATCTCTGGATTCAAACATACGCCCTTTGTCAGTAACCACAAGCTTGGGTACGCCAAATAGTGAGACCGCTCCCGTAACCACGCGTTTTAGTTCCACAGCATCTTGTCTGGCCATCGGGTAAAGTAGGCAAAATTTAGAAAAGGCGTCTACGATCAAAAGTACAAACTTGTATCCCTCCGATGCTGGAAGAGGACCCAGAGCATCCATATGCACGGTGTTGAATGGAACATCTGGTTTATTCCACGAAGTGATGTTCTGAAGTGGGGCCCGTGGGACTCGTTTATAAGAAATGCATACTAAACAGTGAGCTACATATTTACTTACAAATTGTTTGAGCCCGGGAAACCAAAAGTGCTTCAATATCAAGTCCAGTGTCTTCTCAGAGCCAATGTGTTCGTGCTCATCATGAAAGATCCTTAAGAGACTAAGGCGATGACCCTTTGGAACATAGCACAATAGCCTTGACTGCTCACCCACCGGCGTGTACTTATAATACAGGACGTCAGCTTGAACTACATATTGAGTTGGGTCGAGTCTACCATCTTGGAGCTTCTGGACTAAATCTTGGGTTTCGTTGTCAGCTGCTTGCGCAATTTGGGCCCAGTTACGAGGTCTACTTATCTGATTGACGTTGGGGACTGGATTGCGGCTCAAATAGTCGGCATGTGGCATCAGAACTCCCTTTCTGTATTCGATGGTGAACTCGAAGTCTTGTAGGTAGATCCACCACCGTGCAACTCGAGGTAGTAAGTCTTTTTTCGCTCCGTTGACCTAAGAGCGTTGCAGTCCGTAACAATAAGAAACTTTATACCCACCAAGTAATGTCGAAAGTTCTGAAGCGCTTTCACCACTGCGAGTGTCTCGAGCTCGTATGAGTGATATTTACACTCAGCACCTTGAGTTACTCGACTGAAATACGCCACGACGTGTTTCTTTCCATCGGGGTGCACTTGCAACAGGATTCCACCATAGCCTGCGCTACTTGCATCTGTGTGGACCTCGGTTGGAAGCCGAGGGTCGAAGATAGCGAGGATTGGCTCGTTCGTCAGTTGTTTAATTAGATCTTGACGAATAGCCTCGCATTCTTCCGACCAATAGAAGCTGACATTTTTGCGAGTTAAATGTGCAATAGGAGCAGTTTTTCTAGCGTAATCTCTAATATACCGTCTGAAGTAGCCAGCCAAGCCGAGAAATTGGCGGACTTGCTTCACGTTTTCAGGTGGTGAAGTAAGAGCCAAGGCTTCCACCTTCCGAGGACTCGGCCTGACCTGACCTCTACTTACCAACCTGCCCAAATACTCAACTTCGGTAACAAGAAACGAGCATTTCCGGAGGTTTATAGAGAAACCGGCTTGGGTTAGAGTAGCCAGCACTCTGCGCAATAACACAATCCCGTCACTAACTGAATTACTAAGAATCAACACGTCATCAACGTACACCAGTACATTTCCTTCATTGATGTGATCACGCAAAGTGTCATTGATTATACGCTGGTAGACAATCGGCGAATTGGCCAGACCATAGGGCATTTTTACGTACTCAAAATGATCTTCGGGTGTTACGAACCCAGTAAGATGAATACTACTCTCCTTAAGGGGAATCTGGTGAAAACCAGTAGCCATGTCAAGGCTTGAGAAGTACTTATAACCGCCTAGTCTATCTATTTGGTCGTCGATAAGTGGGAGAGGGTATCGATCCTTAACAGTCAACCGATTTAAACCACGAAAGTCAACACAAAGTCTATCGGACCCATCGCGTTTCTTAACAAGTATTATAGGACTGGCATATTCAGACTTAGACCGCCTAATAACCCCTTTCTCTAAAAGATCATTAGTAATTTCTCTGACTTTAAGCTTTTCTTGATAAGAGAGCTTGTACGGACGATAAACGACCGGGGTATCACTGGTTAGTTTTATTTCCATCTCACCGGTTTTAACAGTAGTTGCAGCTGTACCCGCAATCAAAAAATCCGCAAACTCTCGTATCACAGACATAAGCGCCTCTAACTCATCTCCCATAAGCGGTGTGTTGACCCTCAGGTCATCATCGGACCATACAGAATTAACTTGGACTAAGACTTTTGAGGAATGAGTAAGATACTGCCTATCTTTCGTTCGCACGTAAGTTATCCCATCACGATTTAGTACATCTGTGCCTATTACAATTGGCCAATTCATAAACTTAGTTGGGACCACTACCAAGTCAGCCTCGATTGATATTCCGCAAAATTCTATCGTAAGAGTAACGTACGAGGTAGCAACTATTTCCTTATCGCTAATGCCCTTCAACACACAACGCCTCAGCTTAGGTTGACATGAAATATGCTTAAGTACATCGGACGAAATGAGAGACACACCGAGGGCACCGCTATCAATCAAAACATCAACCGGTATACCATTTACAACTGCCGTAACAATGTCCTTGTTTACTGCAACATCTGAAGGATGGGAGCAGAAGTTAACGTTCCGAGGGTTACGATTCTCAGAACGTGCCTTCGCGAAGCACTTTTCCTCAGTATGTCCCGCCTTTTTGCAAAATGTACAAGTGATTGTACTGCTGTTTGTACCGCTAGTAGATGGTTGTGTGTTGGAGGTAGATTTAGTTTTAGGAAATTTACACTCACGACTAAGGTGCCCACGTCGGCCGCAATTAAAACATTTCGTGTCAAATCGTGACTTATTCGACAGCAGTTTATTATTGGTACTAGAAGCAGTGCTCGCATGTTTTCCACTGCTGGGCTGCGTATATATGGATAAGAACGACACAAGATTATCAGGAGTCAGATCTGCATTAGCGGCAGCTGCCCGTACCTGGGCGTTATCTATACCGCGAATAACTATAAGCGTTCGCAACTCATCACTAATACCTTGGACTACTCTGAGACGTAATAAAGTTCGGCGAGCATATTCCGCGAATGTTGAGTACTTGTTCGAAGTAGCGTTCATGGCGTCAAACAAAATATTTGCGTAGTCCAATTTATTAGGACAGAGTGATTTGAACTCCTTTTTAAAGTTCGACCACGTTCTATCATTCGTCACCCATTCACTCAGCCAAATCTTTGCGTCTCCCTTGAGGCACGAGGCAACGCGTGACAAACATTCTTGGTCATTCCAACCATTTAAGTCTCTGGCGCGATCCACTTCCTCACACCATGCTTCGATGTTGTGCAACGACGGATCAAAATTAGACACGTAATAATGTTGCGATTTTATAGGCTGCACACTCTTAATAGCCTCCATCAAAGCATGCGCGAGAGTAGATACCTCAGAAACCGGAGCCGCTAACTCACTAGACTGCGCGCGAGCAGGTACAAAATATGAGGACAACGGCGGGGTACACGATCTATCCGCGGGTAGTTGTTCTCGTAGCGTATTTCCCGATTTTCGAGCCGCGGCAGGCGAACGAGATCGCGACCTACCTTCATCACGTTTATGTTGCGATCTCACACGTGAAACACTACGTGATACGCGGCTTTTCCTATTACGCGATCGATAACGCAGCCTATCGCGTCGGCTAACTCGAGTTTCATCACGCGAGGCACTTCTATAACGTTCCCGACTAGAAACACGCGAAATACTCCGCCTATCACGATCTCGATAATACAGATCACGTTCACTCGAATGACGCGAAATACTGCGCGAATTTCGACGACGACGTCGACTACGCCTATCATATCGAGATGAATCGCTGCTATCCCGCGAATCCTGCGAGAAGCGTCTTTTATAACCCCGTTTGCGGGTACGCGATTTTGTTCGCACCATTTTAAACACACAAAACAAAGTAACCAAAAAAAAACAAAACACCGTCAAAATTTTCAAGATGAAAAATAAAAAAAAAAAATATGCAAGCCAGAAATAACAAGTTAGTGGGCAAATGCGTTCTTTATCCCACTTCTGATTTTAGCAATCAGAGTGGAATTAATTTAAAAAAAAACGTTAACACAAAACCAAAGATCGTTATATTTCCAAAAACAAAAATTACTAACAAAATAATTACACAACAAATTATTAGTGACTTGCAAAAATAAAGAAAATCGATATCACCAAGCTCGGAGACGCTTATCGCAGGACCGTCGGGCAGCAAATGGGACTGTTGACGGTTGCGACGCGGTATTTATAACATTGTGTTTTAAAAAAACTTGAGACAGCTTATAGTATAAAACTTTCTACCCGCAAAATCCCTTCCTTTTACAAACCAAGGTCGACCTAAGTTATTAGTGATTCCCGCATACCATAAACCCTTGCAATTCAATTCACAGGTTTCCTTCCATTGTTTGACAAAAAGCTTTGATGTTTTTGTTTTCAATAAAGTTAATACATCTCCCACTGGTAGGGAGCAAGGTTTTGGTGTAATACAGTTACCGTATCGCACTATAGTTTTCTAGAGATGGGCGCTTGGATAAATTTCCGGAAGGTAAAAATGGGAAAGAATGGGTAGAATTGGTAAAAATTAATTTATACCCATTTATACCCGATATTTTTTATTTATACCGGGAAGAAATTAAAATGAAAGTAAATTATCCTTATTTTCTTTAATACTGATAAAATAATAATTAAAGTATAAATATTAGGTGTGTTTTGATTATAAGGAAGATAAATAACTAGTTGTTTTCGGTTCAAATATTAAAAAAACATAAACAACAGATTTAAAATCATATGTATTCAAATAATATTTTGAAAATAATGATGCATTTTTAGTATATGGCTGTTTAAAGTAGAATTAACAAAAAAATCAAAACATCTTCAGTTGTATTATAGACTAACTTTTGCCCGCAGCTTCGCCCGCGTGAATTTCCTTCGGGAACAGTGCTTTTTCCCGGGATGAAAAGTATCCTATGTCCTTCTCAGTACTTCTAACTATGTGTATGTGAAATAGGAAGATTGGTTGAGTAGATAAAGCGTGAAGAGGTAACAAACAAACTCACTTTCACATTTATAATATTAGTTAGGATTTGGAGGTAACTTCGCAATATTTTTCTATCGAGAAAATTTTATGCAAGCGTGTTTTTGAGAGAGTTAGTAATTAAGTTCCATAACGACCGGTCCTGCGCTGCCCGCATACGGGAGGCCTTTGTCCAGCAGTGGATGTCTTTCCTCTGACAGAGAGAGAGAGAGTGTAATTAAGTTGGCTGACATTCGTGTAAGGCGGGCCTTACGATTCGATGATCGCCTAGCCGTTCAATAGAATTCCGGCATTTGGCAAACTTGTTCGTCGCCCCGGCATAACATTTATCGTCTAAAACCAGTTGGCTGCGAATGAGTCAGAACTAAGATATATCTTGTTAGGTCTTTTTGTAACCAAAACGTAAATTGTACACTTTATAAGTATTTTTACGCAGTACTCAATTTAAAAACTGAATAGTACCTTAAACCTTTTATTTCTTAATAAATCTTAACGATATATTATAAAATATCGCAATTACAAACATTTTAATTGATTTTAATTTTTACCCGGTGTAAATTAAAAATTCCTGGGAAAAAATGGGTATAAATGGATAAATTTCCGAGTCTCGGAAATTTATCGGGTAAATGCCCATCTCTAATTTTAGCGAAATAATCGACGCATTCGTTACCCTTCACACCTACGTGTGATGGAGTCCATAGAAATACTATAATTAGCTTTCCGAAGCAGAATAAAATAAAAAAAAACATTAACCGCTACAAAATAATTTAATACAAGAAAAATCAATCAAAAATATTGAAAAATAAACAATCGCAACAAAAATAGCAAAAACACAAAAAAATAGCACTTGCACTGTCCTTATGGGAGATGTTCACGCTCCGACGAACGACCGGCAAATGGGCGAATCGACACTACGCAATTGCTTATAAGGGCGCGGTCGACGTAAACAACATGGCGGCCGTCAGTCATCCAATTCGGCCTCTCCTGACTGTGCTTCGTCCCCGAGCACCTGGTCGCCTGGCCCATCCACTAGGTCCGCCACATTGTCGGATGAAGAACAAGCATCATCGTCTTCGTTATCTACGGAAATATTGAGGACATTAGTGGCGAGATAAAACAAAATTGCCTATCCTTTCATACAGATCACATTCAAGGCCCTCTTTCAAAAATAACACTCAGCAACAAACATTCACATACATTTATGTACTGCCTATTTCACAGACATATCATCACTTCGAAAAGTGATCATACGTCCGTGCCTGAGCTACAAGTTCACTTGCAAAATAAATGCACACAAAATATTTCATTCATCTTCTATCATTATAACACTGCTGCAGTGCTCTAAAGTTTTGGCTAGCTAAATAAGCCTATACGATCGTAAACCCCACGTGTTTAGGGCAGAGGCGGGATGGTGCATCGCCAGCATTGCCCATGACACCGGACAGAGGCAGTATGACGCTTGTCCCACCGTGTGTAGGACGCTCGTCCATGACACGAACTGGACGGAGACAGTGTCTCGCACGTCCCACCGTGTGTAGGACATTCGTCCATGACACGAACTGGACGGAGACAGTATCTCGCACGTCCCACCGTGTGTAGGACATTCGTCCATGACACGAACTGGACGGAGACAGTATCTCGCACGTCCCACCGTGTGTAGGACATTCGTCCATGACACGAACTGGACGGAGACAGTATCTCGCACGTCCCACCGTGTGTAGGACATTCGTCCATGACACGAACTGGACGGAGACAGTATCTCGCACGTCCCACCGTGTGTAGGACTTTCGTCCATGACACGAACTGGACGGAGACAGTATCTCGCACGTCCCACCGTGTGTAGGACTTTCGTCCATGACACGAACTGGACGGAGGCCATCCGGCTCCCGGTCCACGACACGACGACTCGCGTCGACCAGACAGGCAACGTGCATGCCCATCTGCAGCAACAGAGGCTCTCAAGCCTCTCAGCAGCACAAGTGCCTGCCCGCCTTACAGCTCCAATGTCTGAGAACTAGGACATAACTGTAACACACAAATGAAATGAAATTAAACTCACTTTCAAAGAAGGCGGCACAGCTATCGGGACACCATTCCATTTTTCACATGACCATATATTGCGCTGCTGCCTGGGATGTCTTCCCACGGGCACCACTCAACAACTTGAGCTGATTACGATCGCTCGGTAGAGCTTTCGTAACCCTGTAAGGTCCTCTCATACCAGGGTCCAATTTTTTTCCGTGGATTGTAAATATTCGATGACAAATACTAGGTCATTCACTTTAAACGTTTTAGGTGGGTGTCGATTGCGATTCACACGGGAATCCTGAGCTTGGTGGTTCTCCTCAAGCAATTTGTTAGCGCGACTTCTGCAAATTTCGCGCCACGCTTCCCGGTTTGGGTGCGCGTTTTCAATTGCCACGTCTCGAACCAAGGTCCGTAGTACTGGAGTCATGGCGTCAATACCCACTAATAAGTTCAGTGGAGAGAACTGGGTGGTCTTTTGCTTGGTGATATTCAAGGTTAATTGGATCTTGCAAATACTATTAGACCATAAAGCATTTTTGCTACTCTCCACACGAATAAGGTTCAGAACTGTACGAATGTACCTTTCAGCCTGGCCGTTGGCATTGTGCATCTCCGGCGTGATGTAGTGTATATCACAGCCCAAGTCAGTGAGCCAATCAGTAAAGCTAGAAGCCTCAAACATACGGCCCCGATCACACACTACAAGTTTAGGAGCACCAAACAAAGAAATCGCGTTGTCGAAAACACGTCTCAGCTCATTAGTGTCTTGGTGGGTGATGGGATAAAGAAGGCAAAACTTCGTGAAGGAATCCACCAGCACGAAATCGAATTTGAACCCATTAGAAATAGGTAACGGACCTAACACATCAACATGAATTGTGTTGAATGGGATATTGGGTTTCTCCCAAGAAGTTATCGGCTGATGGGGAGCCCTGGGTACTCGTTTTCTTGAGATACAAGTCAGACAATGCGAAACGTACTTTTGAACAAATTGCTTTATACCTGGGAACCAGAAGTGTTTTGTTATCAAATCCAAAGTTTTGTCAACTCCCACATGGCTATGCTCATCGTGAAAGATGCGCAGCAAGCTAAGGCGATGGCCCTTGGGAATAAAACAAAGGAGACGAGTCTCCTCACCAGTAGGTGAATAACGGTAATAAAGCAAGTTGTTCCGAGTCACATAACGTTGCGCATCCAGACTACCTTCAGACAGCTTTGTAATGAGATCTTGCGTCTCGCCATCAGCGGCCTGGGCAATCTGGGCCCAGTTGAGAGGTCTATCTATGTGATTTACCTGTGCCACTGGTGGATTTCTGCTCAAGTAATCTGCGTGGGCCATTGCCACACCTTTTCTATATTCAATTGTAAAATTAAAATCTTGCAGGTAAATCCACCAGCGTGCCACGCGTGGAAGCAGGTCCTTCTTGCGCTCGGTGGCCTTCAGAGCATTACAGTCTGTGATAATTTTGAACTGAACACCGATAAGATAATGTCTAAAATGCTGAAGTGCTCTGACGACTGCCAGCGTCTCCAATTCATAGGAGTGGTACCTGCTTTCAGCGCCTTGTGTGACCTTACTGAAATAAGCTACCACCCTTTTGTTACCATCGCTATGCACCTGCATAAGTACTGCCCCATAACCCGCACTACTGGCGTCCGTGTGAAGCTCAGTAGGTAAGTTCGCGTCAAAAATTGCAAGTACAGGTTCACTAGTTAAAACATTTATGAGTTCACATCTCACATTTTCCTGTTCAGGTCCCCATTCAAATTTAACATCTTTTTTTGTAAGATGTGAAATACTTGCAGTTTTTGTCGCATAGTCCTTAATGTAACGCCGGAAATAGCCCGCTAGTCCTAGCAATTGTCGAACCTGTTTGACGTTGCTTGGGGCTGGTGCATTCTTTAGCGCTTCTATCTTTTTAACACTCGGTCTAACCTGACCATGGCCACAGATAATATAATACCCTAGTACAGATACACGACGTCATACAACGAAAACACGTCGCCATGTAGAGCCAATCGCGAGAGTCTATTTTAATAAACAGAACCAACCGCTAGGGGCAGCACTGAGTTAGGTTCTGACGGACCGCGCGGAAGCATGCCGCTGGGGCGCTTGATGAACACTCTAAACGCTTCACATCATATCAATAGATGGCGTTCTGCTAAATCGGAAAGCACCTTATTGCATCATATCAATAGATGGCGTTCCGCTTAATTTGAGATTTTTTTTAGCCGCTGTCAGTCTGTTCTGTTTGATTTTGTTTTGTCTATGTGTCTTTTTCCACCTTCATTGGCAAAATCATCGTTTGGCTGAGAGATGGAGCACTATCAACCGACAATGTCAAATATTTCAAATAGTATTAATTCTTTGTACAACGTCGCGTCGTGGTGTGGTCGTGGTGGTCGTACGAGACCTTCCTGCGGGGTGACAGACGGGGTGGAGAGGAGATACTCGCCTCGCGGCGTTACTCGCCCTCTCCGCCAAAACGTCTGTACCTCGCACCTTACGCTTACGCAAAATTGCGTACACCTGTGTACACTTTTGTACACAGGACCGGTAAACGCCCTGATGATCGGCCTCGTGAACTCGATCGGATCGGACTCATACTCATAATTCTAAACCTTGTATTATGGATCACTTTGTTGTTCATCTGTTCCTGAGAAAAATATTTCTTGACATACAAAAATATTTTTCTCAGGAACGCATAAAAATATCAAGTTGAAATATATTTCAACTTATAATATTATATCTTACTAGCTATTGCCCGCGGCTTTGCTCGTGTGAGTTTTCCACGGGAACAGTTCTTTTTCCCGGGATGACAGGTACCCTATGTCGTCTGTCCTTTTCAGAACTTCTAAGTGTAACTATGCGAAATTACCAGGAAGATTGGTTTAATAGGTACCTACCGCTAGATAAAGCGTGAAGAGAACCTAACAAACAAATAAACAAACTCACTTCTGTACCTACCTATTTACCTATAATATTACTTGGCATAGGTACTTACTCGGGTCTCTCAACTGTCAAATACCTACTTAATATTTAAAAACCGGCCAAGTGCGAGTCAAGCTCGCACACCGAGGGTTCCGTAAGCGCAAAGCATCTCACATTATAGCTCTAACTAAAAGACCAACTAGTTTCAGAAACAAACTTAACTTTATAGTTTTATCCCTAGGATTCATACTGAATCGAGCGCAAAAATAAGTTTGTAACACTTTTTGTTTTCGACTTCCAACAACATATTTACAACTTTTAGATTTATTCCTATACAAGTACTGTTAGACCTTGCTTTTTGCCAAATTTCATAATTTTAGGTCAACGGAAAGCCCATAGGTTTTGATTGCTGTCTGAAATCGCACAATATGCGAAATTCGCTACATTTACGGTAATATCTCTTAATTGCGTTGACGTATAATTTTGATTATTTTTTTGCTGAAAGAGACCATGGATGCGAGTATTCTCGATATAAATTTAATTTCAAGTTGATATCTTTAAGCGTTCCTGAGAAAAAAAAGTTTGACAGACAGACAGACGGACAACAAAGTGATCTTATAAGGGTTCCGTTTTTACCTTTTGAGGTACGGAACCCTAAAAACATACCTAATTAATTACCTAACCGAGTCGGTTATTTGCATTTTGTTTTATTTTTGCCTTTTTGCATAGGTTAGGTAGGTATGGCCACAGATAGGGTGCTGGCGTCCAGATAAAGCCGGACATAGGTAGGTAGGCTTTTTGATTGCGTGTCCGGCCAAAATAAACAGTATACATATACCTACAAGTCTACCTACCTGTTCACTTCTAAACTAGGTAGGTACTTAACAAATATGTATAGGTAAAGGTACTTAAAAATATTTGATTTACCTTATCACAAAACATTTGTACATACCTACCGCTACGCTAGGAGCCTAGAGTGAGACGACGCGCTTACATAATGCACGAAACAATTTCGATTCTGGCGCCCTGGGACTAAAGTACATTTTCTCCTAGCAGTAATCATTCTTACTTTTCATTCAATAATTTTTATTTTAAACACGGCTGGCTGCAAGTAATTTAAATAGGTAGGATACTTAATTATAATAACTTTATAGAATTTGACAGAGATGTCGTCTTGATTTGAAGTTAAAAACGCTTGATCCTGTTCTTATTATTTTGAATTGAATCCTTAGTTAGAGCATAATTCAACAAAATATATGTACGTAATTTTTGCATATTTTTCCAAATAAATAATGCACAAATAACGTTTATATTACATTAGGTACCTACATGGACAGGACACCGAACGCGCGAAAACAACGTTACTAAAAAGTGTAGGTATTCGACTCGAAACGTGACGTAAGGCCGTAAAGGTCATTGACCGCGCAAATAAGTCGGAACTGGGAAGCACAAAAGCGCCGCCGATACGTTACGAGGTTTTTCTTGTCAATTATTTACAAGTACCTATGAATTAATATTTTTTTAGTTAAATATGCAAGCACAAACTACTTACCGTAGTAGATATTAAATACATCCCTCTAATAAAAAATCATCTTACCTATATCTTAAGTTCCAGTAGCGGATTTAAAAGGGGGGGGCACGGGGGCATTTCCCCCCCCAGACTGCTTGTACCTACTGTGGAGGGAGATTCCATCATGACAGTGCATATCAAATTAAGAAATAACAGAAACGTTTCCCCCCCCCAGACTGTTTTTGTGTATCTACTGTGGAGAGAAAATTCCATAACAGTGCATATCAAATAAAGAAATAACAGATTTTTTTCTGCCCATCTGGTTTATTTCTTAATTTTTTGCAAATCTGGTCCTTCTGCAGTGGCGTAGTGAGACCAAATCTTTAGGATTCGTTTCAAGGCGTGCGGCAGCATCAGGACTGATGTCGATTTGTTGCACCCCCCCGCCCCCAACATGCATAGTCCGCCACGGTCCCCAGAAAAAAATCTTGGATCCGCCGTTGCTGAGTTCCTACCTATATATATAATATTATAAATGCCAAAGTGATTTTGATTGTTTGTTTGTTACCTCTTCACGCTTTATGTACTGAACCAATCTTTCTGAAATTTCGCATAAGTAGGTACACATAGTTCAAAGTACTGAGAAGGATGTCCTTCCTTACACTTAAATTTATTGCTAACTTAAATACATTGCTTACATATTGCTTTTTCCCGGGATGAAGGATACCTACGTATGAAATAATTTCACGCGGGCGAATGCTAGTGTATAATAATGTACTTATAAGTATTCCACTCTGTTCACCTGGGTGAACAGGTTTTAGTACCTATCTTCATTTCACGTCGGAATAATTTCACCCAGAAAATTTCATCAGGTGAATAAAAGCGAATACCGAGACATTATGAAACCAATATATTCCGCGTTGTTCACCTGGGTGAAAAAAAGTTAAGCTTACGACAGCAATGAATTCTCAATTGGTCGCCTGGAAGAAATTGCTTTCAGCGATAAGGCCGCCTTTTGTGCTTCTTCCTTTCTTTTTTAGTTTTAAACAACTTCCGATATAACTAAAGACATGGGCTACTCTACTATTTCCGTCGCACGCAAGCATTTGATAGGGATGGACTGAATACGCGTCGTATTTACACGCAGCGGGCGACGCTCTAATAGTGACTGTCAGACTTATAGGGAATGTGCAACATAAGAAACACTATGTTAATTTAAAATCATATATTATATACAACTAATGGACATTCAGCTAGTGTATTATAATTGTATTTTCAATGATAATTATTAAACTCCACTTGCAGTTTTTTGTAAATAACAGATTATACAAGCTGCCCGAAGAAATCTGTGTTTTTTCCGAACAATCATAAGAATGCGTATACACGCCATACCGAACTATCATTAATTCAGTTGTTGATGGACATAATTTCATTAATGATGGGTCATCACCTCACCTTAAGTACAAAATAAATGGTATTTCAATAACGTTTGCTCTGCTCCCACATCACCATCTCTCTTTAGTCGTATTTCCTCATGATCATGACTGAGGGTCGTGGTTATTATATGAAATGAAAGTGGTTTGTCATTGCCTTGTCCATTTCACACACTAGCAGGCTTGTCACACTCCGCGGTAGGTATTAAAAACGCAAGTACGTACGGCGGCCCCGCCGGCGTGGCGCGGCAGTAGGTCAGAAAAGGTAAGCGATTGTGAGGCTCAATACCATAGAAAGAGATGGAACGTCTAGGTGAATATAACTGTAAATTATTAGCGTTGTGCGATCTGAATTGCACTTAATTGTATAGTAGCGAGAGTCGCTATTCCTTTAAATGAATTTTTGGAGTGTTCCTTCAGTACTTGTACTATTATGTATTCTGTGACACTAGCTGATAATCATCAACCAGAGTACATGAGTCACATTGGTATACAAACTCATGTAGCACGGGCAGGATTCAAACCTGGGACCTTTGCAACCACAGGCGCGGCGGGCGCCCTACCTCTCGGCCACCTCCGCTTCACTGCACTGCACACCATCTTACCTACCATACCTTTACTTATTTTTAAGGATTTTTAATTTCGATTTTGAATCAAATGATGATTTTCTTGATTTACAATAATCATAAATCTTAACTTCTAATAATTTTTTTATCAAAAAATCAAAATGTTCTATATCGTGATAATCAACAGGTACGTTAACTATATTTTTAACGTCATCTATTAAATTTGATATTAAATTAATGTGGTGAATAATATTGATTCTCCTTTTAAATAAATCAAGTGTCTGATCAACCAAATTGAAAAGAAAGTCGGAAGGCGATTTTAACGTTGGGACTAGCAAATTAGAATATGTTTTATTAATCAACAATAATTGCTTCTTATCTAATAAATCAACTCCTTCATTAATTAATTGTTGTTTACATTCTAAGCAATCAAACTTTTCAATACACACTTTACCTAACCATCCAGCAAAATACACAACCGAACAAGTTTCTAAGCCAATTCCGGGCTCAGAAAATTCTTCTAAATTATCGGATTCATTATTACCGGCATTCGCTACGATGGCATCGTGTTCATGTTCAACTTGGGTAGTCGAATATGAACACGATGCCTCTGTCGGTGGCGTATTTTGCGGATTGCTTTTGGTGGAAGAAAAAAGTGTCATTGTCTGATTCACAATTAGTATTTTCTAATTTGATTAAATTATTCAGTAAATTAGATCTAAATATAGCCCTTAAATTTTTTGCAGTCGGATTCCTATTGCACCCACCCTCATTCTATAAATACCAAATAAATTTTCAATCACATCTTGATTTAATCTATAAGTCATTATAAATTTAACTTCGGTGCCCTTTGAGAATTCTTCACTGGAGAACTGTAAAACAGCGTTAATTGTTTGTTGCATGCCCTCAAAACAAGGAGGACATGTCAATTTAATTGAATTATTTTTAAGAATCATCTTTTTCTTTAAATCAGCAAGCAATAATTTACCTTTAATTAACGATTGATGGACGTGGGAGTTTTGATTTTTCGTTAAAGCACATTTATTGGGATTTTGATCAAATTTATTTTTAGAATTTAGAGAATCAAATAAATCATTAATTGTTTGCAAGAAATCAGCTGTATTTTTCGCTGTTTTACTTTTCAGTTCTCCAGTGTCAATTGCTGTTTGTATAGCAGCTGCCACTGAATGGCTTAATACTTGAACAGCGTATTTCACGCGCATTTTTTGGAAGTTATTTGGTTTGAGGTGCACTGGAGTTAGTTTTTTAACTGATTTGCTTTTTATTATTCTTGTCAATATTATATACGCTAATTATGTCATCAAAGGAAATTTCATTACCATTCAAATCAAAATTGTTTTCAATCAAATTATTCCTAATATTTTTAATCAAATGTGGGACGTCAAAAATTGTAAATATTTTATGATTTTCTATAAATATAAATGGATCTTCTTTCGTTGCCCCCATGGACTTGATCGCCTTTACATTCGTTGATGCCTGATCACAAATAATAACTTTGGGTAATAATCCACTCATAAATAATTTATTTATTACAGATTTAATCAAATTAATCAACTTATCTGCATTAACATTTTTATTAGATAAAAAGTATGCCAGAGGAATTTTCCAGTTATTGTAAATTCCTCTGGCTACAAATACTAATGCATATTTGGCTTCCATGGGGGAACGATCACCTCCACCAAAATCTTCGAATCCCTCCACCAAATCAAATTTTTTTGTATATTCTAAATCAGTTTTTATGCTCATTTCATCGTAACATACCGCACATGATTTATATTTAATTGATTGTTCAGCAAATTTTTGATTCATATTTTCAAAAATATCTTCATTTAATCCCGGCAAACAATTAGTTGTCTGTAGCCAATTTTGAATGGTAGTGGGAGCAGCGAGCACTAAGCCTCCTTTTCTTAAATATTTGTATGTAGCAGGAGACTTATAGTAAAGAGACATGCACAGTTTTTTTTCAGGTTCGGTCCATTGTTTTCGTTGTTTCTTGAATTGCATTATCGTTAGAGTTTGGGCCAATTCACCTTTGAATTTCATTTTACTTAAATCAACAATATTGTTATTACGAATTTTTTTGATAATCTAACATTTTTCTCTCTGTAACGTTTTAAAATTTTATTTGTGTCATTTAAAGACCTCTTTAGTTTTTTACACTTTGATGTATCCTTATCCACAACAGGCTGTCTCCAGGGCTTTGTTGGAGTTGTCGGTGTGTCGCTACGTTCCACTTCCTCCATATTAATTTTTCCTATTTTTCATACCAGGATAAACCCTTTGTGGAGGTATCACCTTCAATTCCGGTGATTCTTGAGCTAGAACAGAATAAAATATAGTTTCAATTTCAACATACAAGTTCTGAAACAATTAGTTCTATTAGAACAGAATGAACCAAAATATTTCTGTACATTTATAAATCATGACAATTTTAAGCTTAACTGACTTGATGAACTGAACTGAGTTGCACCTCAGGGAGCCCCAAGGCACAGCAATTCAAAATTATTGCCTAGACTTAACGCGCAGTATCGTTATCGTATGGATAAGTATTTCAATCAAGTCATCATTTCACGCGTTTGGCTCAATGTAAGATTGCGTTTGATTAGCTTATGAATACAGCTTTCCCGCCATGCTTATTCTCTCAGTACCCCGAACTCTGAAGGCTGCGATTTATTTATCACATTCTAAAATAAATGCGTAAGTCTGGATATGTTTTTTTATCTTTTTTACTAGCTGTTGCCCGCGGCTTCGCCACGCGTGATTTTCGCTTAGATGAAAAATCTTTTTGTGTTCCAAACTGTAGTAACCTAAACTCCAGTACTCAAAATTTCAGCCATTTGGTTATCCCGTGTACCGCGGGAATATATACTCGTAGTACAGTCGTGGTATTATAAATGAATCAAAAATGATAATTCATTCAATAAACGCTTTTCGTCTGCTCGTTATCTACAATTTCCCGTGTACCACCACTCCCACCCCGAATCCCTCTTTGTCCTATCCCGTGTCCTGTCTATTTATACGTCAGTAGAAAATGCTCATCAGGTTGAACGACTTTGGCTAAGGCGCTATTTCCATATATGTAATAGTGTAGCTGGTCTCTTGGAACTCTTCATCAGACGATCCTTATCTTCGATTTTTATACGTCAACAAAAAATGCTTGTCAGATTGATAACCTTTGCAAAGGTACCATTACCATATTTCTTATAGTTTAGCTGTTCTGTTAAGGTTCTTCATCAGGTGTTCCAGTTTTCAAAATCAATTATAGCCTATATGTTACCCAGGCTTAATAGCTATACAAAAAAAGTTTCATTCAAATCCGTCCAGTAGTTTTTGCGTGAAACGCGTACTTACATACAGACAGACAGACAAGAAATTCCAAAAAAATATTTTTGCTTTCTATTATTCTTTTTAAGTGTCCCTCTATCCATTTCAGTCAAAAATACTAAATGTACAGATAAAATATTTTTACTGTTTTATTATATTAGATTACACAAAACTGTACAATTAATTTTCACATATTCTGCCAAACTGTGAAACAGTTTATCGGCAGCTCTCGTGGAACAAACTACTTACATACCTATATAGAGAAGTACATTAACTATATTTAAGTGACTACATGTTTCAAATCAAACTACCTATGTAGTATATACTAGTGGTTCTGTGAGAACAGTAGACCTCATGAGCCCTAAATCTAGTCACTCTTGTAAACTTGTGAAAAAATAACAATAGCGAATTGGCGAGTATTAAAAGCTTTGTCAGGCAATCTCGCTAAATATACTGAACAGAATTTGATAAAATTTGGTACACGATTAAAACCTGGAGTGGAACATAGCATATTTTTTAAATCGAAATCGGAGCGGAAATGTTTGAAATCACCCTATACAATGGCATATTCAACTTTGTTTACCTGGATGAAAAGAGTCGAATTTATAGTATCTTCATTTCATTTTGGTCTCAATCACATAAAAATTGGCCTATTAACCTGGGTGAATTAAGTCCAAGGTGAACAAATGACACCAATTTTGTCGAATCAATTCACCTGGTAAAATCGTCTAGGTGAAATGAGCCAGATAAGAAATAATAATTCCACTCTTTTCAACCAGGTGAACAACGTGGAATATACACCACACAACACAATGGTATATTCCGATATTCCACTTATGGTAAATTTTTATACATATGTTCACTTGGGTGAAAAGAATGGAATTTTAAGTAGGTATTATTTATTTTTCACCTAGACGATTTTACCATGTAAATTGATAAAACAAAATTGGTTTCATTTGTTCACCTTGGACTTAATTCACCCAGGTGATAAATGGGCCACATTCTACCTACTAACATTATAAATGCGAAAGTTTGGATGCGAGTCTGTGAGGATGCTTGTTACTCCATCACGCAAAATCGACTGGACGGACTGAAATTTGGTACACGGGTAGAAAAATACCGGGAATAACACATAGGGTACTTTTTATCCCGAAATTCCCACGGGAGCGAAGCCCCGGCGCGCAGCTAGTTTTTAATAAATCTAGTAGAATTTTATCACCCACGTACAAAATAAAAGTAACTAAAACTTATTTTGAAATAGGTCTCCGCCTACCCCCACGGGAAAAGAGGCGTAATTTTAAGTACCTATGTAAGAAGATCCTTTCTCACGAAAAGTCTTTAACACTAGAGAACTTTAGATTTCTGTTTTAGTGTTGTTATTGATACAGATAGAGGGGTTGTTGTTAATTCGTTCCTATAGAGATAATTCGTCACCTATTAATTTTCCACACAAAGATAATTTGGTTCTTCTATAAAAAAAATTAAACTTTTTTGTAGTAAATTTGCCAAGTTTTTTTTTGTTAATATTACCTACTGTTAGTAAGTAGTCAACTGATAACTCATTTCAATCTTGTATTGACCAGCTGGTGCCCGCGACTTCGTTCGCGTGGACTTTAAGACACTATCATCAGAAATTGTGTGCGTTACCCTGGCAGGAAAGTGTGTCCTGGAGTTAAGTGAATGGAACCAAAACGTTGTGCGTAGTCTAGTGTACATGTGCCGCGAATAAAACTTTTGTGCGTCTTGTAGTTTAGGAAAAAAACGGAAATCTAGGATTCTGCTAGGGTAACGTCGTTCTAGCAGGAAAGTTCTAAACGAATGATCGGAGAGAGAAATATTCTGGGGGGGCAGAGAGCTTAGAGCTGTGCATTGACCTGGGCTGAAAAGATCATTTGTGCGTCTTCAGGTTTTCGGGATATTGCATTTCCTGCTGGAGTAACGTTTTGCAAAATCGTGGATCTCCTAGATTCATCGCATGTGCGCCTGTAAGATAAATATACATGAGTAGCTATTAATTTGTGCCCATCTGTGCCATAATTAGATTTAGGAAAATATTTATAATTTTTAAGTAATCGTGTTGTGTATGAAATCACGAAAAAAAATCATAGCGCCTAAATGAAAAGACGCGTAAGCTCGCTGAAAACTGTATTCGATTCTTCTATACACCTATAATAACCACAAAAAGTTTCTGAAGTGCACATGTATTCATTATTGAATAATATTACTAAAAGACAAAATTAGGTGACTTAACTTTGACGTCAACATACAAGAAACCGGCTCAACCCAATAAGTGTGCGTGTGAACCAAAGATTAGTGTGTTCAGTCATATATTATCATGGAAATTTTCAGCTCAAAATGTTAAGGATATAAGTAAATAAACACAAATCCAAAAACATATGAACAACGGCAGATTATCCGGCCAAATTAGAATGACTACAAAAAAGCGACGGTTTCATACATATCGATAACCTTCTCTATTGAACGTATTATACCTAAGCTGTTCGTACAGTCGCATTCAAACGTTTATTAGCAAATGCCAACCTGTAACTTTGTTTGTGGGAATTAGTGGGAATAATTAAAAATATGTATTGTTGTTAAATAGGGATTTGTATAAAAGTTAAGGTCGTGTTCAGTATTTGTCGAAATAGGTAGATTAGGTACCTACTATAAAAATACAAAATGTGTTTTTTAAATGTGAAAGTTTATTTAGGTACCACTATTATGTACTAGCTACATGGCTATGGCTACTGTAAAAGTTCTTCTTCCATGTCGAGTCGTACAATTCTGCACACCGACCGATGTTTCCTTCCTCCGCGCGGCACCCGATGACGTTGAATTAGTTTTCTGTCTACGGATAACAAAAACAATAGAGAGGGAGTGGCTTTGTCTAGCTAGCGTGAAGAAAGTGAGATAACTAGTAAGCAAAATGGTTTAAGTGGGACAGAGATAGATATATAATCGTCATTCTATTTTCAATAATGCGATGTATTTTGCTTTTTACTAGAAGTGAGTCATCTTTTCTCTTGGTAAACAGTTTGGTGCGTTGCGTGCATCACGCGTGCATATTGTATGTTATGACGCTATGGAGTGCTATGGATCCTGTTGCGCAGTTGCGTTTGTTTACTAATTAGATGTTGGTTAAAAGTTTATGAAGTTGGAATGGAATAATCTGCAATGGTAAGTAAATATTTAAGTTACCAATGGTTAGAAAGGAAGGCATTTAGTTTTCTTTAGTAGTAAGTAAATATTATTTTATTGTTCGAGACCCACAGCTAAAAGTGCAGTCCAAAGTCATTCAGTCATTTTTGTTTTCGGCTAAGCAGTTGATTTAAAAATGCAATATCCCAATAAGACTGGAAATCCTTTCTGCAATATATGCTTGGTAGATATATAAAGTACCCAGCAGATCATGAGACATTTTATGCTTTGACTACTGGACCACCGAGGCATCTACGGTGTCAAATCAGTTTGTTTGTTACCTCTTCATGCTTTATCTACTGAAATAGTCTTCCTGAAATTTCGCATACACATAGTTAGAAGTACTGAGAAGGAAATAAGGTACCTTTCATCCCGGGAAAAAGCACTGTTCCCTGTGTCACAGTAGTAGTTTGATCTGTGATTTGATGCCATAATATTTACTATTAAAATTACCTATAAGAGAATAAAAATAATAATTTCCAAATCAAAAACCTCTTTTTTTATTTTATATGGCCACTACGTGCATGTGCTGTGCATTTTATATCCATACTAGCTTTTGCCCGCGGCTTCGCCCGTGTGAATTTCCCACGGGAACAGTGCTTTTTCCCAGGTATCTTATGCCCTTCTCAGTACTTACATATAACTATGTGAAATTTCAGGAAGAATGGTTCAGTAGATAAAGAATCATGAAGAGGTAACAAACAAACAAGTAAATACACAAAAAAACTCACTTTCGCATTAATAATATTAGTTAGGATAGGATAGTTAGGATTTTTTAATTATTTCCTCAAACTTTGTCGGCAATTCCCAGTTGGGAATTGCCGACAGACGTTTGATAGCGACTGTACGGCCAACAGCTTAGGTATAATACGTTCAATAGAGAAGGTCATCGATATGTATGAAACCGTCGCTTTTTTGTAGTCATTCTAATTTGGCCGGATAATCTGCCGTTGTTCATATGTTTTTGGATTTGTGTTTATTTACTTATATCCTTAACATTTTGAACTGAAAATTTCCACGATAATATATGACTGAACACACTAATCTTTGGTTCACACGCACACTTATTGGGTTAAGCCTGTTTCTTGTATGTTGACGTCAAAGTTAAGTCACCTAATTTTGTCTTTTACTAATATTATTCAATAATGAATACATGTGCACTTCAGAAACTTTTTGTGGTCATTATAGGTGTATAGAAGAATCGAATACAGTTTTCAGCGAGCATACACGTCTTTTCATTTAGGCGCTATGATTTTTTTTCGTGATTTCAAAGACAACGCGATTACTTAAAAATTATAAATATTTTCTTAAATCTAATTATGGCACAGATGGGCACAAATGAATAGCTACTCATGTATATTTATCTTACAGGCGCACATACGATGGATCTAGGAGATCCACGATTTTGCAAAACGTTACTCCAGCAGGAAATGCAATATCCCGAAAACCTGAAGACGCACAAATGATCTTTTCAGCCCAGGTCAATGCACAGCTCTAAGCTCTCTGCCCCCTCAGAATATTTCTCTCTCCGATCATTCGTTTAGAACTTTCCTGCTAGAACGACGTTACCCTAGCAGAATCCTAGATTTCCGTTTTTTTCCTGAACTACAAGACGCACAAAAGTTTTATTCGCGACACATCTACACTAGACTACGCACAAAGTTTTGGTTCCATTCACTTAACTCCAGGACACACTTTCCTGCCAGGGTAACGCACACTCAGAAATTGTATTGCAAGCAAATCGGCTGGATTTGATATAAATATAACCGGCAAGCTTTATAATTCAGGTGTTCTCATAGAAAAATACTTATATTTCCGTGGGTGTTCTATACAATACCTAGGTAATGTATAGAACACCTGGGGCGTATAAGCAATGTATAAAATATTATGAATATTATTGTCCATATAATTTACCTGGGTAATTAATACAATTCCTAGGGACTGTATAGAGTACCTGATGGTTCACCAGCAATGTGTAAAATAAATAGATTTTTCTATATTTATCAATGTTAACCAGCCTACCTATAAAATGATGAAGTGTAAATGAAACATGTTCTATCACTTAAAATCAACTCGATTAAAGTTATCAATTAGGGTGCTCCTTAAAATAATCTATAAAAAGGGGGACCCTGAGAATTGTTCTGCAAAAGAACTCACAATTACTGTACTCAAAAAGATTTTCAGGGTCAATGGTCACACATTACTGGCTGCATAATTTATAATTCATTTATTCTGTCAACATGAGTTACATATAGGTCTTAAAAATGTCTTGTAATACTGAGGCAAAGTATAAAATAAATAATTACATACATTACCTACACATTTAAGTTATACTATACATTGCTGAGGTATCGTATACAATGCCTGATTATAAAGATTGCCGGTAACATAAACCTATAAATACATAATATTTTTTGAAAATTACATATTAATATGACATATATATATATAAAAGTAGTATTTGAACTACTAACTAGACCTGTGAAATTATGAAGCTTTTGTTGTAATTTTCAAAAAATATTGTGTACATTGTTTTCTTATACTGGGTGTTTCATTTATAAATGCAAAAGTGAGTTTGTATAGTTTATTTGTTACAAAAAACAATCTTATACCTACTTAGAAGTACTGAGAAGGACATAGGGTACTTTTCATCCCAAGAAAAAGCACTGTTCGCCAGACTGGTAGAAAATGCTGTTGCATTAAGTCCGCCCATTGTACTTTAACATATGTTTCTGTGCAATGAAGTTTAAATAAATAAATAAATAAACAACAACAACAAGGTACCACATTATAAGAATGAATCAACAATAAAACATATCATAACTAATATTATAAATGTGAAAGTGGGTTTGTTTATTTGTTTGTTACCTCTTCACGCTTTATCTTCTGAACCAATCCCTCTTGAATTTCGCATATAAGTACTGAGAAGGACATAGTGTACCTTTCATCCCAGGAAAAAGTACTGTTCCCGTGGGGAAATTCACGCGGGCGAAGCCGCGGGCAAAAGCTAGTAGAGCATAAAGAGATACCAAATAATGAAGCAATGGTTTTCAAGATTTTGAAAATAAATGTTTGGAGTTCCGTTAAACAAATGAGTTTAGAAGGGGATAGGATTACATTTGCCCAGGAATGGGACAAAATAAGGTAAAAAAAGTAATTACCTTGAGATGTAGATGGTACAGGTGAATGTGACAAGCAGCTTAAAGATTGATCCCCTCTGTAGCATAGAGGAACAGCTAATTTTGATAGTCTTATTCTTTTGCCATTCTCATTTTGGATAAATTTCTTATCAAAATGGTCGATACATAATCGTTGGTTTCTCAACAAGTTATGTGGCAGATGAGTTATTGTCATATTACCTAAAATAAAAAACATTCTTAATGTATTTTTCTTCTACACAATAAACAATTAGTACATAAGGTGACGTTCAAAATGCCAGTATTGAGAAGGATTTATTTTTTCATATAATACTTTTAATCCCAACAACGGGGCGCAGCTAGTAGTAGTATTATAAATATGTAGGTAGGTACTTACCGCAATTATTTAACCAAACTTGGAGTCGTACAGGATCTCCTGTTGGAAATCTGAACATTGGTTTTTTAATCCAAGAGTTTTTGCACAAATAATAAGCACAGTTTGATGGCATTTTGTGTCTTCAGTCTTCGCCCTGGTTGGGGTTCGTTCTCAGGTCCAGTAAGCAAGCCAAAGGTCTACAGTAGTGGTAGTTACAAGAGTCCAGTAGGTATGAAAAGCCGAAATATCCGTGCGTGGAAGATGTCAGAGTCCGATGTGAATAGCCAAAATTGTCGTGCGTGTTATAATTTGTCGGTGTCCGAATTCACAGCCCAAGTAGTTTGATTCGCAGGAAAATCCAGTTCAGAAGTCCGTTATTCAGTGCCAGGTCGTAGAAATAGTTTTCGAGAAATATCAATATAGTGCGCACTCAACTCAAGAAAAGGCGAGCAAAGTAAGCCAACCAAAACAAACTTTTCAAAACTTTACTGAGCAGATGCGTTTAGTTTCGATATTCGTGTCATTCATGATGAGGATATATGTGCATGATATGCTTACAGCATTAATTAATGCTTTAAGATGGTAAGCGGTTGATTTTTTGACGGTTTTAATCACATTTTATTTTTCATTGATTTCTTTAATAGTTTATAAAAATAAGACGTGTAAAATTAAATGTTTGTTAAACTCGAAGTAACAGTGAACTAAACGCAATTATAAAGAAAAAAACTTTGACTAAAAAGGTTCTTGTCTGTGTATTGGTTCTTTAGGTAGATTCCGTTTAATCTCATATTTCCTTTGCCCTTGTTGTATATTGGCAGTAAAAATTAATAAATTATTAAGTAGTTATTACCTAGATTAACGATTTTGCGTAATTAGTTAATAATTCTTGATGTTTTATAACGTTCATAAAGCGCCATCTAGGAACTTATTGTAGAAATATATAAGTTGCCGCTAGATGGCGATAATTCTTTAGCAGCAAGAGCTGAAGTGCTTTCTTGGTACTTTCGAAAATTTTTATTGATATTCATAAAATTGTAAAATATTGCACAAATTTAACATTAAGGACAATTTTTTTACTTAGTTTAAGCATATTTTCCTATTTATGTATTTTTTCCAATCCTACAGGACTGGAAAAACGTTGGATTATTCTTAGTTGTTACCCATGGCGCCATCTTTTGTAAATTTATGCTTACTACTTGGCAATTGTTTTAATTGGGAGCCCATGCCATGGCTTATAACCCGGCCCAAATATTCTATTTCTGTTGTAAGAAATGAGCACTTACGAATGTTTATCGAAAATCCGGCTTCGGTGAGAACTTCTAAAACGGATCGTAACAGTTTTAATCCGTCACTGATTGTCATGCTCATCAAAAGCACATCGTCGATATAGACTAGAACCTCACCAGCTTCGATAAACCTTCGTAACGTCTTATTGATAATTCTCTGATAGACAGTTGGAGAATTGCAGAGACCAAAAGGCATTTTCAGGTATTCGTAATGCGCCTCAGGCGTTACGAACCCAGTTAAGTATACTGATCCCTCATGAATGGGTATCTGATGAAACCCGGATGCCATATCAAGGCTGGTGAAGAATTTCGAGCCCCCAAGACGGTCGATGTGATCATCGATCAAAGGAAGTGGATACCTGTCCTTAAGGGTGATTCGATTAAGAGCTCGAAAGTCGACACACATCCTGTCAGTGCCATCCTTCTTTTTGACAAGAATGATGGGGCTGGCATACTCTGATTCAGATTCCCTGATGATGCCCTTCTCCAACAAGTCCTTTATTATTTCCCTTACCTTTAATTTTTCCAAATAGGACAAACGATACGGATGATAAGCTATTGGTACATCGCTGGTCAAATTTATTGTCATTTTGCCAGTTTTAACTGTTGTAGTGGCAGTGCCCGATATAAAAAATTGAGAGAAATCGTTAATCACCATCAGCAAAGATTCTAATTCGACCCCCTTTAAAGGCGTGTCAACACCACTTAGCTTATCATCGGTAACAGCATTCACGGCGGAAACTTTATTATTGCTATGCGTCAGGTACTGGCTATCTTTAGTTCGAATAAACGTTACGCCGTCTCTATTAAGAACGTCTGTGCCAATAATTAAAGGAGTATTCATATATGACGAGGGAACAATAATAAAGTCTACCTCCAGTGAGATATTCTAAAGCTCCACAGTTAGTGTAACGTATTCGCGCGCAATAATCTCACATGAGCTTATGCCTTTTAATACGCAATACTTTGGTTTCGGAGTACATGCAAAATACTTGACTACGTCGGATGAAATGAGAGACACATTAATTGCACCGCTATCTATCAGGACATCTATAGGTATCCCTTGGATAACCGCAGTACCAATATCGCGATCCTTTGACGAGTTTAACTGCTCTTTGCAAAGGTTAACATTTCTTTTAGTATTATTTTGTGACGTAGAACGCGCTTTTGCGAAGCAATCGCTCTCTTTATGTCCCGCTTTCTTACAAAAAGAGCACGTAACCTTAGAGGGTTGAGGATCTGACGGCTTTTGCTTTTTAGGACAGTTATTTCGAGTATGCCCAAATTGGTTACATTGGTAACACTTGATTTTATTCGAAGACTCGCTTCGTCTTTTATTAGAAGAACTATTGGAAGAAGAAGCTCGATTTTCTACTTTGCCACGGTTGGGTTTTAAATAAATGGCTAGGAAAGAAACTAAACTACTGGTTGTTAAGTTGGCGTTTGCGGCCGCCGCCTTAACATTTGCATCGTTGATGCCGCGTATTATAATTTGAACCATCAGATCCTCGCTCAGCCCTTTAACGATACGTAAGCGCAATAATGACCGTCGAGCGTACTCGGCGTACGTTGGAAACTGATCGGATGTCGTGTTCATAACGTCAAAAAGTATACTCGCATGGTCTATTTTACGCGGACAGAGCGACTCAAAATCCTTTTTGAAATTAGACCACGAACGATCATTAGTTGTCCACTCGTCAAGCCATGTTTTTGCGTCTCCTTTAAGGCAGGCTGCTACCCGCGAAAGACATTCCAAATCGTCCCAATTATTCGACAATTGGGCATCGCTCCACGGTCGACGAAGTCGACGGGTCGAAGTTTGACACATAATATTTGTGAGATTTTACACGACTTACCGAAATAAGCGCTTCGGCCAGAGATTGAGCAGTTACGCTAGTACTGTCTTCTCGATGAGACGTGTCGCGATCATCTCGGAGGTAGTGGGGTATGAGACGCACGAGACGCATGCGCGGAACTTTCCTCAACGGCATTTAATCTCGAAATTATGGTGTCCAACGTTTGTTTTACGGAACTACCCTCACTACGGTGTCTACTGTGACGCGATCGAGAGCGCGAATCACGACGGGACCGCCGTCGCGACTTGTGCTTTGATTTTTACGCGACACCTCCACTGAGCGGCTACGCGAACGAGATGATCGAGGCATGTCGACACAAAACTAGCGATTGTTTATTTTTCTTATAATTTAACAAACTAAGTAGGCAAATTTAACAAACTAAGTAGGCACAGAGCCTATCCCACTTCTGAAATTAGCTTTCCGAAGCAGAATAAAATAAAAAAAAACATTAACCGCTACAAAATAATTTAATACAAGAAAAATCAATCAAAAATATTGAAAAATAAACAATCGCAACAAAAATAGCAAAAACACAAAAATAGCACTTGCACTGTCCTTATGGGAGATGTTCACGCTCCGACGAACGACCGGCAAATGGGCGAATCGACACTACGCAATTGCTTATAAGGGCGCGGTCGACGTAAACAACATGGCGGCCGTCAGTCATCCAATTCTATATCCTTGTGATGATTATGACAAAGTTCATAATACTTTTCTCTTATTTTGTGAGTTATAAATGAGGTGGTAGAATCAAATTTTGGATTATTAAGCGAACTTAATATTCCCATATTATCAGTAATAATAATCCAATTATTATAAGGATGTTGAGAAATGTATTCGAGAGCAGAAAATATTCCAATTGACTCTGCCGTATAAATGGAAGCATTATTTGGGAGTTTACACCCATGCCCAATTTTAGATTCCAAGTCATAAAAAGCCATAGAGACAGCTGACATTGACGGATTCTTCGACCCGTCTGTATAAATTTGCCTGTAACCTGTGTATGATTCTAATTTGTTGTAAACATCTTCCTTATATTTAAAAGATTCATCTATTTCAATTTTAATTGGGAAAAATTTGCTTTCGTAAGAGCCTGAGTAGCATGGCAGAATCACACTTTCATAAAGATTGTTTTGGAGTTTAAATTCAACAGCTTCTTCAAGACATTCTGATAAGTATGAAGAAGAATTTACTAACTTTGGCAATAAGGAGTGACCTGTAGAAGAACAAATTTTGAGCAGAAATTTGTAGTTTAGATAACGGAACCTAATGGCTAAAGGAGGTATGTTACATTCAACTTGCATTGAGATAATTGGCGTAGACATCATAGCGCCCAAAATAATACGAAGACCTTTATTCTGAATTTTTCCCAGCTTCTCTAAACTTTTCTGATTAGCATAACAGAAATATGCATATTCGAAATGACTTCTAACAAGGGATTTATACAACATTAATAAAATTTTGGGGTCTGAACCCCAGTAAGTAGCAGATATTGTTTTAAGAATAGAGCCCTAAGACTCCTGTTGACTAAAATATCAACATATTTATTAAAATTATTATTATTTTGAAACATGACTCCCAGAAATTTTACGGACGAATCAGCTGGCAACACATTACCCTCATACATTACACGAATATCTCTAACTTTGACAGATTTTTTAGTAAATACAACCACTTTACTTTTTGTTTGCTGATGCTCAGTTGAAGATATTTGAAATATGAGTTCAACCCATCCAGGGCTGAATTCATTTTCTTGTTTATGACTGACATATTATCTCCTTTGCAGTACACAGCCAGATCATCAGCAAACTGTAAATTATTGACATCCAAACCTAGATTAATATTTAAGCGATGAATATACAACACAAACAACAAAGGACTCAAAATTCCACCTTGACTTACACCTTTATATGAAAATCTTGGTCCTATGAGATTATTATTAAACTTCACATATAATTTCCGTTCATGAAGAAAGCTAAAAATCCAATTAACAATTTTTTCAGGGAGTCCCAAGCTGACTAAAGTGGCAGAAAGAACATGCAAGTTAACATTATTAAATGCACCAACTATATCAAAGAAGACACAAGCCAAAATTTTATTATTAGATAAGGCATCCTGAATGTCCAAATTCAAGTGACACAGACTTTCACGGGCTGATCGACCACGACGAAATCCAAATTGATTATTAGGCAATAAATGATTACTCTCTATATAAAATTCAAGACGTTGTTTTAATAACTGTTCAAAAATTTTGCCAGCACATGAGGTCAAAGTAATAGGACGATAAGAGTCTGGATCATTAGGTACTTTATCTGGTTTCAGAATTGGAATAATACAGTCCATTTTCCATTGTGAAGGAATCAAGGAGTTTTGCCATAGCAAATTCAAAATTGTTAAAAATGTTTGTTTATTAGAAGCATTCAACAGTTTGAACATTTTGTAGGATAAATAATCTAGACCTGTAGAAGTGTCTTTTCTAGAGTTAAGGGCTGATTGTAGTTCTTGCATAGAAAAGTCCTTTGACAAATAAGAATTATTGGTTGAATGAATAGACGGAGCACTAAAATTGTTTTCAACTGTATCTGGAGTGTATTTATGAAGAAAGTCAGATACCCAAGTGTGTTCAGAAACAGGATTTGTGGAAGGAGAGTATGAATTGTTAAATTTTTTAACTTTTTTCCAAATTCCACTCATAGAAGATAATCGATTTATAGATGAACAATATTGATACCAGCTGAGTTGCCTTTCCGTCTTAAGATTACTTTTTTAATTGCTTGAAGACGTTTGAAATTTATAAAATTTTCTGTAGAGGGACAAGATTTAAACAAAATATAAGCTTTATGAACATCATCAACTGCTTTAGAACAAATGTTATTCCACCATGGCAAAGACCTACGTTTTTCATTGTTGTTGGGCGAGACAGAATTTTTTGCTTTGGGGGCTGAAGCTTCAACAGTACTAGAAATTATAGAACAAAAACGATTATAAGAATCAATAGGGTCCATATGGTTAATATTGAAACTAGACAACAATAAATTGATCTGTGCTTCATAAGTCTTCCAATCAACCAATTTTAAGTTAACATGTCTCAGTAAATTTGAAGAGTTATGAAGCACATTATTAGAATTAAGTCCTAGGTTTAACTTTGTTAATGTAGGTAAGTGATAACTTCCAAGTGTGTTATCACAGACCTGCCAATCACACTGTAATGCTAAACACGATGAAACCATGGTGAGATCAAGACCATTAGGTCTAGCAATATTCGAACCAATTGTAGTAGGCACATTGCTGTTTAAGAGAACTAAATTATTTTTATCAACAATATCTAAAATGTCCCTACCACGGGCATCAGTAGAATGACAACCCCAATATGGGTGATGAGCATTAAAATCTCCTGAAAAAATAAAGGGTTTGGGTAGAGAAGAAATTATATCATTCAATTTATTTTTACAGAATCTAGGGGTGCTAATACTAGGACAATAAACACTTACTATGGTGACAGATTTACTATTTAATTGAAGAGAAATTGCCACAGTTTGTATTGAGTTATCAGATGCGATAGCAAAATTAGAGAAATGAAGAGAGTTATGAATTAAAATAGCTACCCCGTTGTGATCATTACCAGAATCGTTTCTCACTACAGAGTAACCTTTAATATTGTATTTATGATGCGGCCTTAACCAAGTTTCAGAGATAATAGCTACATGAATATTTTGATCATATAAAAATTTCTGGAAGTCATGTCTATTACTTATTAAGCTTTGTGCATTCCATTGACAAATGTTTATTATACCTGCGAATTTTCCGAACAAACTGAATTTTTCTGAAGTATATCTTTCAGAGTGTCTGAAATTATTTGTGTATTTACAGTAGTGTTATTGATTTTATTATGTGTAATTACTTTTATGATTGCTTCAGTGATGAAGCTGAGAATTTTAGAGTCAGAGAGAACAATTTTTTGCAATTCTTGTGAATTTTTCGGATTAGTAAGTGATGGGAAGGCGTTGTTCTTTAAGGTTTCGGAATATGATTGCGGAATAATTTTGTTTTTATTTTCAATAATTTTTTGTTTTTTTACCGGGCAAGCACCTGAAATTGCTATATGATTGCCTTTGCAATGAATGCAAACTGCATTTGCTAATGGTATATTACAGTTTTTAAAACTATGGCCTTCAGTGCAGATAGAACAACGTTCTGCATTTTTACAAAATTTGGCAAGGTGCCCATATCGTAGGCACCGGAAACATTGCTTAATCGGTGGGATATATGGCAGTACAGGTACACGCCACATTTTCAAATAACCCTAATAGCATTTTTGGTAGGCATTTGGTAGGGCCACATATATGTCTTTGGTTGGACAACGGTTAGATTTGGCCGCATGTTTTGCTGAAGGGCCTACAACTTAGGGCCTATGTGAAAACTCCTACAGAGGGCCACATATCGTTTTTCTCCGTAGGGCCTTTGCATGGGAATCATACAACCAAGCAACGTCATTGGGGTGGTGGTTTAGTACTTCCCCAGTAGCGGATTTAGGGGAGGGGGGCAAGGGGTCACGCGCCCCCCCCCTGCTTTTTAGTGTGCCTACTGTGGAGGGAGATTCCATGACAGTGCTTATCAAACTAAGAAATAACAGAAATGTGCCCCCCCAGGCCTGTTTTTTGTGTACCTACTTTGGAGAGAAAAATTCACAGTGCATATTAAAAATAAAGAAATAACAGATTTTTTCTAGCCCTCTGGTCCTTCTGCGGTGGCGTAGGCCGCCACAATCCTTATTGCCCCCCCCCCAGAAAAAATCCTGGATCCGCTGATGTACTTCCCTGTAGGATTATATGCTTATATAATACTCTCACTGTATTCAATCATAATCACATGCAATAGGTAACAGTTAGCTTCATAGATTAAATACTATCGCATTTTTACATTAAAAAAAATAATAAATGTACATACAGTGACAGAATTATAATTAAAAAATAAAAACATTGTTTAAGTCGCATAATCAACATTTATTAAATTAAAATTGAGCTACTGATCAACATCTTAGTCCTCAAATGGAATGCACACTAGATCAGTATCACAAATATTAGATAATAAAAAACATTTTTTATTCAATTGTAGACGAACAGACAGTGACTTCCTTAGAAGAACTTATATTTACTTTATATATACCTAAACTACTGCTGTCGATAGGTATTTTGTAAAAATCAGTTATATCAAAAACAATCGCAATTTAATGAGAAATAATTACTATTATCTATCTGTTTTATAGTTTTTACTTTTAAAATATCTCCATTTTTGGTATTAAAACAGGAATTAATATTAACAATGCAACCGTTATCTAAAACAATTTTAGTTATAGTATTTTTCTTCTTTATTATTCTAGGGGTTGGCGAACTTATTGGTAAATATTTAAACTCTCCCATTCTTTTGGCCACTTGTAGTAGTGGATGGTTATGGGAACAAACCATTTTTTTTATTTTTGTCATAATTTTCTAAAGGAAAAGCAGAAAAATTATGTAGTTTTCCAAAAATTTTCAACATCTGCTCATAATCAACATTTATTAAATTTAAAATCAGGTACTAATCAACATCTTAGTCTAATATTCAATGGCACAAGTTTTGGTCCACAAATGGAATGCACACTAGATCGGTATCACAAAAATTTGATAATAAAAAACATTTTTTATTCAATGTAGACGAACAGACAGTGACTTCCTTAGAAGAACTTATATTTACTTTATATAAAAATTAATCTCCATCTTTGGTATTAAAACAGGAATTAATATTAACAATGCAACCGTTATCTAAAACAATTTTAGTTATAGTATTTTTCTTCTTTATTATTCTAGAGGTTGGCAAACTTTTTGGTAAATATTTAAACTCTCCCATTCTTTTGGCCACTTGTTGTAGTGGATGGTTATGGGAACGAACCATTTTTTTTATTTTGGTCATATAATTTTCAAAAGGAAAAGCAGAAAAATTATGTAGCTTTCCAAAATTTTCAACATCTGCTGTTAAATGCAAAAGGTTATGAAAATTGTACACAAGAAGTTCTTTTCCATACAACACTTTAATGTTACGCACAAAGCAATGTAATAATTTATTAGCATACACTCTCCATTTATTATCAACACTAAGTTCACCACTTAATATATAAATAGCGCAATGCAGAGTTAAAAAATGCTCATAAATATTTTTTGAAACAATACCATGTAAAACTACAGGGCTGAGATATAAAAGAAAAGCTCTAAATTCTGTTGCTTTCCAATATTTAAATAATTGAATAGATCTTGGGCGCCTAGAAAACTCTAACGGATAATTATTTTTGGCAATATGAAGCAATCTTTCTGATATTTGCATTATTTTAACAGTATTTAATTTACATTTCTTTGGACCACTTTCGACCCAAACTCTGATCATTTTCTTTACCACTCCTAAGCAAACTAAATGCATGTAATCCAGGGGAACTTGTGTAACTAACCCAATATGAATCTCTGTAAGAATAGCTTTACATAATTGGTGATCCTCATATTGTAAGTTGTGAAAATAATCATCAGTTCTAAGATTTAAATTTGAAGTATATTGCCATGTTGTTCTACCTATATAAATTCCTTCTTGTGTACATTTCTCGCAGCCATATAGAGAGTTGTGCGATTTTATACATTTAAGAAAAGCTCTTGCTGGCGCATCAGCAACAATACAACTCACTCGAAAGGCATACTTTTTGCCTTCAAATACAATACCATTTTTTTCCAACTCAATGCATTCGTCCACAAAAGGACGTAGGTAATTATTAGCACTATGTGGTTTCGAATTTCCATAATACAATCCAACAATAAACGGTTTTCTATCAATACTTTGATCTAATATACACAGAATTGGCCAGAACGAATTAGTGGTACTGGAATGGACTGGGAGCCCGTCCACATTAAGAGTAATGTATAATAACTAGAGTAATGTAAAATAACAATAATATATTTTCATTTTCACGCATTTTTGTGTCAATTATAGGGTAGCGGCTTTGAGTAGCCAATCCAGATGAGGCACTTTCAAAAATATTAACCAGAAGTCCAAAATATATATATGATCCACCATCGCAATCAACAACATTAACGTGCTTTGGTGTTTTTAATAGCGTCCGTGAGTCTGTCGGCAAGAAAGGATGAAGAGGATTTAATAGTTTCAACAAACCATCCAAAGCAGAGTGAGAAATATTGTGCTGTTGTGACCAGTTAACAAGAGATGAAGTTAAATCAATATGTTTAGATTGAGATTTACCCTTTTCCAAATTAACATTTACATTGTTACTGGTAGAAGCAGAATTTTCATCAACCACTGTGGTTAAAAAGTTCCAATCATTAACTGTTACACCACTAGATATCAAATCAGGTGTTAAATTATTTTGAGAGATGACATGATCATCATCTGCAATACTTAACTTGCATATTATTTTGGTTTTTGTTTTATTTTTATGTCTTCTCTTCGTCCTAGCTGATGTACCAGAATACTCTAGTCTAGATTTATTGACTAATTCTTGTCCGTCTGTTTTCTCGTCCTCCATCTCGGTCTCGAGCAAACCTGAACCAGCTTGTTATAAAAGTTGTTACATCAGAATCTGTTACCTTTTCAGCCAACTTATTTTTGCGAACTGCATCTGTAATAAAATAATTATATCATTAGAGTGCGTTATAGATAACACTGGTGTCAGATTTTTATAGTCGCCTAAAGGCATCCGACGTGACTTTCACGACTACTGCCGCCGTCTAACGGCAATTGCGGTATACGCACCAGAAAAGTAGCACTTCTCTAATGTACAGGTTTCCTTACGCTGTATTTCCTTTATCGGAAGCAAGTGGTGTAGATGAAAATAAGCTTACATGAGTCAGATTGGTATACAAAGTCATGAAACATGAGTGGGGCTTGAACCTGCATCGATTTGAACACAGGCAAACATCTTAACCACTCGGCCACCACCGCTTCACCGCTTATTCTGAGGTAAAAGTATATTACCTATATAGGGATATAGGTAAGACTACTTACTTATAATAACTGGTATCAATTGCAAATTTTTCAAGCTGGTTTTATTATTTTTGCCAGTCCAATTGCACTTTAGAGCCAGTTCTGAAGAAAAATTCTTTGTAGTATTCTCCTTGTAATTGTTGCAACATTGTTCCCGCCAATAAAGCTTAAATTATTAACCTGAAAATAAAAAGTAGAATATTAAAATAAAATGTTTATAACCATTAATACATGAGTTTGTATACCAATTTGACTCCTAGTTTGCCTATGTTAGTTTTTATCGAACACCACTTGCTTTCGGTGAAGGAAAAAATCATGAGGAAACCTGCATTCTGGTTATTGGTTATCAGCTAGTGTGTGAAATGGAGAAGGCAATAGCAAACCACTCCATTAACATTGCCAAGATAGTTGTGTGTATTTCACTCTATATAATGACCATGACCCTTAGTCATGAGGAATATGCTGGTTCTATCACTGGTTGACTGGAAGAGATCCCTTCATGGTATAAGTCGGCCTTTGTATATTTACCTTTTTATTTTATAGTACAATAAAGATACTACAAACAACAAATAATATGACATAAGGGAGGATAACCATTACTCTTTTTACCATTGGACCATGTTCTACGGTCCTGGTTTTAAGAATCAAATCAATAATTTCAAAAATGCTTGTCAATTTTGAGTTGCTATTGCTACTATAAACTCTTACTTAACACATACCAAATTTTCTTTATTGGCGTCGTTTTCTAGCCAGACTTCGATATTGACCAGATCTTCAATCGATTTCATAGGCAGGGTTATCTCATCAGGTAAAGTGATCTTAGTCAATGCTGCAGATGATGATGACAATTTCAATAAAATTTCATTTTGTGTAGCCTTTAACTCTTTTATATCACTCTGGATTCCGGCTATGTATGTGGCAATCGATTCTAAAATAATAATACATATTAGAGGGACAACACATGAATATTATAATATGTCCTATTAAACTTGATAACAGAAGTTAATAAGATACCTACCCATAGAGTCATTAATTTTATTGAATGCTGATGGTTTCAGTCCTGTAGGAGTCGTACATAGGCTTCGGGGAGACAATGGAGAATCTACAAAAAAATTAGCAAGAATCATTACAAACTAGAAGAAAAAATTTCACTTCTACTTAGCTTCCATGTTCCATTACAATTTTAAATTTTCCATACATTATAGAACTTTAAACATTTCTTGCCAGGCATATAAAGGGGTACTGATTAAGTACATAATACTACATCCACCAACCTGCATTAGGCAAGCATGATGGATTACTGCATATTTTAGATTTACTAGGCAATACAATAACCCCTAGAGGTCAATTCAATAGACAAAATTTAAGTCCCAGATATTTAATTTATTTCAAAAATAATCATCAATTGGGAATGCAACTTTTAAGGATTACTTGTAACAATATCAAAGAAAAATTATACAATACCAAATAAATGTCTTAATTTTTCGTTCTTTTATTTAACATAATTAAAATAATTAAATTTGAATTAATTTTTACCTGTTAGAATGACCAATGTGATGTGAACTAACCCGTTTTCATGTTCTGGGCCAGAACACTTTATTTTACTTTATTTACTTGACATGCACCTCAGGAAAATATGAGGCCTCTCAACAGTGGGTCTGGATATCGGATTTCCAAAACTTCAAAACTTCTATATGAACTTGCAATTTTTTAGGAGGCATTTCCACTGAGGCGGAGTGTATTTTCATACATTTTTATATACTGATCAGAGCCAAGATGGTGTCAATTATATACAAAGAAACCACTCCGCCTTGCCTAACTCTGCTTCAGTGGCAATGCTCCCTTATACCTATACATACTTGCACCTTTTAGTACGTGTGAAAAGATTTATGCAATAACAATCTAAAATACAGATTGTAACTTACCAATATTCAAGTTTTGCAGCATAAGTCTTGCCTTGGAGGTATGGGCATAACTTGGTGAATAATCATTTGATTCTTTTCTGGAATCATCAGTCCTAAATTGAGTTTTGCTTTCTGGTACAAACAGCTTTTCAGCTAAAATTAATAAAATTATATACATTATAGGTATTTCCTCACAGTAAAAAATATATATTTTGCAATGGAACTGTTTTTCTATTTTATTTATATAAATAAATAGGACAATTGATCCATCTGAATTATGTATGTACCTACTACAAAATATTATAACAAAATTACTAATAATATACCTAGGTATAAAAACAATTAAAAATATATAAGTACCTACCTAAATATTATTAAGTACTAACCATTTGTAGCATGTGATGGTGATGTCATGCCCCATGGAGAATCGTTATGTGGTTCCACATTCACTTCTGAAATTTAAATTATTCAAACGGTAACTATCCAACTATGGCAATGATCATTATGGCCTTTACAACTAAAATCTGGATTATTATATTAATTATAACCTTACCAGGTAGCAATGTTCTCTTGGACTTAAAAGTCGAAAGGTCATCTGGCCTAGGTGGATATTTAAAGTTAATATAATTTTCATCGTCTTCCTCCTCAGTGTCGCTTTGAAATAAACTATTAGGCTTTCTTTTCCTTTTTTTATTAGACTGCTCGGAAGTATCCGAGAGTAGGTCCGACTCACTCTCAGCCTTTTTGCACTTTTCTCTAGCTTTTTGTAAATTATCTGAAAATGGATGTTTTAAACTGTTAGTATTAATCCTACTATCTTACTAATTCCTATTATAAATTCGAAAGTTTGGATGTGAGTTTGTGAGGATGTTTCTCAATCACGCATAATCTATTGGACGGATTTTGATGAAATTTGGTATACGTGTAGACAAATACCGGGAATAGCACATTGGGTACTTTTTATCCGGAAATTCCCACGAAAGCGAAGCCCCGGGGCGTAGCTAGTATTTGACTTAAAACCGAAAGTGCAAATTGGCGTTTACGGAGAAACTTCTATACAAAAGGAAGTTAAAGTGTAATTGTAAAGTTCGTAAGAAAAGTAGGTACCTAGGTAGGTAGAAATTGCTGTCAGCGATAAGGCCGCCTTTTGCGCATCTTCCTTTCTTTTTTTAGTTGTAAGTTACTTTATGTATCTTAAAATGTAATTTCTTGTGTGTGAATAAAGAATTGTTGTATTGTATTGTATTGTAGGTATGGTTTTAAATATCAATCTTTCAAATCTAATTAGGTTAGGAAGTGCCGATTAATTTAAAAATTATCAAAGCTGACTTACCAGTTTCATACAGAATTCGCTTAACAGAATGAATCGGCCAATTTTTCGTTTGGGAGCTCTTGGGACAGCAAACACTTGTTAAATTTACTGGCTATTTTATGTGGTGGCCACAGGCACTCTTTTGCGTGGCGTCAGCCAGCTTTCTCTCACAACGCCTAAGGCACTGTCTTCAAACTCTATCACGTTATACATTACAATGGTATGTACATATATAACGTAACATAAAATAAAACACAAATTTTCACTGTTCTTTCACAACACCACAGAATTAATACGACACAAACAAACGAAACGAAATGAATGAATGATGCAACAAAATGGCGGATGGCGGCCGTCCAATTTGGATTGCTTGCGCGTCGAATCCCGCTACTCGCTACACACGTTATGACACGTTACCCCCCCCCCTTCGAAACCCCTCAATATAGTTGGTTTATGGTTGGTAATCAGTGTGCACAATAACCGATGTTTGATCTTCATTGGGCCAGTACAAATTCCATGTTAAGTGATTTAACTAACCATACCTCAACAATGTACCTACAGTTGGCCAGTTGTCATTTATTTTTGTTGGGCCAACTTTTATTCACTGCCGTTAAACCAGCTTTGTTCAGCCAACGGTAGCAAAAAAGTATTTTGGCCCACTGTTGGTAATAAGTTCGGCATAACAACGTTTTTACTCTTCGTAGGGCCAATACAAATTCACTGTTGGCAATTTAACTAACCATATCCCATCAATGTGCCTACCGTTGGCCAATCGTGGCCGATCAAAAATGCTATTAGGGAAACATAATCTGGTAAAGATGCACAAGATGCAAAGGTAATTGCCACAGTTTGAGTGGGTTGTAGATTGAAAGATTCGCCTTCTTTTACCTTACGCATTATTCTACGAACACATATAATTTTTTTTGTTGTGGTAGAAAGAACTTTGAAAATTGTTTTATTTGACATGTCTGATGGAACATTAGTTATGACCCCAGTTATTTCTGTTACCGCTGCCGGAATAGTAGCCGTAATGCGATGTTCTCTATGAAAAGTAGCATTATCTAAAAACGAATTTGCCATGTTAGGATTATCAAAAACAACCCCCATTCTATATTTGTTCACTTTTTTTAAATATTTGATTCCCTTAACGAAGCGGGTGAAGCTATTACTCAGGTACATCATGTCTCTGGAACCTATTGGAACGTTTTCATCCGAGCTAGCTATGAACACTATGTGCTCATGCCCTGGACTATCTTCAGGATATCTACGACTATAGTCGGCGACCCTATATGGTTTGTATTTGTCGAATGATGACTCTGATGCGTCGGAGTATTCTGAGTCACTATCAGAACTCTGAAGTACTGGTGTCGTTTCGGAGTCCTGCTCCTTCTTTTTCCTTTTCTTGCCGCCCATCGCCGAAAAGGTAGGTAAGAACTTACCCCGACTGCAGCAACACAAATATACAAAACAAACTATACAAAATTATAAATTAAGATAATATATACAAAAGAAAGGGTATTTACAACCAGAATCACAAATATTTACAAGTTTTGCACAAAATTAAATTTTCTCAGAAAAAAAGACCGCCAGTCGCTACGAAATTCCCGCGCTTTTTTCATTGACAGCGTTGTTTGACGTGTTTGTGCTTTTGACGTTAAGTTTTTTAAAGCAACGGTGTAAAGAGGTATACAGCTAAAATGTACAGTCAACTGCATATCAAGTTACCCTTCACGAAATGGATTTTTATAATATTTTATTTATTTTGCAAAATAAAATATAATAAATGTATGATGCTGTGAATTGAAAATAATTAGGGTAGGTAGGTACCTCTAGCATAGGTTGATCTGCCGATAACAATACCTGCACTAACCCACAGAAATATTTTTTTAATATATGTCTGTGCACTAACCTATGTAATTTTGCCAGTGGTGATTTGGTGAACTAATAATTTTATTATAAGTAGGTAGGTAATTCAATAGGTACCTACTATTCATCATCATCAAATTTAAGAGCGAGGCTCTTGTCGGTGGATTCCTTCCATTTTTCTCTCTCCATTGCCAACTGTTTTACTTCTTGATACGACCCGACGCTCACTTTTTCCTTTATTTGCCTCATGTAGCCTTGGTCTTCCTGGGGCTACTTTTCCTTCTATAATGTTTCTAATGAAGTCATCGTATCGTATCAGGTGCCCTAGCATTTTCCCTCTTCTGCTTTCAATAGTTTTAATAATGCTTCTTTTTTCTCCTATTCTATTTAAGACCTCCTCATTTGTTATTCTTTCTGTCCAGCTAATCCTTTCTAATCTACGCCAACACCACATCTCGAATGCTTCCAACTTCTTTCTTTTTTGGTGAGTGTCCATGTCTCGCATCCGTACAAAGCTATGCTTCCTATATATACTTTAATGAGACGCTTTCGTACAGACTTTGATATTTTGGCCGTCAAAAGATGTTTCTTTTGATGAAACACCTTTAAGCCATGGCTATTCTGATTATGATGTCTTGGGTGCTTCTGGCATCAGCAGTAGATAATTGTACCTACTTCCTAATATTTGAAATGCTGAACTTGTTCTAATATGGTGTTGTTAATTTCAATTGGAGGATCTGGTTTTAACGGTTTCGCCTTTTTTAGTACCTAATATCTGTTTTAGTGGTTTTCATTATTTTAGTTTTATTGCTATTAATTCTAAGTCCATGTTGTTTGAAAACAGTGTCCATATATGTGCTATTAGTAGGTAAAAATAAATGCGAAAGTCTATCTGTCTGTAAAGCTTTCACGATTAAATGCTGGACCAATTTGGATGAAATTTGGCGTGGATATAGATAGATCCGAGGACAAACATAAGCTAGGTAGGTTTTTTATTGCAAAAAACAACCCCCAAGGGGCAGCTGATATATTTCTAAATGATAATAAAAACAGCATCAAAATCAGTTAGTTATGTGGTACCTAGTTTATATGAATTAAGCGCTTTTCGTCATCGTTTTTAATGCGCACAGCGAAGCAGTGGAACTCCCTGCCGTGTTCCCGAGCACATACAACCTGACTCTCTTCAAAACCAGAGTGAATAGGCTGCTTCTGGGTAAGCTCGCCACATCGTAGACCTCATCTCTGTCCTCGGACAAGATTGTGGTCAAGAGCAAACCCATCTTTAATAAAAAAATAAAACAAAGTACCTACTTTAATTTATTGTCGGACGATATTAAAAAGACGGCCGGGCCGACCTGGACCAGGATCGCCACATCAAGATCGGAGTGGAAAACCATTCAAGAGGCATAGTACGTTCAGCAGTGGACGCAAATATGCTGAGAAGAAGAAGACTTTAATTTGTAGGTCAAAGTCAAAGTCAAAGTCAAAATTTTTTATTGAAACTTGGCCTTCAAAGAAGGCTCTTTTTCACGTCGATAACTAATTATTTAATCATAATATATTATGTTTCAAAGCTACAAACTACTAACATTTCGGAACGACCACTGCTGAGAAGAAATGCCGAAAGAAACTCATGAAACAGTTTTGGTCGCCTAGCATGCCACAGGGGCTATTCATTAACTATATACATACACTAAATTGTGTACAGTCAAAAATAAAATAAAATATAAGAAAAAATAATAATAAATGTAGATAGGTACCTACCTATTAGGTATTAATGACACGTAGCGTAGAAGTTTACGTACTTAATCTACGAACGGATTTCCTAAAGTTCTACGGAAGTATAATATCACCTGGCTCTTACGACAGAATAATGTTAGCAATGTTTTTTTCTAAACATACTTTTCCAACATGATAACGACGGAAATATCTACAGCTTCATACGTGTATGAGAGAAAGAGGTCTAAAACGGTTTCTAAATACCTATTAAAAATGAACCTTAGTAGTGGTTACTTTATGGTTGATTTTTAAATATTTAGGAAATTAAATATGGATCATATTCCGACTCTTCAAAGTGGCCGTTTTAGACTACCAGTGCTTACAATTTCAAAGTGGAGCACGCAGCAGCCTTTTTGTACCTATGTACGCACTTTCAGCCCTAATAGCATTTTTGATTGGCCACAATTGGCCAACGGTTGGCACATTGATGGGATATCGTTAGTTAAATTGCCCACAGTGAATTTGTATTGCCCCTACGAAGACTAACAACGTTGTTATGCCGAGCTTATTGCCAACAGTGGCCCAACATACTTTCTTGCTACCATTGGCTGAACAACGTTGATTTAACGGCAGTGAATAAAAATTGGCCCAACAAAAATAAATGACAACTGGCCAACTGTAGGAACGTTGTTGGAATATGGTTAGTTAAATCACTAACATGGAATTTGTACTGGCCCAACGAAGATCAAACATCGGTTATTGTGCCAACTGACTGATTACCAACATGCATTGGGCAGGGGTGCGGGGTGGAGGGGTTCTGGGGGGGGTAACGGTGGTGGGGAGGGGATTCGATGCGCGGCGCTGCCGCAAGCAGTCCAAGTCGGCCATTTTGTTGCATCATTTCGTTTGTTCAGTGTCGTGTTGAAACTTATGAAAGAACAGTGTAATATTGTGATTTTTAAGTTCAATACGTTATTATGTACATAATTGAGTTCGAAGATTGTGTTGTGTTCGATCGAAGGCATAGTAAGTGAAGCTGGCTGACGCCATGAAAAAAAAGCGTGTTCCTACGTGTTGTGATACCTACCGATCTAGTGTGCATTCCATCTGTGGATAGAAACTTGTGCCACCGAATAATGTTAATTGTTAAGATATAAGATGTTAATTCAATATTAATAAATGTTGATTGTGCGATTTAAACAATGATTTTAATTCCTAATTATAATTCTGTCACTGTATGTACATATATATTTTTTATGTTCTTAATGCTATATTAAAAATCTATGAAGCACATATGTGATTGTGATTAAATATAGTGAGAGTGTTATACAGGGTGATTTTTTATCCGAAGGATATTTAATCCTATCGGAAAGTCACCAAAATACCCTAGGTATGATTAATAGTTAGCTTGTTATTTTACTGGTTTCTATCATCCCGACTACAAGGCCCAACAAATAAAAATCAATGGGATGAGGCCGTCAACCTATCCACCTGTCGCCTAAATGGGTATCCAATCCAGGAACTCACACTCGTACGTACCTGGTAATGCGCGGATAAAAGATGACGCACGACACCGAGAGGCACTTCGTCCAACATCCACCACACTTTTTAAAATGTTCAAACACACGTTTACACTGAATCTGTGTTGAAATGAGTCCTGTTTCGTCACATAAGTATTCTCACAGCTCCACCAATGTTCATTGTGCACATTGAAAATACCTATTTTTGTGAATGTTGCTTCATCGGTAAATAATGTACCTATGTTTTTGTCTAGATTAGACAAAACCAGCGGCAAAAATTAACCTGTGGTTCGTTGTCATTGACCCCAAGCTTTTGTAAAATAATGAAATGCATCCCTTCGTTGAGGAACCACATACCCTCCTTGAATATGTCCTTCGGATAAAAAATCACCTTGTATAAGCATATAATCCTATCGGAAAGGTGGCCTAAGTTGTTGGCCCTTCAGCAAAACATGCGGCCAAACCTAACTATGCCTAAGGATAAGTTTGTTTCCATTGTCCAACGATTTTTCCTTTTGTACATCATTACATTACCTTAGCTATCTAACATTAACTGTACATTAATTACACACGGGATCGAACACTTGGGGCACAGCAGGAACTTATCAGGAGCAAAGCGACAAAATAATAGTCCTGCCTGGTGACCTGGTCTAGCCATTCTTGAGCCCCCCAGAGTCTACGCACTGTGCCTGGGCACCGGTGCGGTGGCACCGCCCTATTTACGGTACTGGAAGCGTGTTGCATTTAAAAATAATCTATACATATAATAAGACAGTAAAAATATTTTGTCTGTACATTTTGTATTTTTGACTGAAATTGATAGAGGGACACTTAAAAAGAATAATTGAAAGCAAAAAATTTTTTTTTTATATTTATGTCTGTACGTATGATCACGTTAATCTCGGAAAGTACTGAACAGATTTCATTGAATTTTTTTTTGTTGTATAGCTATTATGTCTGAGCAACATTTAGGCTATAATTTATTTTGAAAACTGGAACACCTGATGAAGAATCAAAACAGAACAGTTAAACTATAAGAAATATAGAAATGGTGCCTTAACAAAAGCAACCTGATGTGCATTTTCTGCTGGCGTATAAAAATTGAAGATCTGGAACATCTGATAAAGAACTGCAAGAGAGTCTAGAGCTACATTATACCATATTTTTCACAAGTATATTAATCTAAACGAAACTCACGCGGGCGAAGCCGCGGGCAACAACTAGTATATTCTAACGGGAAAACTCACTTGATCCCTATCTATTAAATTTATCGATCTAGCCAACAAGTTTTTACTTAGGTAATATTTTTCTTGTGCATTGCATATTGATAATATCGTGCAACAATGAAAACGCGCCCACTCACTCTTAACGAGTGCACCCAGGACACGTACACACACACACGCAAACCTACGCACTTCCAAGCAAACGTGTTTTTACAGTTTTTATTCTGTTTTTATTCAATACGTTCCGGTTTCAGTTTCAGTCGGTTATCATTTGCATGGAAAATAGAATCTGATTTCACTTGAATGTTTTTAGAGATTCATGGTATTTTTTTAGCTTCTCCATTATAGTTCGGAAAGGAACCATTACGATAGTGGCGGTTAAGTAACATTCGTAAAGGTCGGTCACAAGATGGATGACAAAAAATGAGCGAGCATGCATTGAGACAAAAATTTTGGAAATCTCACCCCTAAGGGGGTAAAATAGGTGAAAAAAGAAACAATCAAGGAAAGTCAAGGAAAAAAGCGAAAAACTACTCGCTAACTAGAATATATTAATATTATTTAGTTTATTCTAACTAGCACATACATACCTAGGTGGTCAGCTAATTAGGGACACCAGTCGATTTTCATACAAATGAGGTTAATTTGCCTTGGTTCAACGCCAGGATTGATCTGAGCTGTGATATGATGATGGCCATCCAGGGATAGAATGGAGGACATCCTAATCGCTATACACACCCAACTGATCAGATGAGCATTCTAAGTACTGTTTGGATATATTTAAAAAAAACCGCGAAAATAGCGTTAAAATTTATGGAAATCGTGAAACTCGAGGAAGCTGAGCTGAGTAGCTCTTAGAATGCTGATCTGATCAATAAATGAATAATTAAATATATGCGGACATATTACACAGATTGAGTTAGCCCCAAAGTAAGTTCGAGACTTAGTTATGGACTAATAACTCAACGATACTATATTTTATAACAAATACATATATAGATAAACATCCAAGACCCAGGTCAATCTGAAAAAGGTCATTTTCCATCTTGACCCGACCGGGGATAGATCCCGGGACCTCCGGTATGACAGTCCGGCGTGATGACCGTTGGGCCACGGAGGTCTAGATGGCCATCATCAGATCACAGCTCAGATCAATCCTGGCGTTGAACCAAGGCTTCAAAGTAACCTCGTTTGTATGAAAATCGATTGGTGTCCCTAATTATCTGACCACCATAGTATGTATTAGGCTTTACGTTATGAGATGCAACTAATTCATGCAAAAAAGATATCTCGCAATATTTTTAATACTTTTAATGCACCCTACTTAATTATCAGATGACACGCACAGTAACATGCACACACATAAGTGCTACTAGCAAAAGTGGTTCGCGTGAAAATTCACGCCCTAGCGCGAGATTTCGCTACGGCGCTATTGTTGTCAACCCTAGGCAGGGGGATCTAGCTTCAGGGTTGGCGATGTGTGAAAAGTAGGTTTGGGGTGCGAGAGAGATGGTGTAGTTGGAAAGAGAAAGCAGCTACTTTGGATTAGCCCGTGTTTGAAATGATCGGGTTTTCGATTTTTCTTTGAGCTTAGTCTGTATACTTTTGAACGAAAAAATAATACAATAGCTACTAATTTTAGTTTTATCTATACCTTTGAACTCAGTCTACGTATTGTGCTCGATATTTTTTTTTTAATAAAAAATAAGAGACTATACCGTAAGATAGATAAATAAATAAATAAATATATAGATGTTGGTACACTTAGAGTAAGCATTATCGTGTCGTTCAAGCTCGTAAAGGACTATTATATTAATTTATTATTTTTATGTGACAACCCTGAGATTTTATCGAACTGGGGGTTCGTCAAAGAGCGGCCCTACTACCACGGTAATATAGAAATACACGTACCTAAAAGTCATATTTATAGTCTGAACAGTTATTTCCCTAGGTACTTAGAAAAAATTATATTGAAGTCGCAAAAAAAAAAAAATTTAAAATTCGATGACGCTGAATGATTGGTACCTATATGTAATGTGTGGCTCGGGACCCTGGATATAATCTGGATCTATAATACTTTTTCGTTTTTGTTTATTACATTATAGTGAGTGAATGTAGTAAACGCCATACGATTAAATAAATATCAACGCAGAGACGAAACTGCTGACGTAAATACTTAAATGCAGACAAGTTCTTTTATATCCTACCTAAGTAAGTACTAAGAAATCCATTTTGAAATTCTACTACTTAAGAAGGTGAAAGGGTGAAAAAAACTGGCCAAGTGCGAGTCAAACTCCCGCACTAAGGGTTCCGTACAAGCAAAGCATCTCACATTATAGCTCGAACTAAAAGTCCAATTAGTTTCAAAAACAAACTTAACTTTGCAGTTCATTCCTAGGATTCAAACTGCATCGAACGAAAAAATAAATTTGTAACACTTTTTTTAGACTTCTAACAATTTATTTACAATTTTCAGATTTATTTCTATACAAGTACTGTTTAGATTAGACCTTGCTTTTTGCCAAATTTCATAATTTTAGGTCAATGGAAAGTACTCCATAGGTTTTGATTGCTGTCTGAAATCGCAAAATATGCGAAAATTCGCATCATTTACGGAAATATGTCCTGATCACGTTGACGTATAATTTTAATTATGTTTTTGCTGAAAGAGACCATGGATCCGAGTATTTAATAATAATTTCAACTTGATAGCGTTCTTGAAAAAAAAGTTTGTCAGACGGACAACAAAGTGATCTTATAAGGGTTCCGTTTTAGCATTTTGAGGTACGGAAGCCTAAAAATGAAATCCTCGCAAGCGAAGCTGAGGTCCAATGTCAGGGCTTGTTACCGGCAGTTACGGGTACCATATTCTTACCCAGAACACATGGTTAAATTTTCATAATTTTTGGAAATGGTGATATTATCAAAACTCAATAATAATTAGCATAGTATAGTTAGCTCAATAATAGATAGTAATTTAATGAAGTCAACTAACTAAAAAACAAGAATTTGACTATTTAAAAGTGCTATTTTTAAGCCTATTTAAATAAAAATAATTGACTTTTAATTGACTTGACATAGAAGTTGTCTAGCCGTACTATGAATACGGCACTACATGGCATCTACAACCCCATACCATAATTAGAAGAGAAACAATCAAGTGCGAGTCATACACACGTCATTAATTCAGTCTCTACTAACGAGATCAAATTTAATTTTACATGGGTTTAATAAAAATAAATACCTACATATAAGTATAATAATAATGTACAGCCAAAGAGCAGCAAGTCACCATCTGCCTAACTTAAATTGTTGCGAGAGATTTAAAGGTAGATGTCCGTATCTCACTCCATAACCTAGCAATCCAGTCCACTAACATCCCATCCATATAGCCCAAACCTTGTTAATCCCTACCTGGCAATAGTTCGACAGCTGTGGAGGACTGTCCATTAGTATATCCCTGTCATCATCTCACTTTTAGATAAAAAAGGTACAAAAAGGCCTCTTCATGTTGGCTTTGGCCCCATAAAAGCCCCTAGGACCGGGTCCCAATGGACCCGTGGCTCTGAAAAGCGTACCAACATTAATACCCATAACTGGAGAGCATGTATGAAGAGAGTGATGAGTGTAGAGGAAGCAAGAGAGATCTGTAAGGATCGTAGCAAGTGGAAATGGCTGGTCTCTGCCTAGCGACGGGAAAAAGGCGTGATAATATGTATATGTAAATACCTACATATTTCATATTGGATTCTTATGAAAAAAAGGGCAATTAATGGTATAATTTTATTCCATAAAAATACTTATTTCGGCCAACCTTTTTATAAATATCATCTATTACTTTTGTAGTGGTTTTGTGAGTTGTAGACCTCGCAAGCTTATTTATCAGATACCTAAATACAAATGATCGTAAAAGCCACAAATTCAAAGGCGCTTAGAGCCCAAAAATTCCAAAAAATGGCTCGACTATTTACTTATTACACGACTAACCAAAAAATGCGTGTTATGTTTTCAGGGTTCATGTTAAGTATGTATGTAAGTTTCTTTATTCCACCATAAGTCCTGAACGGCCGAACAGATTTTGATGTGAGAGGTATTTTTAGATTACTTGCATTCCTCCGATTTTTAGCAGACCAAAAAAATAAAATTTGATCAATCTTATCGAGTTCTGTATCAAATTGAAGGGCGATTTCAAAAATGTATATAACTTATATGTTTGTATGTACTTTTGAGTAAAAACTTGTCAGTCGTGTTTTTTATTTTTAATAATTAGCTGTTTTTATAGTTGTTTATCGAACCTGCTTCTAAAATTTCACGGGAATCGGTTGAGAAATGCGACCTCTAGAGGAGAACACAGCCAAAATCATTTTTGGCTAAGCTGAAATGGATACGTCGCTCGCTTCGCTTGCTCAACAAAATATTGGACCATAGATACCAGTTAAAGTGACCAAAAATATAATATGCACTGAATTCAAAATTTAAGAAGTTTAAAAGAAGGCTTTGCACATGAAAGTAATAAGTATTTACGTACCTAAAAGTACTTACTTATTACTTCCATGACTTTGCATCAGTTTACGGACGTTGTGACGTCATCATTTTCAAGCGAGCTAAAAAATCAAAGATCGAAATGTAAAAACGTAGAAAAAACATTTTCAATCGAAGATTTTCAATCAAGAAAGATGAATGAAGGTGCAAACTCAAACGTTCCTATCGACGCAAAGTAAAAACTTTTAACTGTGTACTGGCTGGCGATAAAAAAATAAACTCCTAGAACCATATTTTTCATAAATTCACCTCACAAGTTTCAATTTTCGCCACTTGAATGCTCGTATGAGAAGTTGAAAGTGTGTACCAACCTCAAAGTATCGGGCCTTCTTCGTGCCGCGTAGAGTAAACAAAAAGCAAGATGGCCGACTTCCCGCCAGTTTTATTTTCACTGAATATGCAATACATAATAATTCACAGTGCTTTGAATGGTTCTTAGGGCACGGATGTATGAAAACGATAAATTTTAGGTTGAATTTTGTTTTCCTTATACCTAACTATACTTATAATAGAAGTAAGTAGGTACCAATATCGTCTAGATTTGTATAGCGAAAAAAAATCGTAAGAGCATTTAAAAATATCGGGAAGCATTATAAATAGAGACTCTACAATTTTGGAAAGTCAAACTTAATTGCATGTACCTATTATGTAATGGATATTCTACCAGTGTTCCTCATCAAAATCCATCCAGTTGATTTAGCATGATTGAGTTGAGTAACAAACAAAAATCCAACAAATTTTCGCTTTTATAATACTTATTTTTAATTATTATATTAAATATAATAAAACTCAGAGCACAGTGTACGCTATTGATGTTTATTGACAAAAGGTTACCGTAGATACAGAAACATCAGTTATTATTCAAATAATACCTGCCAGGTGTTTGTAGTGAATACAAGATGGTTCAACACCTATCATTTTCTAAAATAAATTATGCCTCATCCAATCGTCAGATGAAACGTGTCCATCATGGCTCCTTGGAGGAAAATCCTTAACTTCTCTCAAGAACTCTTTATATTTTTTTAATGTTCCCGGAGACAGAGTAAAAAAAGGTCAAGATAGCATCTCTTAAAGGACGAATGAGTACTTCGAAGAGGCAATAGAAAAAAATATGAGTTTTTATTTTCTGCAATAAAATCTTATCTTTTCTACTTGATATAAACTTCACTGTGACGACAGTTATAATTAAAAATTATGTGTTAAAAGTTTGTGTCCCTCTTTTGTTACTTTTCGTAAAACAGGACTTATTTCGTAGAAGAAAGAAAAAGTCTTACTTTAACCTAAATATCGCTATAGAAAAATAATCTTCCAGCTAGTGCATAAAACAACTGTACTTATATAATTTAAGAGTGGCACAGTAGTGATTATAATTTTATTATTTTTCCTTTAATACAAAGTAAGTTAAATTCAGATGTTATAATAATATAGTAACAGGTTACTAGCCCATAGCTTATGTATGAGAGGATTCGCCAGTTAGCCTTTTCTCTTAATTAACTCTTACAATCTGTTACGAAAAGAGAAGCATCTGGCACATTCTATGTATTTTCTTCGTTCTCAGACCAGAATGGAAATAATTACTTGTACATTGTGTGAAATTGAATTTAGTTAAAAAACATGCTCAATTTTATTATGATTGTTCATTATATTCAGATTTAAAGAACTTGACTGCCTCTCTGTAATTTCTTATTGCACATTCTTTTGGTGTAACTATTTTACTTTTACGATTTACGCAAATCTTATCAAGTAGGTAATAGGGAGACCTTTGTCCAGCAGTGGACGTCTTTTGGCTGAGAGAGAGAGAGGTAATAGGTGCATTCTTTTGGTAACCATTTTTCAATTATTAACGCAATTTACAAACCGATTCTCATAGAATCCCGCTGCGGGTAACAGTGCTTAAATAATTTCCGCATTTCAGTAATAATAGCACGCATAGACAATAGATATTAGTCTATGCCCCGACGCCTCGGCATAGAGGGCCCCCATGGATCCTTTGTTTAAATGTTGTTTTGTAAATCTATGCTTCCTATTTACTCTGAATTGTGTGATTATTATTGTGGTTTTTTAAGATGAATGGGTCGAGAGTGAAGCTGGTAACTTGCTGGTAATTATACTACAGGGCTTTCAAGCAACAAGGACTTCCGCCTCCGGCCCGGAGATTTGTGTTGCTGTATGTCAATGGCAATGTTAATGGTGTCGTTTGCCATTGCCTTCTCCATTTCACACTCTAGCTGATAATCATCATCTAGAGTGGAGGTTACCTCACGATGTTTTCCTTCATCTGAAGCAAGCGGGTGGTCTATGAAAACTACTGTATATGAGTCAGATTGGAATACAAACTCATGTGTGGCACGAGTAGGATTCGAATTTGGGACCTTTTGACTACAGATATATATAAAAAAAATCATCATCACCACGCCAAATGTGGCCATTGAGTCTTATAACCTTGGACTCTGTCTACCCCGTAAGGCAAACAGACGTGATAATATGTATGTTGTACTTATCATCAAGTAGATCAGCGAATTACGACTATTTAAGCCGTAATTCGATGATCTTCAATGAAAAATAGACGAAAAATATCGCTAAAATTACCGAATGCACCACAGTGCCACTTCCCGTAAAAAAAGTAAAAAACCTTTGCCCGCCATTTAACCAGAGCAGTTAATATATCGGCACTTGATATGTTCGTTAATTCCGTACTAAGTCATAGGGTTTAGCGGTAATCTGATTGTCCGATTTTACGATGTTGGAAACGCTTCATCAACTAAACGTAAATTACAGAAAAATGGTTGGTGGTGACAAAATTCCATACTTACTAATATTATAAACGCGAAAGTGAGTTTGTTTGTTTATTTGTTTGTTACCTCTTCACGCTTTATCTACTGAAATCTCCCTGAAATTTATCGCTTAATCTTCCTAAAATTTCGCATACACATAGTTAGAAGTACGGAGAAGGACATAGGGTACCTTTCATCCCGGGAAAATCACTGTTCCCGTGGGAAATACACGCGGGTGAAGCCGCGGGCAAAAGCTAGTTATTCATAAAGTAAGACAGAATGTGGGCCCACTGGGGCCCACGCCCACACATCATAAATTACATACATTAAATATGTTAGTATAATATATATCTGCACGGAGCATATAAGCTTCGGCAGTGAGCCGGTACGGGCAGTTCCACCTCGCACCTATCATCTTTAGGATGCAGTTGGTACCGCGCACGCTCCTGAGCAAAGAGGTGGCACGCTTGCGCATGATCAAAACAATTTATACCTACCAGCCTCTGCAAATATCCTGGCTTTCCATCTGTTGGTTCCCTTGGGGAACTAATAAATAGTCCGAAAGGAATCCGATCAGCTGATCGACCAATTTCTATGGGAGATTTAAATTTGGCCACTGTTTCAAAAGTTACCATGCACAGTCCCGCAGATATACCTGACCCCCTGAGATTAACTCTATAGTATTTGACAATAGCGCCCACCGGTCACGAAGTCACGATTGACATGAATGATAGACCGCGTCATAGCAGCCCTGAGGAACCACATAATAATACAAACACCTAGTGGAGGTTGGTTCCCCGTCCCGCGCGCCTCTCAACGCCACCGCGCACATCCAGTCACTCAAACATAGCCGTAAGCGATTTTACGGCACACATGCTTAAGGGTCGCTTCTTTTCGCGCTAAATTTTTCTTTGCCTGAGATAGGATTCGGTAAGGTAGGGGGGTCAGTTTTATCTGCATCCTACTTAAGTTTTTATAAAGCTTCAAGCTACGTTTTGGAACTACAACGACTAAAAAAATACTCTATAAGAAACTCGCTCTCGCTCACAGTTTGGCCCGGCACTTTATCGCGTTTCCACTTTAGGAGTGGTTTCACCAATTAATTACCTTTCAGTACAGCCGACACTTTCAAAATGGCTGACGCGCACAGATAAAAAATACTGAGCGCAGTACAGGCTTTCAGAGGTCGACATAACCCTGTGACGTCAGAGGATGAATACGGCACAGCCTTTGACATAACCCAATCCAATAATCGATTTTCACCATCGAGTTATACCAACCTATGGGGTGGAAATACCTACTCGTACTAAATCATATAACAAAGTCATATAACTACTTTGCGGCCGATTTGATCCGCCATTACAGCCCTCTCCTGTATTCTTTTCGATGGTAGATTTATTGGAGCTGTCAATGAGAGTTTATTTTTAGAAATCCTCTATATTTGTAGTGTTTTTGTATCAATCTGCATTGTAAATACAGCCACTTAATAATAAAATAAGTAAAAATCTGTCCGCCATTACAATCCCTCGAATGAAAATTGGCACGTTTTTTTTGTCTATGATTTTCACACATAGAGCAGCACATTGAAAGTTTTAAAGAGTCCTGGCCGCTCATAGATGTTTGAATGAATTTTCCGAGACCCAAATTAAAAAAAATAATGAGGGATTTTCCGTGACACAAATTAAAAAAAGAAATAGTTCAAAATGACTTCATAGATGGCGCTTAGTAAAAGCCAAGAGAAAAAATTCCATACAAAAAGCAAAAAATCCACGGGATTGGCATAAAAAAAAAATAAAACTTAGTAAAAAAAAAACTAAAAAGTATCTATATTGTGATTTGTGCAACTGTCAAACTGTTAGGTGATTTTTTTTCTGCCTCTGGCTGCCAATAAAAAGCGCACAATATAGGTACAGCCATTATTACAACTCGGCTTTCAATAAAACTCCATCTGTTGAGATTTTTTTATACTAATTTTTTTTTCTTAGCTGTCAGAAAAATCGCTAATTAAATTTAGAATGTTATATTTTTTTTCATCAACCAAAGAGTGCGTTCTTCAATTCAGCTGTAAAGTTATTTCTATTTATGTGCTATTTCAGGATTCACAGTATCCGAGTATCACGTTTTATCGAAAAACGTTTAGTAAACTAACAAACTTACGAAGTAGGTCGCTGAGTATCAAACCTTTCTTATTAAAATTCTACATGTGTTTTGGTTGCATACATATTATCACGACCTTTTCCCGTTCGCTAGGCAGAGACCAGCGTTTTTAGACGACTGATCAAAAAAGGAGTGTTATGTTTTCAGGGTTCATGTATGTATGTAATTTCTTTATTCCACCATAAGTCCTGATCGGCTTAACCGAATTTGATGTGAGAGGTATTTTTAGATTTCTTGCATTATTATCCCGAATGACATAGGCTATGTCAGTTGTCAGTCGTGTATTTTATTTTTTAATAATTAGCTTGTTCACTTTCTACGATTCTAACAGATCCTTCTCGCTTCTTCTACCCTCATTAATCTTTTCATAGATGCTCTCCGGTTATGAGTGCTCCTTATATCTCCCTTTTTAAGGAGGTCTGCTTTCTGGTCGTAGTGCGTTCGCCGAGGTTGACCCTGACCAACTCTTACATTCACCTTTGCTTTAATTTGTCGTTAATCTCTTTTCATCCATCCTCTCAACATGACGAAGAGCAAACCCATCTTTAACAAAAAAAAAAAAAAATCTTAACATTTCTATTTTAATTTTGGCCACTAAATCCTCTTTCATTCCATAAATTTCTATTACTTTTTCCTTTAGATATAATATTTTATTCATAGACCAACCTTGCGCGTTGGACCTTTAAAAAAAACTATTATTTCAAATAACAGTTGGGTCAGCGAGCACTTAAGAACCCTTATGAACTGTCCTTCATTTAGAGTCAGTATAGTCATCCACTTATAGTAGAGCGCGACTAAACGAGAGAAAAGGGCCAATATCTGACTTTTGATATGTACATTTGAAACGCGCCTATCAAAGGTGAAAATAAAAATTCTTCATATCCAGTCATTACCTTCAAACTCAAACTCAAAATCTTTATTGCATAATAAGGTACATAATACATAGTTGTTACAAATAAAAAATCAAGCCCTTCTTATCAACCCTTTCGGGTACAGCAAATATTGGAACATTTTGTAAGTACCAAAAGTTATATATATACCTTTTCTTGGTGAAGCAATCTAGGTACCAACAGTGTAGTCTGCCTTCATCATTGTTAATGCTATAACATAAAGATGTAGTAGGCGTTAAATACAAACATTATGCTTGATATAATGAAAGATGGATAATGAAGGACGAGGAGTAAAATTATATAATACTAGCTTTTGCCCGCGGCTTCGCCCGCGTGAATTTCCCACGGGAACGGTGCTTTTTCCCGGGATAAAAAGTAGCCTATGTGCTATTCCAGGTCATTATCTACCTCTGTACCAAATTTCATCGAAATCCGTCCAGTAGATTTTGCGTGATTGAGTAACAAACATCCTCACAAACTCACAAACTCACAAACTCACATCCAAACTTTCGCATTTATAATATTAGTATGGAAGTATGGATAACAAACTATCATGGGCTCGGTACCCGGTGAGAATTTCGGGAAATCCTATCTTATTATATTCTCTCCTCTACACAATCCCTAAGGAATCTACCTCTGTCAGCCACTCAGTCAGTTAGGGAAGAATTTTATAGATGTATATTGATTTTTAAAAGGTTTGCTGGGCAAAAATTAGAAGCATCTAACGCCTTTAAATTTTCGCTCTATGTTAGCAAAATGAACGCCCCATTGAAAATTAAAACTGATTAGATATTAAATACAATAAGATCGAATATTGAGATGAATTTAAATCCGCGCTCTATAAATGTTACTCTCTCTAAGCCTGCAATGAATGGAGTTCTAAATAATTAATTTGCTTGCTAGCTAGCGTCCGTCATATCACGACTCATTTTGTAGTAAGTACCATATTATTTTGATTTCTAATTAAGATGTTGGTTACACGTAAACTCTACAATAAATAACTCTACGGTAAGGGTATGAAATTTTACTAACATAAGTACTTCCAAAAAAGATGAATTGTCTGCAAATTAACGATCAGCTGATCGATTTGTGTAGAAAACGAAGTTCTTATTTTTTCCATGGTAGAGAATGTTGATATTTGTTCTTACGATTAGAATAAATCATTTTTCCGGAGAGTAACAGACAGAGAGCGAGATATCACGTATGATGTTCATCTGTGTTAGTGAAGGACACGACCTGTTTTTTATTTTTTTTTTCTATGTCAGGCCATGATACTGGACGGACAGTTTTCCCCGTGGAAACTGTCCAGTCCAGAAACTGGCTTGAACTTGTCATGTCATATGGACACTATGGATACAGGATACAATCATACAATGTCTATATAAAATTGGACTCTGACCAAAGGAAAACATACACAATGCTCTGACTGATCTACCGATATCAACTCAGAGACGAAATCGCAAAATATAAAAACTTGAAATCTTACCTGATAGGTTTTTTGAGCACTAATAAAGACCCTTAGCTCTAAGGGAGTGAGATGTGTGGAAAACAAAATTCACGCGGGCGAAGCCGAGGGCAAAAGATAGTGTTATCATAATCATTTCCATAAATAAAAATAGTAGGTATGTAAATGGATGGATGGTTGCGGGCAGCGCAGGACCGGTCGTTTTTGTTTTGTTTGTTTGTAATAACTTTATTGCACAATAACATAAATACAATACTAATTACAAATCCAGAAAATGGCAACGGCGGACTTATCCGATGATAGGGATCTCTTCCAGTCAACTGGTACGAAAAAATATATATAATAAAAAAAAGGGCAGGGGCTGTCGTTATGGAAATCCTTGGGGAGGCTTTTGTCCAGCAGTGGACGTCTTTCGGCTGAGAGAGGTACCTATGTAAATACCTACTTTAAAGGACTTCAAATAGGTCATCATACAACTATGTATTATATTACATTACAGGTATAACATGCTAACATTTTTAGAAATCTCTAGAAAAATCTCAGTTTTTTTTCTCAGCACATTTGACCTATGATTTGACCGCGTTAGTGGCCAGTATTATAAAAAGCAATTGTCTTTACCAGTAAGGGGGTCGTGTATAGGTCATTTTAAATTAAAGGCATTTGCTAACCTCTAATATGTAGATCTTATTGCAATTTACATAAGAGCGAATATGGAGCGAATGACGACTGTTTGATGATCGACATTGTTCTAAATATTCTATGGAGCTTGACCATCGGTAAACATAGAATAGGGTTGAGGACACTGAGTTAAAATGCACCGAACGGACAATATTAATGACTTTGAAGCAGTAGTGTCTTAGATGGCTAGGCTTTAGACTTATGGGGTAGGTGACCGTCTAGATAAAAAATGCTTGACAAGCTCCAAGCTTGATGAGGTCATAATAACGATAAGCAACTCAACAGTACGTGCAGATAGTGCGAAGACGGTGCTGAGTCTCGGTGCGTTTTGGTCAAAGATTTTGGTGGTTCCTGCGACTTTATCAATTTTATTTTTTTATATAAGATAGGTTTGCTCTTGCTCTCTCAAATCATATGTTGTCTACTCAAATGATCCTGCTTTTGATGCTGCCCAGTACATTAGTTGGAAAATGGACTGACTACGCCTTTAAAATTTTCTTCCGTCAGAAGGTAAATCCAAGCTGTAATTACTTGTCGCATTTACTGAACATGCGCTCCTCAACTGGCATAAAGTATTCAAATAAAAATGGATAATAATTAAAAACTAAATACATAACTAGGGACCGTCAAAAGCGGGATCTAACGCGAAGTAGGTACTCAGCAAAACATTATTTTTGATAGAGCTTCAATTCCATACACAATTCAATTCGCGTTGGCATGCGAATGAAATCTCGCACTACGCACACAGTTTACTAGTGGGCAGGGTACGACTATGTTAATATACAAACCACCATCGTCGTCTCTATACCCAACAAAAATAACTCAATGGCAGCAGTATTAAATACGTTGTTAATATACAGAAGCTTATTAATTGGAATACTTCACATCAAAGCCCAATGCGACCGTTTTCCAAGAGAAATTGAATGGAATGAAACAGAATGACCGATCGAATGGAATATTTAGTTTATACAAGGTCTATGGCTTGTATGGGCTTGCCACTAAATATATTCTATAATATCAGGACTTCGCTTCAATGAAAATTTCAGGGTGAAAAGTTATATTAGTATTATAAGTAAGTCAAAGTCAATTTTATTTATATAGGTTTAAAAATAGCACTTATAAATCGTCACATTCTTGTTTTTTAGTTAGTTGACGTCATAAAATTACTTTTAAAGCTAAGGTTACCACCGCCTCCAAAGCGCAAATGGAGAAGAGGCAGACGAGGAAGAGGAGAGTATCCTATCCTAATCCTAACTCATATTATAAATGCGAAAGTGAGTTCGTTTGTTGGTTTGTTTGTTACCTCTTCACGCTTTATCTACTGAACCAATCTTCCTGAAATTTCGCATACACATAGCTGGAAGTACGGAGAAGGACATAGGGTACCTTTCATCCTGGGAAAAAGCACTGTTCCCGTGGGAAATTCACGCGGGCGAAGCCGCGGGCGAAAGCTAGTATTAGATAAATATAAAAAAAACTATCTATTTGCTTCCCACTACTGGGCAAAAGCCTCCTCTATAACTTCCCCCACGTATCTCTGTCCTAGGTCTTTTCCTTCCATTCTCTGTTTAACGCTCTCAAGTCGTACGCCCATCTCGACTTTGGCTTTTCTCTTTTCCTCCTTCCATCATCGATTGACAACAAACTTGGCAACAGCAAACTTAAATATTTACGCGTCAGCTATATGACACTTTCGATGACTGGCCACAAAGAAAAGAAAAAAAAAAAAACAAAAACTTGGCATCAGCAAATTTAAATACTCACGTCAGCTCAGTCATCCGCAGCCTAAGAATATGATATATTCGATGACTGGCCACAAAGAAAAGAAAAATAATTAAAAAACAAAAACTTGGCTACGTGTCAGGCCAGCCATTTCGTTACTAGGACAAGCCGCAGCCCAGATACGAGCATTATACGCCGGCGTGCCGTTAAACACCTATTACTGTACGCAGCTCTTTGCAGGGCGTAGACCCCGCGCTGCAATATAGACTTTACAATGTTTAGATGTCACAGCCATATTTATTTATTTATTTGCAAGCCGCGCCCCGGGGGTTCGCTCCCGTGGGAATTTCGGTATAAAAAGTACCCTATGTGCTATTCCCGGTATTTTTCTACCCGTATATTAAGTTTCATCAAAATCCGTCCAGTAGATTTTACGTGATTGAGTAACAAACATCCTCACAAACTTACAAACTCACATCCAAACTTTCGCATTTATAATATTAGTAGGAAGTAGCATTTATTCTTAACTATCATAACAGCTAAACCAAATGCGATAGTGCAGTTTTTTTTTTAATCTATGTTTGTTTTGTTTTCATGTCTCAGCCTTATCGTAGCCTAACCTATAATAGCACACGGAGACAGTTACTGTTGCACAGCCACTGCCATATGATAAATTTTAAACATTATATACCTACATTTATTTAAATTGATAGTGCAGCTTATTATCAACATTAATATATTGGTACATATTATAGTTAACCCTAGGGAACAAATATCTAGGCATGCCACCACCGCCCAGCCCTGGCAGAAGGGGAAAACCCAAGAGGAACTGGCTTGATGTCGTCAAGGAGGATATGCGTGCCAATGGTCTCACAACTAAGGATGCTGAAGCGTGAAGTGGAGAAGAAACTGTAGGAAAGCGGACTCTGGGCTCTGTCGCGTATGCTGAGGATGCAACCGGGAAGCGCTCAGATGAGAGAGAGAGAGATAGAGAATATTAGATGACACAGATTATGAAAACACTATGTAAAATGTGCTATTCCCAGCTTTTTCCAAATTTAATTGAACTTCGTTCAGTACATTAAAATTACCTTGATTATTTCTAGACTATGCCTCAATTGAAATTACAGTTTTCTAGCATTTGCAAACTCAAATTAATTTGATTGTACTCGCATATAATTTGTTTTAAATGAGGTAGAGTCATAGAGTCCGTGTTGCTCTCTGCGTAGAGTAGATCACATAACGTGACCTATTTATATGTTGTAGCTGACGTTTCGTGACGATACAGTCATATTTGCCTATTGTTATATTTTCTAATTTTTTTTTAGGTCTGCCGCCTCTAAATCTTCCAAGCGTCTGCCACCCCTTTGATCACAGCGGAGGCTGTGGTAAGCACACTTTTATAGTTAAATTAGACCACACGCGTGCATTAATGCTCTGGGTCCTAACGCATATGCTGAGTGAGAGTAGGAAATAGAATCATAATCTTGGTAAGCAACGACATTTGGGTTGTCAAAGAGGTAGATTCAACATGTAATTAGATAGCGAAAAAAATCTTTTCTTTTAACTGGTCAAAGTTTAGTTAACCAAAATGGACGAAGGGGAAAAATTACCATCTTTTTACATTGTAAATAATGTAACAAGCTGATTATTAAAAAATAAAAAAAACACGACTTACATTGCCATGTCACTCAATGCATGCAATCTAAAAATACCTCTCACATCAAAATCTGTTCAGCCGTTCAGGACTTATGGTGGAATAAAGAAACTTACATACCTACATACTTACTTACATACATGAACTCTAAAAACATAACACTCTAGTCAAACATAATTTAATTTCCAGTAGAAAAAAAATGGCAATAATTCCTTCATAAGTACATTTTTGCCGTAGACTAGGGAACTTTTAAGAAGCAGTTTGTATTCATGATATTGCGTTTTTATTATTGTAACAAAACTTTACTCGACTTGAGGAAAACGAACATTTCATATTTAGTAGAGAAGTCTTTATTATAAACTAGCTGTTGCCCGCGTCTTCATCCTCGTGAACCTAATTTATTTATTTTATTTATTGACCGAGCGAGCGAAGCGAGCGAAGGTCTCTAAATCGAGTTGGGGGCGAAACACATTGTTTGTATGTATGTATGTATGTTTGCACCGCGATAACTGCCGAACCGATAGTCCAATTTTGATGAAATTTGGTAGGCATGTAGGAAATATCAATAGAATTTTCAAGTTCGTTGGGCATCAAAATTGGTTCAGTAGTTTTTGAAATATTAATAAAAATGTCCGCGATTATGTAGCAAACGAAACCATAGCGTGTTCTAACTTTGGATAACGCCATCTAGATTTTATTTAGGGAACTGAATTATGTTAGAAAAGTCGAAATCAGAGTATATCAATAAAAACGCGAGTAATAATCGCGAGGTCTATGTTCGCGGCGAACTACTAGTTTAACCTTTATTGTACAAACACAATGTATGGCACAATAGGTGGACTTACCACAGAAGCATTATCTAACAGACCTTACCTAATTACGCGTAATTTACTATTGATCTCAGGTTTAAGCGACGTATTAAGGTGAAACCTACGCCAGATTTTAAGTTAGACCTTCAACAATACAACAGTGAAAACTGCATCAAATTTGGTCTAGTAGTTTTTGCGTGATGCGCATACAAACATACAGACAGACATATAATTCCTTTTAAAAAAGGTCATGGCTTCTTTTGGTCCTTTAAAGACCCCTCATAGTTTTTATCTTACCTAAATATCTCCTATTTACAGACACAGACCAGTTACACTTTTATTAGTGTACTAGCTGCGCCCCGGGGCTTCGCTCCCATGGGAATTTCGGGATAAAAAGTACCCTATGTGCTATTCCTGGTATTTTTCTACCCGTATACCAAATTTCATTGAAATCCGTCCAGTAGAGTTTGCGTGATTGAGTAACAAACATCTTCACAAACTTACAAATTCACAAACTCACATCCAAACTTTCGCATCTATAATATTAGTATGGATATTAGGATACTAGCTGTCGCCCGCGGCAGTTTCGCTTAGATGAAAAATCTTTTTGTGTTCCAAACTGTTTCAGATGTTTCGGATTTTCGATTTTTATACGTCTACAGAAAATGTTCATCAGATTAATCAAGTTTTGCTAAGACGCCATTTCCATATAATATGTTATAGTGTAGCTGGTCTCTTGTAGTTCTTCAACAGATGTTCCAGATCTTCAATTTTTATACGTCAGCAGAAAATGCTCATCAGGTTGAACGACTTTTGTTAAGGTACCATTTCTATATATTTCTTATAGTTTAACTGTGCTGTTTTGGTTCTTCATCAGGTGTTCCAGTTTTCAAAATCAATTATAGCCTAAATGTTGCCCAGGCTTAATAGCTACACAACAAAAAAAGTTTCATTCAAATCGGTTTAGTACTTTCGGAGATTAGCGTGATCATACATACAGACAGACAGACAAAAAATTCAAAAAAAAATTTTTGCTTTCTTTTATTATTTTTAAGTGTCCCTCTATACATTTCAGTCAAAAATACTAAATGTACAGACAAAATATTTTTACTGTTTTATTATATGTATAGATTAGGATTAGGATTGATTGATATTGATGATTGATGATAAAGCTTGCCAATTATGGAGATGAACAAAGTCCAAAAATTCTTAAGCTCTTTTAATTTCTTGAAGAAACGCTGAAACTCAGTATTGGCAGTAAGATCAACTCGAATGCAGTGACGGAAACTGGCATGTGTCGTGCCATGCTCATTTGTTTTACATCTGCTTGCGTCGCGTGACTGCCAACTTTTTTTACCTTTACAGTTTTTTTTCGTGCTATTGTTTCTGTGAAGTCGGTTCAAATATTAATATTTTCCTATATGAAGCCCGCTAAGGCATATTATTACAATATTCACCATTATGTAAAGCTGGCTCTGAGATTCCTCGCTAAACCCGTTTCTCCGTATAAAAATATTCTTCAATATTGTGCTCCTTTTGTGTGCTATTCCGAAGATATATAGCTATATGTATATCTACTTGGTATTCAGCATCAGTAAAACTGAGTTTATACAGTACTAGCTTTCGCCCGCGGCTTCGCCAGCGTGAATTTTCCACGGGAACCGTGTCTTTTCCCGGGATGAAAGGTACCATATGTCCTTCTCAGTACTTCTAACTATGTGTATGCAAAATTTCAGGAAGATTGGTTTAGTAGATAAAGCGTGAAGAGGTAACAAACAAACAAATAAACAAACAAACTCACTTTCACATTTGATTAGTTACGATTTGGTACTGAAGATGGAACAGTAATCTTTCGTTGATATAGAAATATAAAAATATGTATGGGCATTTGGCAAATTTTAATTACACACAATTACTACATTAATTTTACATTCTGTTAGGTGGCTAGATACATTTAACTTTAAAAAAGTGAGAACAAAATACTTCCAATAATCATATAATAATATCCACTTGCAAAAATTTAATGCTTTCTTGAAAAATATAACTTGTTCTTTACATAGTGTATGTCTTTTTCATAGATCGTTCCTCTGACTTTTCTTTATCGTAAACTAAACAGGTAAGTGTCTCCATAGATTGTTCCGATGTGTCTGGTGTCGAGCCTCTCATGTTTTCAGCATGTCTATCAGTACAAGTTTCTAATAACCATACATCTTTATAACTCGTCTCAAACACTGGACAACTATCGTACGTGCTTATTTCAGCCACAATCATTTCAGACTGTTTTGATCCATCAATTTCGTCGCTTTTTGAAAACAAACTAACACTGGTATCTTGTGAAAATTTGCAGCAACGGGATCGTGTGTATACCTCTACATCTTTGCATTTAGATGATTGCGTCGCTTGTTTTAAGTCTTCATTATTATCTGACTTTAGAGGTAACGTTTTGAATTCTAAATTGCCTTGCATTGATTTTTCAACTTTTTTATTCACAAGGATTGAACGTCTGGGTGATTCCTCCTGTGTTGGCGGTTTATCATTCGTTTTATTAATTCCTATAGAGTTTTCAAGCCAAATGTCTTTATTTATTTGGGTGACAAAATCACTTGTTAAATTTTGGCGTATATTTTTGTTTGCAGGTGTTGAGATATTGACTGACTTAGTTTCGTCAGTTGTTAAACTCGGTGACAATATAAAACCACCTTGTGAATTGGTGTCATATTTCCTGCTGCTATCAATTGTCCATCTATTTTTTGCATTTCGCATAAATTCCATTGTACTTTTACTTAAAATTCCTTCTCTCTGCCATTTTATCATTAGTTCAGATATTTTTGATATAATTTTGTCGTGTGGTTCTGGTTTAATGTGTTTGCTATTTTTAGTTTTATTTATATAATCTTCGCAAGACATCACAAATATTACTATACTCTCTGTAAAAAAGGAGTCATCTTTTTGTGCTTCAATTATTCGTCTTTGTGATCTAGGCATAAGTTTTTTACGTTCTTCTAGTCCCTTTTTGAAATCTTTACATGATTTTAATAATTGTTGTGCACTTGTGGATTCCATACCTTCCCGTCTTATGTCCGATGTTAATGTCTCTATATCAGATACAATCTGATTCAAATAATCATTTTTGTGTATCCCATGGGACATTTTTTGTACTTTATCATTAATTTTTTCTTTAGCTTCATTAAAAACTATCGAAAACTCTTCTAGACTTGGTGTAAGTAAACCGTTATTCTTGCATTCTGTAATCATTTTTACTACATAATCTATATTCTTTACTAAATTATTTACAATTTTTTTACCACCTTCATCCAGTGGAGTTTTTTCGATGTCTTTATTAGCAATTTTAAGTCCTATGTCTATTTTTCCACAACTTTGCACAAAGTCTCTAACACTTGCTGTTAACACAGTAGAATGTAGTTTGTTGTTTGTATGAATAACCGCATCAATATGACTTTGTAAATTATTTATCAATTTAGAATCTACCTTACAAGGTTCTTCTGCGTCTGTTAAATTATCAAGCTGGTCCCTGGCGTCTTTGCATACTTCTAGAAAGTCTGCAATAACTACTGTTGCTTCATTGTTCATAGGAGGATCTAATACAGGATTACAATCTCCAAGAGATAATGGTTTCTTCGATTTTTCTCTTTCTATCATCTCTTTCTCAGTTTCTTTATCTATCTCAACATTAGAGGTGTCTACAAGTTCGTAAAAAAATTTAAGGGAAGTTATGACTTGTTGAGACTTAAGTTTGACATAACTTCGTCTGTTAATAGTTTCATGCATGTCTTTATGAAGTATTACTGGTTGGTATTGTTTTTCACTAGGTACTATTGGTTCCTCAATCAAGCTCCGTTTTCGCGGCATGGGTTCTTTTAGTGTATTTTCAGTTTTCTTCTTATTTTCATCTTCTGACTCTTTCACATAAGGAGCCGTCTCAGTGTAACGACAAATGCTTTTTGCTTTCTTATATTTCTGCATTTTATTTAATGTCATCTTTATTCTATGACTTTCTTCTCTATCTATCTCTTCTAGTTCTACACGGATGTGTTTTATCGTTGCTTGTGTCTTTGGTACAACTATTTGATCAATAATGTGGCCCCGTCTGTAAACATTTTATAATTCCTAAGTTATGATGTTTATACGTCGCTTAAATTTATATAAACAATAAGGCACGAGATACAGGGCATAAAATACTTGCAACTTTACATTATACGACCGCTACGACGCTACTCTACCCTAGTCTGAATTAAATCCCCGGTCACATACAAATTTTAATTGTAGTATACGTTTCATACAAATTAACCCTGCATTCAAGATCTCGTAGTTCTCAAATTATAGTTATAATTAGAACTTGTGTTACACCCCAGTGCGATTTTACAAATTAACCACATGATATCACATTTGATCCCAGATCAGGTCAAGATGTAAACCTATCTTTTCCAGACTGTCCTGACGTTTATTTGTATATCTGTTCAAATGTTTGTGTACTTACTTCGTTGCTCGCTTGTAAGCATTTTCTATTGCGACAAAATTCGTTCTCAATTCCGCCATTTTGATATAGGACTTTAACAGTTTAGACCATGCTTGCTGTGCCTCTTGTATCGCCTGACCTCCTCTGAATAAGAAAGGGAGTTTTTGTTGTGTTTTGTCCTGTAAAAATTTCAGAAAAGAGTTTCACAAGCACAATTTATTCAATTTGAACTAGCTTCAAACTATTTATGTAATTTGCTACTGCCCAGAGTTCTGTTTGTTTATTTGGAATAAAAGGTACGTTATGTCCTAATCCAAATTTTACTCTCCCAGTGTACCGAATATGATTTTTTTCTGCCTCTAGTTGACCAGAAAATGCGCACCATATAGTTTCAAGTTTCAGCCATTAATACAACTCGGGTTTCATAAAACGCTATCTGTTGAGACTTTTTTATATTGTTTTTTTTCTTAATTTAGCTGTCAGAAAATCGCTCATTGTAAGACATAATGTTGTAAAGTGACGTCTTTGGAAAAAATGCAGCAGTGGAGTTTGTTGCGCCGCCTCTTCTCCACTTGCGATTTGGAGGCTGTGGTAACCTTAGCTTTAAGTAATTTTTTGATGTCAACTAACTAAAAAAAAAAGAATATGACGATTTAAAAGTGCTATTTTTTAAGCCTATTTACCTAAATGAAAACAATTAACTTGACTTTCAGTTTTATATACTCCAGACTGTACTTTCGATGTTCTTATATAACTCTATCTGTAACAGCTTTTGTAACCCTATTTACTGCAAATAAATGATTTGATTCTTTAGGTTCTCTGACAGGGGATGAGAGTCGATTGAAGAGAACTTACCATTACCGTATTTAACTTGATCAGGTTTACTCCAGTAACATGTGTTCTTCCAGTCCTAACGGTCACGCATGCCTATAAATAAAATAAGTAAATTTTAATATATGCGGACAAATCACACAGATTGAGTTAGGCCCAAAGCACAGAATTAATAAAAGTACTACGAACAGAAAGGAAACTCCCTGCCCCTCCCGCAAATAGCACCCCCCCCCGCACCCCGGCACTTCTCCCCCGTTCTTGTGTGCATTGGGACGCTATGATTATGACTATGAAAACGCACACATTGACGTGTTACTGACGTGTTCACGGATATACAATTTCATTTGTAGTAGTAGTAGGTATATTTGACGCCCCGATTCTATGAAGCGCCCGCCCTGTGCCCAAAGTAAGTTAGAGAATTGCCTAATTCAACGATACTATATTTTATAACAAATACTTAAATAGATAAACATCCAAAACCCAGGTCAATCTAAAAAGGTAATTTTCCATCTTGACCCGATCGGGGATCGAACCCGGGACCTCCGGTGTGGCAGTCCGGCGTGATGACCGTTAGACCACGGAGGTCGTTATAATATTGTTATTATCACTATATTTAAAATTTCTTTATTTGTATAGGCATTTTAACAGGTGGTTTCACATATTAAATAAGAATACACAGCTGTACAAACATTATGAATGGAATAAAATTCTGAACTTAAATGTATATGAATTGTTAATAGATACACAATATTGTTCCTCACTCACATATTTTTTCTTAAATTTGATGAATGTTATGTAGGTACAGACAAGTGCATGTCAATCATCATCATCATCAATCAATAATAAAACTGTAACTGGTCTGTGTCTGTACATAGGAGATATTTAAAAAAAAAACTATGAGGAGTCTTCATAGGGCCAATAGAAGCCAAAACCATTTTTTTTGAATTTTTGTCTGTCTGTCTTTCTGTCTGTATGTTTGTACGCGCATCACGCAAAAAGTACTAGACCAAATTAGATGCGGTATTCACTGTTGTATTGTTGAAGGTCTAACTTAAAATCTGGCGTAGATTTCATCTTCATAAGCCGCTTAGAACCTAAGATATTAATAATAGTAAATTACGCACGGACGAAGTCGCGGGCACAGGCTAGTCATCAATACATATAATAAAACAGTAAAAATATTTTGTCTGTACATTTAGTATTTTTGACTGAAATGGATAGAGGGACACTTAAAAAGAATAAGAGAAAGCAAAAAATTTTTTTTGGAATTTCTTGCCTGTCTGTCTGTATGTATGTACGCGTTTCACGCAAAAACTACTGGACGGATTTGAATGAAACTTTTTCTGTTGTATAGCTATTAAGTCTGGGCAACATAATAGGTTATAATTGATTAAGAAAACTGGAACATCTGATGAAGAACCTTAACAGAACAGCTAAACTATAAGAAATTTGGATATGGTACCTTTGCAAAAGTTTATCAATCTGACGAGCTTTTGTTGACGTATAAAAATCGAAGATCAGGATCATCTAATGAAGAATTCCAAGAGACCAGCTACACTATTACATATATGGAAATGGCGCCTTAGCAAAAGTGGTTCAACCTGATGAGCATTTTCTACTGACGTATAAATAGACAGGATACGGGATAGGACAAAGAGGGACTCGGGGTGGGAGTTGTGGTACACGGGAAATTGTAAATAACGAGCAGACGAAGATCGTTTATTGAATGAAATACGAGTAGGTATCACGAGTACCTAATATATTCCCGCGGGACATGGGGTAACCAAGTGGCTGAAATTTTGAGAACTGGAGTTTAGGTTACTACAGTCTGGAACACAAAAAAATTTTCATCTAAGCGAAACTCACGCGGGCGAAGCCGTGGGCAACAGATAGTATAAAATAAAGCAATGATTAAATAATATTAATGAAGCCAAGTTAAAATAGCTTAGGTATTCGGGTAACATAGGTAATTGTTCTACTTTAATAATGTTGACTGTACAATATATCTATACAATGTATAGTACTGCTAAAATTCGTCATATTGCTCATCAGCCTCCGTGGCGCAATTGGTTAGCGCGTTCGGCTGTTAACCGAAAGGTTGGTGGTTCAAGCCCACCCGGGGGCGACTTTTTTTTTAACCGCCCCTGGGCAAAGGTCAACTATTTTCCAATCTTCTCTGTCCATAGCAACCTCCGACCAGTCTTTCCTGAATGATCTCAAATCGTCTCAGCAGTAGCAGAATGTCCTGCATATGCCGCTGCAAGGAGAGATGTATTGGGCTCAGACGCCCTATCTGAGGATGATCTGAGCGAAATTACAATAGGGCAGATGTTAAAATTCTGCAAAGTAACAGGTAGATTCAGTGGGTCGCCACCAACGTGAGTTACCAGGTAACTCAAAACCCTATATGGGTCTCGGGGAATTGGGTGAAATGGTCCCAGTATAAGTGGACTGATCACCCGTCTGGTGCTCGCGCTGGCGTCCCCACATAGTAAATAATAATAATAATATGGCCATTTTGCTTTGCTACAGCATATAAAATTATTGTGTTATTTTTAATTAGTTTAAGCCTTTGTTAATTAATGTTTAAGTGTCTGTGACAATTCAAATAAACTTATTCTATTCTAATCTTCCATTCTTTAGTTGGCACTACAGGCGAGTGTTGTCTGTCAGATAATACATAACTATCATCGGTTGTCAATAGAACATTACTATCATCGGATTCAAATGACAGTATTAACCATGGAAGTAGTAAGTACTTACAAGGTACTTACTACTTCCATGGTACTCGTATTAACAGACCTTACCGTCAATAGCGGCAACTGGTAAGCGGCAAAACGATATCCCTCATTTATGGAAAGCGAGATTCTTAGAAAAACAAATTAAGAATAGGTAACTTACACTTTTGACACTTTCTAGAACTGTTCTATAAAACTCTTGGTTGAAATATCTGCACCGGGCTAACAGAAGATAAGCATTGCCTTGGTCTTTAGCAAAATTTTTGTACTCGCTGAAAAACACGTACAAATAAATCAATAGATACAAAATATAGTCGCCATACTATTCCATACGTTCCATACTGATTTGATGCTGGAATTCGGTCGGTTCTAAAAACATCCCATCACTCCTAGCCTGGCTGCCCTGCTCCACACTCCCCAATCTCGTCTACGTGCCCAACTGGTTTCTCGAGCTGGGGATTAGGGATTCACGTCTGAGTGGAGCACTCCTCCACGACACGAAAACGAGAATGTACATAACATCCAGGCTCAGCTCTCTCGTGGAAAGTGCACCCCTCGGAGGTGGACCCAGCTCTAAACTCTCGCAGTTTAACAAGTGGCTAGGAGGGCACAGAACAGAACAGAACAGATATAAAATATAGTCGCCATACAGTTGCATGCTTAACAATATCCCTTATATTAAATACCCCTAGGAAGGAATGCCTCAGCTTGCATGTGTTGTCCCCAACTATGAGTTGGAGACAACGCTGATTTTCTATTATGCGGGAGTTATTTGCGCTTTTCGTCAACATTCTTAATGCGCACAGCGAAGGAAGGGAACTCCCTTCTTACATGTGTTCCTGAGCACATACAACCTGACTCTGTTCAAAACCAGAGTACTTCTGGGTAAGCTCGCTACACCGTATCTTCTCGATCCGATCTTATCTCTGTCTTCGGACGAGATTGTGGTCAAGAGAAAACCCATCTTTTATAAAAACAAGTTGGTAAAAATAAGATAAGGGATAATAACGTCTTTCTTGGCAATGTTAATAGAGTGGTTTTCCGTTTGCCTTCTCCATTTCACACACTACCTGATAAATTATTAACTAGAGCGGTCTCACCGTAGCATAATAATCCATTATACCCAAGGAATATTTGGAATGGAGGACGCATGCGGGGTTGAAGTCGCGCGCCAACGATATGAAAAAGCAATCTGATCAAATTTTTTCCGCGTCCAATACGCGGCCGGCTTTCTGGCGTGAAGTCGTTATGGTTTACGATTTTTTTTATAGAATAGTAGGCAAACGAGCATGCATAGGATTTTTAAAAATCGCAATTATTTGAGCCAATCACAGCGACTGCCATATGTTCCCCTCCCGCAAAAATCGGTGAACTGTGATTGTATCTGACAATATGCTTAAGCGCTCTCCATTAAAAATACTCCTTGATTCTACCCATCTAGCTGTCCCTTACACTCAAGAAAAGACTAGAAAGAGTAGGTAAATTAAACAAAAAGGCGTACTTTAGAATATCAACTGAAATCTTCTTCAGTTCGATCTCCGTGCTAGAACTGTTCCATTTCATCATCTCGCTGCCAAGGTAAGCCACATTCAGCCTGTTCTTCATTGCTTTCAGCTGGAGAAGCGTCGACATCGTGGCGTAGGGCGCGACGTAGCTGCAATCTTCTTCATCTTCTTCGTCTTGGGCTAATAACAATAATCCAATAATTATAATTGACAGTCTTTCTTTTTAAAGAATAGTAGGCAAACGAGCATGCGGGTTGCCTGATGGTAAGCAATCACCGCAGTCCATAGACACCAATGACCCTAAAAAGGTCACTAATGCGTTGCCGACTTTTTGAGAAAGCGATAGGCTCTTTTCTTGAAGACCCCAATGTCGAACCTATTCGGAAATACCGCTGAGGAAAGTTTATTCCACATTTTAGTAAAGCGCTGTAAAAAGCTGCGCGAAAAACGAGCGGTGGTTGAACACCAGCCATCAAGGCGGTGGGGGTGTTACTTCTCCTTAAGGCGGGTGGTATACGGTGGTGGAATACAGCGGCTGGTAGAAGGTCGAAGAGCTCCAGCGAACATTCCCCATTATAAATGCTGTAAAAGATGCAGAGGGACGGACATCTTTGCGTAAAGCCAAGGAGCAAAAGCTTTGTAAGCAAGGAACGCTCTATGCCGCAATGGTAACCATACGTGGCCAAATCTTCTGCCAAGAAGAACTAGGTCCCGGGTTCGTACCCGGTCAGGTCAAGATGGAAAGTGATAATTTCTAGATTGACCTGGCTCTTGGATGTTTTTTGTTTAGTATCGTTGAGTTATCACATAACACAAGTCTCGAACTTACTTTAAGGCGGGGCATTTAAATTTTTTTTACCGACAAATTCCTACAACCATGATTCTTATACTTAACATTATTTTGATGTTTTTAGACATCCTTATATATAAAAAAAAGAATTTTGATGATCCGATATGAAATGGGAGGGGTAAATAAACTATACTGAATTGCTCTTAAACAAAAAAGTTTACAATAGAGATTACTGTTCACAATTAATTAATAAGACTTCATTTACCTGTAAATAAAAGTTGGCCGGTTTATATTAAGGCTTTCTAGTCATAAAATGTATTTTTAACGTTATAAATGTCAATATGGTTTTTATTTAATTACAGAAAATCGGGTTCATATACATGAGTCGTTTTTTAAAATTAAGATTGAATAATTCACATTACGTACGAATATACAATTTTCTCGACTGTCTACAGTCGAGAAAATTGTATATTCGTACGTAATGTGAATTATTCAATCTTTCAATCTTTCAAATAACTCATGAATATGAGTTATTCAATCTTTCAAATAACTCATGTATATGAGGGACGGACATCTTTGCGTAAAGCCAAGGAGCAAAAGCTTTGTAAGCAAGGAACGCTCTATGCCGCAATGGTAACCATACGTGGCCAAATCTTCTGCCAAGAAGAAGTAGGTCCCAGGTTCGTACCCGGTCAGGTCAAGTGGAATAGTGATCATTTCCAGATTGACTCTTTCTGATTGGCTCTTGGATGTTTTTTGTTTAGTATCGTTGAGTTATCACATAACACAAGTCTCGAACTTACTTTAAGGCGGGGCATTTAATTTTTTTTTACCGACAAATTCCTACAACCATGATTCTTATACTTAACATTATTTTGATGTTTTTAGACATCCTTATATAAAAAAAAAAGAATTTTGATGATCCGATATGAAATGGGAGGGGTAAATAAACTATACTGAATTGCTCGTAAACAAAAAAGTTTACAATAGAGATTACTGTTCACAATTAATTAATAAGACTTCATTTACCTGTAAATAAAAGTTGGCCGGTTTATATTAAGGCTTTCTAGTCATAAAATGTATTTTTAACGTTATAAATGTCAATATGGTTTTTATTTAATTACAGAAAATCGGGTTCATATACATGAGTCGTTTTTTAAAATTAAGATTGAATAATTCACATTACGTACGAATATACAATTTTCTCGACTGTAGAATTAAAAAAAAAATTAAAAGTTAATAAAAAAAAAAACTGTTGTAGTCACCCTTATAAAAATTGAGGATATGGTTCATTACAATCGTATACGAATAATATATAAAAGTCACCATTGCTGGATTTTTTGTTTTTGTACAGGATGTTTATAAAGTATAAAAATTACAACTCATTAAAAAATCCATTTCGGATTGTTATTTATTGGTGATTTTTTAAATCAAGCTTTTATTATTCGTAAGGAAACATGTAACAAAAAATCACCCTGGTAGGATTTTTTGTTTGAGAGTTATAACAATATGAGTCTTATAATAGCGTTTATAAAAAAACGGCGGTGGTGATTTTTTTTTACACTTAAATTTGCAGTTGTAATATCATAACCTATGTAGTTTATAAAAATCGCCATTGTAGGATTTAATGTGACCACCTCCATACAACTGAAAATTCACAGCCCCGACTATTTGGGCTAGTTCAATCTGTGTGATTTCTCTTTAGTCGTATTTCCTCATGACTGAGGGTCGTGGTCATTATATAGAATGAAACACACACAACGACTCTCATGGCAATTTTAATGGAGTGGTTTGCCATTGCCTTCTCCATTTCACACAATAGCTGATAATCATCAACCAGAGTGCAGGTTTCCTCACGATGTTTTCCTTCACCGTAAGCAAGTGGTGGTCGATGAAAACTAACATAGGTACATGAGTCAGATTGGTATACAAACTCATGGAGCCTGGGCAGGATTCGAACCAGGGATTTTGTATCCACAGGCGAGCGCCCTACCACTCGGCCACCACCGCTTCTGTGTGATTTACATACATACATAGATTGTAGTGATAACTACAGAATTATTTTGAACTTCTAACTGGTCAACTTTGCATGTCATATTTTAGGTGAAATAGTTGATATATTGGGATACTATTCCTGTGGCGTATTACCTGCATGATAGGCTCTCGACTCACTACAATAGCAGGCATTCAAATCCATTAGTCTCCAGACAAATTGAATGGGAAAGTGACACACCAGTACACAAATTTCATATGTTGTTTTTACAATACTTATTAAGAAAACAGGGAGACCCGCTCATCAAAACGTTCTTTGAGTCACGCCGAAACCATTGGTAGCAATAACTCGACGCGATTTTGTGTACTTACGGAATTATATCAAAAACTAAACATTCATAACAAAACATTCTATGATTAAATTAGACTGTCAACAAAATCTGCAGAGTTGGACGTCTGACATTGACAGCTGGTGACACACGTTCCGTATCAGTTCCTAACCAACCTTTCTTATCATAAACAAATAAGAAATCATGGTAGGATTGTTGTAGAATTTTAATTATTCTCCTTTAATATCGTCGACTTAGATTATTATAATATTCAACGAATAAATACCTTATTTAAACGTTAGTTCTTTTAAAGAATATTAAAGGTTGGTTTGACGTGCGTCCGAATTAAGCGAAAAGGAGCGTGACAAGACGAAATGTCAAATCGAGTGGAGTCGATTGGCTCTTCCTAGATAGGCCGCCACGAGACACGTAACATGGCTTGAGCAATTATTAATTTTTTGGGGTTTTCTTCACTTTCGCCGCCCTCGGCACCCCGTCATGGGGATATAGTTTAACCTTTAGCTTTAAAATCCGCGATACGCGCAAGGACACAGGGGATATTTGCCGCCACGAAGTTGTCAGGAGGATGAGCTGTTGATATCCACGTGCCCGCCCGGCCGTATGAATTGGCGCTTCCTGGAGTGTCCTCCCATCACCAGAGGGTGCGGTTCTCCCGGACCGTGGACCGCATGCCACGGCGCAGGCCCCGTCGTCGGCGACCCCAAGGTGCAACACACGGATCCTAACCTTATTTCCAAAGGCCACATCGCCGCCCCCGATCCGATGTCCCTGTAGTGGCTCAGCGCAAATCTCGGAAGGTCCAGCCAGCGTCTACTATCTCGCATACAACGGAGCGTGCAGGAGCGCCGCGTCGCTTTGAGGACGCGACCAGTACCAGTGCTCGAACCCAATGGATCACAAAACGGTGAACGGGACAACGTTCTAAGTGCGCACAGACGTTTGTGTACGGACCTGGCCAGGTACCTTATATTTGGTTTATGTTAATTTTAACTTTTAATTGCGGCAAAGACTTATCAGATTTTGGTATTAGTATAACATGTGCCCGCCCTCAGCGGCTAGTGTGTTTATGGAATAAAATGCTATATTCTATCCCAACCATATTGTATTAATGATATCACCCTGCCCATGACTCCCAGGACCTAAGGCTTACTAGACAAGAGGTCCTTGTACTTCAAAAGTGCGAGGCTCTATCCTGAGCATTACATCCGGCTCTCTCTAAAGTAATTGTTCGTGTATAATCGCACTGCGCAGGGATATTGCCCGTCTTCGCTTCAAATAGTTGAAGACCCCTGCGCACACCGCCCAACAATACACTTTTTATTTTTTTTATTTTTTATACACGACAATGGCGCCCGAACTAATATATTTTTGAGCCTTTGAGTCCTGTGAGAGTGGCAGTTTTTTCTAAAAAATAGTTTTTAAATTTTTTAAACTCGCTCACTTGTTATTTTGAAATTTTGGTGATATCATTAACTGTAAAGTTATTATACTTTAGTGTTTGTTAGGTTTATATGCGACAGGGTTGTAAGCATACATTTAATACAATTCATAGTAATTATTATAATATTACTAAATAATATTATAATTAATAATATAATAATTAATATTTTATTTGGGCTTCGCTATGAATAAAAAGCATAGCGCTCAGCCATAATTCCTATTTAATCTCAATTTGAGAGCTAATTTATATTTATTGACAGGGAGTAACCTGTATATATTTAGAAATTTATCAATTATTATAATCTATTACATACCCTGACACATACAACCTCACATTCTTGCCAACATGTCGGACGGCGAAAGGGAAGAGCAATATCATGAAGTAAGTGGGGAGGAAAACAAACCACCTACCACTACTACTTCCTCATTTGTTAATACACGACCACGGGGAGGTGCAATTGACACCCACCCACCCGGCCCTTCCACACTTAAAGCGTTACAACCCACATTGTCTCAACTAGGAGCTCCCGGTTTAGTACGTCAAGCCAACTCAATGAGTAGGACTACCTATGTTACGGAGACTAGGGAAGATGATGAGCGCGTTATTCACATATTAAAGGAGGACCATTTGAGGTCGTGGAATTTAAAATTTTCTGGTGACTCAGACGTCACAGATTTTTTTCTTAGAATTGATGATTTTAGGCGTAGTCGAAATACTTCAGAACAGAAAGTACTGAAATGTTTTTCTGACTTACTTAGTGGCAAAGCTTTAGATTATTACAGACATATACGTGATGAAATTTCTACATTGTCAGAATTAGAAGATAATTTTAAGTCATTTTTCACGGCAATTGATAATGACTTTAAATTAGAAAAGTCAATCCGTGAGCATCGACAATCACCAGGTCAATCCTTACACTTTTATATTTTGGAAATGCAAACCATGAATGCGCGGCTAACAAACAAATTAACAGAAACAACTTTATTAGAAATAATAAAACACAACATCTTACCATCATATGGACACTTGTTGGCTGTTGACAATTCTAATAGTATCCAGAATCTTATTGATATTGGCAAACGTTTTGAGGCATACTCAGGTTTCACTAACACAGCTAGCGATTCCAAAAATTCAAAACAATCAAAACAAATAAATACAGTTAAATTACACAATACAAACTTTAATGATAATAAACATAAACAAAATTATAATAGAAACATTAACAATAGACAATTAGAAAATAAATTAATTTGTAACAAATGTAAAAAATTTGGGCATTCATATAAACAATGTCGCACTATACCAGGCATTGTCTGTTTCCGGTGTGGTCAAAAAGGCGTGCTAACAAGCACTTGCTCTAAATGTAACGATGGAAATAGGGATGTATCATCACCGGAAACAAACAATAGTAAAAAAAAACTAGTTAGACCAGGAGCCACACAAAAAATATCAAATATTCCATACTTAGGCGCTGTGACTCCTGGTATAGAAACAGTCAACAGTGACAATAGAATTTTTATAGATTTTAAAATTAAAGGAAAACCTTACACAGGTTTAATGGATTCTGGTGCTAATTTTAGTATAATAGGAAACAATTATCATAAACATTTTTTGAGCCTAGGACTTAAATTATTGGATTATTCTTCCACAGCAACTTGTGCAAACCGTTCTGTTGTTGAGGTAAAAGGTAAAATCCTGCTACCAGTCAATTTCAGAGGTAATACTTATAATATTATGTTTATGGTAATCCCAGCAATTTCTAATAATTTTATTTTTGGCATGGATTCTATTATAACGTTAGATTTAATACAATTACCAAGTTTAGAGGATTTAAATATTTCATATGGACAACCAGTTGTCAGGCCGGAACCGAATAAAACAATATGCACCATAGTACCAAAACATGACCTCTCTCCCCTAGAGTCAGTCCAACTAGACAAAGTTATACAAAAGTTTAAATCTATTAGTACAGAGGAGCGAGGCCTAGGTAGGACATCTCTAGTTGAGCATAGGATCAAAACAACGGGGCAACCAATAAAACAAAGGTATTACCCTCTGTCACCGGTCAAATTAAAAGCCTTAAATGAAGAAGTAGACCGGATGCTTCAACTTGGTGTTATAGCACCATCTAAATCCCCATGGTCAAACCCCGTTGTCATGACCCCAAAAAAAGATGGTTCATGGAGATTTTGCTTAGACGCTAGGAAACTTAATGACGTCACAATTAAAGACTCATATCCTGTGCCATATATTAGTTCAATTTTAGATAATTTGCGTGGTACTCGTTATTTAAGTTCCATTGATTTATCAGCTGCCTACTGGCAAATGTCATTATGCGATACTGACAATGAAGACGGTTCCGGCACATCATGCCAAAAATCCGCATTCGTGGTACCCAATCGTGGTTTGTTTGAATTTAAACGTGTCCCGTTCGGCATATCGAACGCTGGCTGCGAATTACAGCGATTGGTTGATTCTCTTTTCCATCACAAATTTGGTGAGAAGATATTCGCTTACTGTGATGACCTTCTCATAGCCACTAGCTCGTTCGAAGAGCATATCGCCATTTTAAATGAGGTTTTTGAAGCTTTAAGCAAGGCAGGTTTAACTATAAATTTTAGCAAATGTGAGTTTTGTAAGTCTGAACTCAAATATTTAGGCTACGTAGTCGGCTCACAAGGTTTATTGACAGATCCACAAAAACTAGAGTGTATCAGAAATTTTCCACGTCCCACAACCGCTAAGCAATTGCGAGCGTTTATAGGGCTTTGTTCGTACTACCGAAGATTTGTAGCAAATTTTTCAACTATTATAGCACCAATGACGGTTCTGATAGGCAAGAAGAAAGGCAGAGATACGGTAGACTGGTCAGAAGAAGCAGAAAGGTCTTTCTTAGCGCTCAAAGAAGCTCTGACTCAGGCTCCCGTGCTCGCTTGCCCCGATTTTTCCAAACCGTTTCAAATTCATTCAGACGCATCAAGCGTCGGTATTGGTAGCGATGCTTGTCCAGGAAGTCGATGGTATAGAACACCCCATAGCTTTTTATTCCAGGTTGCTTTCGAAAACAGAACGAAATTACAGCACAACCGAACGCGAATTACTCGCCCTAGTGGATTCAATAAACCATTTTAGACCTTATATAGAAGGGAGTCGTTTTATAGTAGTGACAGATCATATGTCTTTGAAATGGCTCAAGACACTAACCAACCCATCAGGTCGATTAGCACGATGGGCAATGCAATTATCTTGTTTTGATTTTGAAATTAGGCATAAAAAAGGTTCTCTGCACGTAGTACCAGACGTACTGTCCCGTATTGAGGCAGTTATATTTGATGGCGGTTGCAATTCTAAAGATGATTGGTATAATACGTTGTTTAGAAACGTTCAGTTAAACCCGATGTATCATAGAAATTATCAAATTAAAGATAAAGTGTTATTTAGATATTCCAAACCGAATTCAAATCTACAATCGGATAACGATTGGAAAATTGTATTACCTAGAGAACTAGTACAGGAATGCATCAAAGAGAATCATGAAAAACATGCAGTCCATCCTGGTACATTTAAAACTTTGTCTAAAACTAAAGAAAATTATTATTGGAAAGGCATGTATGAAGATGTGAAGAATTATGTGGCCACGTGTGAGAAGTGTAAAGCTTATAAACACTCCAACCAACCTCCACATGGACACATGACAAACCAGAAATGTGTCAACAAACCTATGCATACTTTGTCCATTGACCTAATTGGTCCATTAGTAAAATCTTATTCTGGTCACATCTACATACTGTCCATAGTAGATATATTTACTAAATATTGTTGGATTCACCCACTTAGAACCGCTACGGCCAAAACAATAACATCATTTATTGAACAGGAAATCCTATATAAAGAGGGAATTCCATGTGTTATAATTTGCGACAATGCAACTGTATTTCAGAGCAAACAATTTAAAGATTTTTGTGCGAGCCATTCGATACCCAAAATATTTTACAATGCGTACTACGCGCCTCAGTCCAACACTGTGGAACGTTTTAACCAAACTATAGAAACCTGCCTAGCTATTTTAGTAGGAGAAGATCAAAGAAACTGGTCTAAGTACCTACCTCAAATCCAGCTATCTTTGAATAGCACTATCAATGTTGCCACTGGGCACACACCATTTTTATTGGCTAAAGGTCGGGAGATGATGACGGATGGCATGTTGCATTCAGTAAGAGGCGGCATTCCAAATTCGTTAGATGACCTTCAAATGTCCAGTCGTTCCGAAAAAGCCACGGCTCTCAATGAGATGGCAGACATCTTCCAAAAAGTTACCGATGCATTGACCAAAGCGTACAAACAAAACGCGGGACGATACAACCTACGCCGTAAACAACTTCGGTTAAGCGTAGGTGATATCATATGGAGGCGTAACTTTGTGCAGTCAAACGCAGCTCACTTTTTCTCCGCTAAACTAGCACCGCGCTTTTTGAAATGTAAAGTTGTCAGGAAGCATTCGGATGTTGTTTACGACCTTCAGGAGATAGAAACCGGTAAAGTTGGAAAATATCATGTCAAGGACATAATAAAAGTCTCACAAGGTGTGTCCCCTAGCTAGCAACTTTCTTATCTTGAACTTTGTTATTTTGGATTGGTATAACCAATCAGAGGCCTCATTTTTCACATATAACATGACTCACATGTGAAATTTTTTTGTCAAGCGTTTTCATGAAAACCAATTTCTTTTGTAACTACACACTCTAGGCGCCAGAGTAAACATAAGGATATGGATTAATACTCCTTAATTTTTGAGAAAAAAAGGAAAATAAGTTTTTTCCCTTATACAATGTCAGCCCAACGGCTATACATTTTAAATGTCAATTTGTGTGAGAGCTCTCCATTAGTTTAAAGACTTTATTAGGTTTACAATTTAATTACTAACTAGTAAATTATGTAGGAATGATAGATTACTATACTTAATTAAATCTCAAATAGTTTTTATTATTATACATAAGTAAAAACTATATTACTTTAGATAATTCTTTATTATTAGTATGCTACTTGCGATTATCTCATTAGAAATCCAAGTATGATTTTTTTAATGCAGGGGAATTGCAGCGGTCTGGCCAGACGCTGTATTCCTGACACTCAACATAAATTGAGTTAGTTTTAGAACTCTAGAACATACATTTTAGTTTAATATATGAAATAGCATGAGTTAGTTTCATATATAGCTGATAGTTTTATATTTAGAAATATATTGCCGTAGGATAGGTGAATGTTTTCTCCGGTTACCCCGGCTGTTTCGGCTAAGTACGACTTAACCTCTTTGCCGAAAAGGGGGGTATTGTAGTGATAACTACAGAATTATTTTGAACTTCTAACTGGTCAACTTTGCATGTCATATTTTAGGTGAAATAGTTGATATATTGGGATACTATTCCTGTGGCGTATTACCTGCATGATAGGCTCTCGACTCACTACAATAGCAGGCATTCAAATCCATTAGTCTCCAGACAAATTGAATGGGAAAGTGACACACCAGTACACAAATTTCATATGTTGTTTTTACAATACTTATTAAGAAAACAGGGAGACCCGCTCATCAAAACGTTCTTTGAGTCACGCCGAAACCATTGGTAGCAATAACTCGACGCGATTTTGTGTACTTACGGAATTATATCAAAAACTAAACATTCATAACAAAACATTCTATGATTAAATTAGACTGTCAACAAAATCTGCAGAGTTGGACGTCTGACATTGACAGCTGGTGACACACGTTCCGTATCAGTTCCTAACCAACCTTTCTTATCATAAACAAATAAGAAATCATGGTAGGATTGTTGTAGAATTTTAATTATTCTCCTTTAATATCGTCGATTTAGATTATTATAATATTCAACGAATAAATACCTTATTTAAACGTTAGTTCTTTTAAAGAATATTAAAGGTTGGTTTGACGTGCGTCCGAATTAAGCGAAAAGGAGCGTGACAAGACGAAATGTCAAATCGAGTGGAGTCGATTCGGCTCTTCCTAGATAGGCCGCCACGAGACACGTAACATGGCTTGAGCAATTATTAATTTTTTGGGGTTTTTTTCACTTTCGCCGCCCTCGGCACCCCGTCATGGGGATATAGTTTAACCTTTAGCTTTAAAATCCGCGATACGCGCAAGGACACAGGGGATATTTGCCGCCACGAAGTTGTCAGGAGGATGAGCTGTTGATATCCACGTGCCCGCCCGGCCGTATGAATTGGCGCTTCCTGGAGTGTCCTCCCATCACCAGAGGGTGCGGTTCTCCCGGACCGTGGACCGCATGCCACGGCGCAGGCCCCGTCGTCGGCGACCCCAAGGTGCAACACACGGATCCTAACCTTATTTCCAAAGGCCACATCGCCGCCCCCGATCCGATGTCCCTGTAGTGGCTCAGCGCAAATCTCGGAAGGTCCAGCCAGCGTCTACTATCTCGCATACAACGGAGCGTGCAGGAGCGCCGCGTCGCTTTGAGGACGCGACCAGTACCAGTGCTCGAACCCAATGGATCACAAAACGGTGAACGGGACAACGTTCTAAGTGCGCACAGACGTTTGTGTACGGACCTGGCCAGGTACCTTATATTTGGTTTATGTTAATTTTAACTTTTAATTGCGGCAAAGACTTATCAGATTTTGGTATTAGTATAACATGTGCCCGCCCTCAGCGGCTAGTGTGTTTATGGAATAAAATGCTATATTCTATCCCAACCATATTGTATTAATGATATCACCCTGCCCATGACTCCCAGGACCTAAGGCTTACTAGACAAGAGGTCCTTGTACTTCAAAAGTGCGAGGCTCTATCGTGAGCATTACATCCGGCTCTCTCTAAAGTAATTGTTCGTGTATAATCGCACTGCGCAGGGATATTGCCCGTCTTCGCTTCAAATAGTTGAAGACCCCTGCGCACACCGCCCAACAATACTCTTTTTATTTTTTTTATTTTTTATACACGACAAGATATATATGACATACTTATAATCACGCCTTTTTCCCGTGGGACTAGCGATTTCCACTTGCTACGATCCTTACAGATCCCTCTACTCTTGCTTTCTTTATAATCGGATATATCCAAGATATATCCGTATAAGTTAAGGTTTAATAATATAACTAGCTTTCGCCCGCGTGCATTTCCCACGGGAACCGTGCCTTTTCCCGGGATGAAAGGTACCCTATGTCCTTCTCCGTACTTCTAACTATGTGTATGCGAAATTTCAGAAAGATTGGTTCAGTAGATAAAGCGTGAAGAGGTAATAAACAAACAAACCAACAAACACACAAACCAACAAACAAACAAACAAAAAACTCACTTTCACTTTTATAATATTAGTTATTAGGATTATAGCCATTTCGACTCGATAAGAAGAAGAATAAGGTTTTTACCTTCAAGTACCTTCTTTCGTCTGTCTGCTGTCATATTTATATAAATAAGATCTTTTTAAGGTGAAAGCCAAGCTTTGGCTGTCCATACATTTTGTTATACAGCAATGCTCTAAACTTCGTTAATGATTCTCATAATAAAATCGAATTTCCAATTCTTATGAAGTAATTGTGCTCTCATGTTGAATTTAACATAATAATGTATAATAATTTACGAGAAAAACGGCATTTAAAATACGACAAAAATTGAGATTCTTGTTGATGTGTGCGTAATATTTTGTGACATTTAGGGGCGACGTCTAGCAGATTTATTATAAACTACTGACTACTACTATGTATATAAAAGCACTTTGAGACCTAAATGCATGCTACCTCGATGTTGCTTGCCTTGACAGCGCCATCGGCTGTACGTGAAAAACAAAAGAAAATCATGAAATGCTAAAAAATTATAAAATAGCAAGTTTCAATCTATACATATAATAAAACAGTAAAAAAATTTTGTCTGTACATTTAATATTTTTGACTGAAATGGATAGAGGGAGACCTAAAAAGAACAATAGAAAGCAAAAAAATTTTTGGAATTTCTTGTCTGTCTGTCTGTCTGTCTGTCTGTCTGTCTGTCTGTCTGTCTGTCTGTCTGTCTGTATGTATGTACGCGTTTCACGCAAAAACTACTGGACGGATTTGAATGAAACTTTTTTGTTGTATAGCTATTAAGCCTGGGCAACATATAGGCTATAATTCATTTTGAAAACTGGAACACCTGATGAAGAACCATAACGGAACAGCTAAACTATAAGTAATATGGAAATGGTGCCTTAACAAAAATCGTTCAACCTGATGAGCATTTTCTGCCGACGTATAAAAATTGAAGATCTGGAACATCTGATGAAAAGCTCCAAGAGACCAACTACACTATAACATATATGGAAATGGCGCCTTAGCAAAAATCGTTCAACCTGATGAGCATTTTCTGCTGACGTATAAAAATTGAAGATCTGGAACATCTGATGAAAAGCTCCAAGAGAGATTTTTCATCTAAGCGAAACTCACGCGGGCGAAGCCGCGGGCGACAGCTAGTATTAAATACAATTTAGGGTTCAATATACTTATTTTTATAAAAGATTTTTATGGTGAAATTTAAATTTGATTACTGGGACTTTTGGATATCAAGACAGGCTATCTAAATATGACATCTGGATATCACCTGTACATCTGGATGTGATGTCCTGGACTTTATGTCCTGCTGTCCAGGTTTTCGTATCCACATGACCAGACTCCCACGTCTTCAAATTTATATGTGCAGGTGATGTCCAGATGTCCAGGTCTTCAGCTCCACATTTTCAGATCTTCATTTCCAGATGTTCAGGTGATCATCTCCTGAAGCTTTGGTCTTCATATTCAGCTGTCCAGCATTTCATATGCACATGACCAGACACCCAGGTCTTCACATCCAGATGTCAAGAGGTCATATTCAGATATCCCTGCCTTCATATTCAAAAGTCCCAGTTATCAAATTTAAATTTCACCATAAAAAAATCTTTCATAAAAATACGTACTGAACCCTAGATTTAATATATTATTACAAGCTTGCCATTACGTATATGACTGGACCGGAATATTTGTGCGAATTTTCATCTCAGGCATTCATCGATACGTTGTTGCCGATCTGTGCGAGGTGTAAGATTGCAACGTTGCTTTTTTTTACCCAAAAAGATAATTCTTTTTACAATCATAAGTTTCGTCCTGAAACTTAAACAATTTAATTTTGAAAATACTTTTATTAAAAGACATTATAGTAGGTAGATATTATACACGTAGGTATTCATTTACAAAAAATAAACTATAGGAATATGTGCATACATTTATATTTAGTTTCAAAGAAAACAAATATTACTGATTAATTATTTTTTAGTTTGCATTTCACAACATGTTTCCTGAACGTCTAATTTAATCCTAGAACTTCTAGGGCACGAAGTATCGATACTTTGAATTATCGATAAAGTCGAGGTGAGCTCGACCTCCGTGATTTATATTAATTATTTTTTTTCCGATTTTATTTAAATACATTTCATTGAAAGTGTGATTATGTATTGACCGTTGACAGTGCTGAATCTAATCGATCAGATTCGGATAAGTATTAACAAATTATCAATTAAAATGTAAATAAGTTACCTGTGTATTACTTTTTCACTTTATGCATAAAATACGCATTTATTATTTGCAGATTTATTTTTACACGACTGACCATAAAAGGAGTGTTATGTTTTCAGGGTTCATGTATGTATGTAAGTCTGTATGTAAGTTTCTTTATTCCACCATAAGTCCTGAATGGCTTAACAGATTTTGATGTGAGAGGTATTTTTAGATTCCTTGCGTTCCTCCGGTGACATAGGCTATATGACGTCATCATAAAAACAAAATGGCTTATTATATATGCGATAAATAGCAGACCAAAAAACAATAAAATTTGATCAATCTTATCGAGTGGGGTATCAAATTGAAGGGCTTTAAAAGGCGATTTGAAAAATGTATATTACTTATATGTTTGTATATAGGTATACTTTTTTAGTAAAAACTTGTCAGACGCGTTTTTTATTTTTAATAATTAGCTTGTTGCATATTTAAAAACGATATTAATTTATATCAACAATAAAAGATATCGATATTCGTCGTGGTATCGATGTAAGTCTACACTATATACATATCTATCTACTAGCGTTGCAGGACTATCGATAGTATTGACACGTGTCAAATGTCAATACTGTGGCAGGAAATGCACAGCACAAGTGTTTCTTTATACACTAATTCTGTAATACAAAAACAAAAACTGTAACACAGGTTTGTCGTGATGAAGAATTTATCATCACCATCCATCAGTCCAAGCTATGAAGGAGTCATCATGAATAATGACTGCAATATTTAACAATTTATGTTGGAAAGGAATAACTATACCTAATCTTTTGTTTTCTTTAATAAAAAAAAAGGTCGGAAAATAAATTTCCACTTCATTACTAAAAATAAAAGTCAACAATATGTACTATTTAGTTTTATTTAAAAAATATAATTCTAGTCATACAATTCAATAGAACATTATGACCATAACGTCTGCGGTGCTACTTGCTGATTGATTTTTGAAAATGGATGTTCGAACTATTGCTAGATTTGCGTTGGGAATCTGAGAGGTGGTGAAATCCAAACTGCTGAAACTATTGGTAGATAGGTATTTAAATTACAGTTTCTTATTACTAATTATGATTTTGCACTACTGAACTAGTGCCTCTACATTACTGAAGGTTGGCCGTCAGATTCGCAAACTCTTCTCTGTTCGTCGCTAAGCGAAACAGCTCCTCAACCGTGGTGACTCTGGTCCACTCACATATGTTTCTCAGCCATGATTTTTTGCGTCTTCCAACTCATCTCTTGCCTTCTATTTTTCCCATAAGTTGAAGCAGCTGATATCTGTTGTGTCGCAAAACGGGTCCCAAATATTCAACTTTGCGCTTTTTGACAGTTTGCAACAAAAGTCTAGACACTGCAACGCGCTGGAGGACTTTTTCGTTGCTGAGTCCAATTGAAAACTTGAACTACATAGGTACCTATATTAATTCTCATAAATATATTTTTTTGCTTTCTTACAAAATATGACAATGACAAGAAGAAATTATAGGTTATTTTTCGCTCTTTGTATTTTTTAAATTTTTTCTTTTTCTTATGCTGCCAGCCAGTCCGATTGGCATTATTGTAGTTAGACACTCTTTTGAAATAAGTGCCATCTAGTAGCGTATTTTTAAATTTATAACAATGCTTTGCGCTATATTTAATGTCATTTTGAAAGCTCTCGTCGTAGTGTGAGTGAGTGTAGAGATACGAAGATTCATGGCAGATTCTATTCTAAAGCTTTTTTTCATTATGTTGACTGAAATATAATCGTAGGCCATAAAATAAATAAAATAGTATGTTTACCGCTCGCTAATTCAAAATGTTTGCCTATAAGTACTGCAACAACGCAACAAAAAAAATAAAACGGAAAATGTTGCTATCAACGCCATCCAGCGGAAATTGTTTAATGAACAGCCCTTCGCTTTATCCTTAAGTTTACGATTTTTATGCGTTTTTAACAAAAATAATATTTAGGTTACCAATTTGTTTTTCGGGTCAAATTATTTAATTATTATTGGTTTATAGGTTTTTAACTGTTGTTTTGTATCGCATACATCACTAAAGTGGCTAGTACAGCCATCTATCTTTTAATAGGTCATGTTTATTTTGAATATAGCACAGTCGTTATGGTCACGAAAAGTTGTTTTACTTTAGGTTATGGCCCTATACGGTATTTTTACCGGGCATTTAAAATACCGTATGAGGCCATGGGTAGTTGAGTAATAATAAATAGTCGTAGGCATCAAGGTATCTATTAGGTATGTACTGTCTACCTGGTACTGTAGTTTTATATCGATAGTAGTCGAAAGTTTTCTTCAAATAATATACCTAAATTCCGTTTATTCATAATTGTCCTGTTATGTAATCAATCTTACCATGTCTTTTTATGATTTTACAACAATATAAATTAAAATAGACTTTTTAGGAAATTACTTTCGTGGATAATAAATGTTTTACTTTAGAATGTTTAGGTTTGAACTAATATTTGATTTATTTTCAACAAAATTCAACAAAAAGTACTGTGAAGATTGTTTACATAATAAGACAATTAAGAAAAAATCTAGTTTAGTTGGTTTTGTTATTTCACAAATAGTACTTACTGCCTTGTTCCTGTTCATACATAGTTGCTAGTCAATATTTTCCTTCAAAAATATAAATTTTCGTCTCATTTCATGATAACAGTCAAATCAATTTCCGGGATATTTTCTATTGATGATTAGTATTAATTTTACAATATTTTGTTGTTCCAATTTTATTAAAAATATTTCAACAGTACATTATTTTAAAGATGGCTTTCAATGTTTTTTTTAATATCACCATAAATATTTGTCTATGGTGGATCAGGTCAGGCCAGCCGTCAGCCGCAAATCTAGAAATGTTGTACGAAGTTCTTTTTTTTTCCATGAGAAATGCTTAGATTTTTTTCATGACGTTCTAAAAAATTTGCGCGCGAATTATATAAATACAAAATAGAAGAGGAAATAATGGAGTTTCCAAATTTCTTTATTATTTATTTCAAAAGAATAATCAATGTAATAAATTTCCAGAATATTAAGTAATAAATTAAGTACCTATCCAAAAATATTTAAAACAAAAAAGTTGTTAAGTTTAATCTAAAAGATTTATTATCAAATGCTATCGATTGTACTTAGAATAATTACCATAGACGTTAAATACTCTTAAAAAGAAAATCTGTGATAGTTAATTTTTTTTTAACCTATCTCGTCCTACTGCTGGGCAAAGGTCTCCACCATTACCTTCCAAACCTGTCAATCTCTTGCGAATTCCATCTATGTCTCTTCAAAATATCTAAAGTCGTCGCTCCAACGCTTCCTAGACCTACCGCGGTTCCTCTTTCCATTATTTGGTATCCAGTGGGTAGCTAAATGGCCCAACGATCCGGCTGCATGCGGCAAACATGCCCGCTCAGTTCCATTTCTGCTTGGCAGATTATATAGGCGACCAAGACTGTTTCATGAGTTTCTTTTGGCATTTCTTCTCAGCAGTGGTCGTTCCGAAATGCTAGTAGTTTGTAGCTTTGAGACATAATACAATATGATTAAATAATTAGTTTTTGACGTGGAAAAGAGCCTTCTTTAACGGCCAAGTAACGAAACGAAAAACGAATTTTTTATTTTGATTTTGCCTAAAATCAAATTCTTAATTCCTATGCCTTGTAATTTTGCGCATCGCCACAATATCTCGAGAAAAATTTTCTATTTGCAGCTCAGATCTACTTACAGCACCCCTATTTCGAACAGGAGGGTAAAAATCAAAAAGCGTGCCGTGGCATTAAACTCGCTAGCATTCGTAGCTCGTACATGAGTCTAGGCACATAGGTATGTGCTTATCTGGGGGCCCTAGCCCTCCCCTATGTACACAGTTCTTTGATCTAAATGAATAGAAATATGTCAAGTACGCCATCTTAAAGGGTGCGTAGGAATAGGGGCTTGCATTCCTAGGATATTATTAAAGTCTAGATTTTCCAGGGTTTTTTTTCACGACTTTGAGTTTTTATACTACTCTTAAACTGATCAAAATTGAGCTAGTTTTAGAGGAACAAGTATAATGAGCGATTTTTCTGACAGCTAAATTAAGAAAAAAAATTCAGTATAAAAAAGTCTCAACAGATGGCGTTTTATTGAAAGCCGAGTCGTATAATGATTGTACCTATATTGTGCGGATTTGTGCGCCAATTTTTTTGTCAGCTAGAGGCTGAAAACACATCACATACTCGTAACAGTTTGACAGTTGCACGAATCACAATATTGACACTTTTTAGATGTTGTTTTATTAGTTTTTTTTTTTAATGCCAATACCGTGCATTTTTGCTTTTTGAATGGTCTCGCCTTTTACTAAGCGCTACCTATGAATTCATCTGGATCTGGAACTATTTATTTTTATTTGGGTCTCGGAAAATCCCTCATTGTTGTAACTGCTATGGCAGCTTACTTCTCCAATATATTACTGTTGTATTAATAAAAAAAACCGGCCAGGTGTGACTCAAACTCGCGCACTGAGGGTTCCGTACACGCAAAGCATCTCACATTATAGCTCTAACTAAAAGACCAATTAGTTTCAAAAACAAACTTAACTTTGCAATTCGATCCCTAGGATTCATACTGCATCGAGCGCAAAAATAAGTTTAGGTCAACGGGAAGTACCCCGTAGGTTTTGATTCCCGTTTGAAATCGCAAAATAGGTATGCGAAAATTCGTAACATTTACGGTAATGTCACTTGATAATTCTTTTGCTGAAAGAGACTGTGGATCAGATTATTCAATATTAAGTTCAACTTGATACCTTCAAGGGTTCCGTTTTTGCCATTTGAGGTACGGAACCCTAAAAATAGAGTCTCATAGAAACCTGCTTTTGTTCTGAAGTAGGTAGATCAACATTTTATTGCACCATTTACAGAAAATAACATACAAAGTAGTGACAAAATACATAAAAATGAGCGCAAATGCAATTTCTTCCAGCCAACCTTTTGGTGGAAGGAAATATACATGAAACAAGCTAATTATTCAAAACTTATTATAACTAATTAGGACTTATGGTGAAATAAAGAAACTTACATACATACATACATACATGAACCCTGAAAACATAAAACTCCTTTTTTGGTCAGTCGTGTAAAAAAGTAGGCTCAAAACAAAGTCTAGAATAACTATTATTATTCCCATACACGAAAATAGTTCACCAAACCAGACGGTTCATCATTATATATTCATGCCCATAGAGCCGACGAATTCCGAATTTCGAACGTTACGCTACGCAGCTGACGTCCATTCTCTATGTCGGCCAATCGCAAATTTTCATTTAAAATAAAACGTTTAAATTTGGAATGTCCAACGCGGTGGCCGCGCCAACGCGGTCGATTTAAAAAGTTATTGTGTCTGGTAAAGTCACAGTTATACATATAATATACTAACTTCCCAACTAGCACACAAGCTGCTAATACAGGCTTTATACAGCCTAAGTGTAGTATAGCAGCTGTTAAAGTGCTGTAAATTTTTCCTAAAGTTGAACAGTAGAGTACTTTCATACCCTTGAACAGCTAGGTGCTACAGGACATGTTTTGTAGCAAAAAAATATCTTATGGTAATACAAAAACAAGTACTGGCTTCACTAAACTACTATTGGACATAAAATGGAGTTAATGGAGACTTTTATACCACTGTAAGATGTAAAAGAATACTTTAGTAGGCAGGGCAGTTTGCAAAGAGTTTTAACTTACCTCTATAGCACTCAAGACCGTATAGAGACATTTTGTAAAGCCTTACGCTCTTTAGCATATTTTATTACTTATGTTGTAACACTATATCTATTGCAAAGTTGTGTAACTTTGAAATAGCGCCTTGAGCGCTATATATGAGAATTATATAGAAACTAAACGGTTAATAGTTGTCTAAGAAATCACATGAAATATTTTATACAGCCGTGAGAGTTACAAAACGGTGCTGTAACATTATTAGTATTTTAATGGTGTTCACTAGATTTCTCATAGCTTTACATCTACAGGGAAGGGACATGACTTCATACTAGAGCTAACAGCGCCATATTCGCAACTGATGTGCTAAAAATGTAACCTATAGCTGTATGATAATATTATAATTTTTTTATTCAGCCTATGACGGAGTGCGATTTCGGTACGGGTAGGGTTCCGTAGTTTCCAATTTAATGCACAACGATATTGCATCTTGTAGTACTACTAAAGCTGATATTTGTGAGGACGACAGTCTTACAGCAAGAGAAGAAACCATAAATGAAACACATAATTATTTATAATTCTTTTATTACTTTCGGCAATGTCTGTAATATAAACTGTGAAATATTAGAGATTTGTTTTGGCGTTTGATTCTCAGGATTATTCTGAACTACGAGGTATATTTCTTGGGATGATGATTCCTGGTTTAGCTCTGCTTCAGAATAGGTATTTGTCACAGGCAGTAACTGAAAAACATAAAGTATGATAATTAGAAACAAAAAATGGAATACCTCGAATAAATACCTAAAGCCTACCCTTGGTCACACTGCTGATAGTTTTACACATTAAAAATATGGGTACCTATGTACTTGAAATTGTCTATACAAATAAACGTATTATCTATCTATCTATCTATCTATATCAGTTAATCTGTATAGGTAAAGATAATAGTAATTTATAGGTAGGTATTGAATAAAAGGAAAATAAAACTTTAAAATTTAATGACGGATCCCTAAGTAGTATTTTTACTGCATATCTCAAATAGAAGAACCTGTGTTAAGACCACCTGAGGCTCTAAATAGTAACTGTAAAACGCTGTTGTACATGCAAAACAGTTGGATAGCGCACTAGTACTACAACCGTGAAACCTAAACATCGACAGCAGCAAATACTAGATCCTTTTTACGGTTCAAGCAGATAAAATAGATATAACCAACACTGGGAGCTGCTCTTATGGAGACGCCATTATACTGTTTTAAAAAATGGATGTTTTTAAGGTTATTACTACGTTTTGAAGACATAAACTCGTAATTTAAAATGTAAATTAAGTAAATTTTTTTACCCTATATTAGTATAGCCCTAATTAAACTTTTTTGTAAACTAAAAAGTACTAAAAACTATTATTTAAGTTGAAACCTAATTCCTCACCATAATCATTTATTGTATTTTTGCATTAAAAACTTAACATTCAGAGGGCGCGTGAAAATTTTGACGATAATTCATATAAACATTCACAATGAACTGGTAATCGCACTGCAATTTCACGTACATATAGAAATAAAACACCATATACTTACCGTTTTGATAAATCCTTCGTATTAGTTATGGATCCTTTCACTACACATAGCACGCTTTCAATTCATTTAATGAAAATTATAATATATCTTGTACACGTAAAATTGTAAATCAACAATAAACTTACTTTAAAGCGATGGAAGTTAATTTTAAACTACAGGAGCTCCGAAATAAGGTGAAGGTAGCAGAAAAGCGCTGCACGAGAAACTTTGGATGCTTTGAGGGCACATTACGGCCTTTAAGCAGCCTTTGTAGCTCTATTCTAACTTACATAAACGGCCACTTTAGATCAATTGCAGAGCTTATAGTTGTATAATTTGTGGCCTATTTCGCGCTACAAGAGATTTTTAGCAGCTTATAGATGTACTATATTTCTTACTAAGAAGCCCATGCCGTAACTGAAATCCTCTATCTGGCTACTGTACCGCTTCTTATAGCGCTTGTGTGCTAGTTGGGTTGTGCCCGCGAATTCCAAATCATACGAAAACGAGTGGTCTAGACCACTCGTTGCGAATTATTCGACATAGACAATTCAAAAATACGGAATAATTGATATCTATTGAATATATGATGAAAAATCATTCGGCTCACGCTGTTTTGGTGAGTCACACTTTCAAAAATAGGGCAATTTCCCTAGTGGCTCGGGGGTAAAGGCATTTTGTTGATCCATGATCTAAATGCAAATAGGATAATCGCTTTCAGACACAGAATAGGGACCTACATAAGTTTTCAGAAGTGACAAGACAAGACAAGAATACTTTATTAGCACACAAGATCACATTTCCAGATACACAAAGTAACTTATAACTAAAAAAAAGAAAGGAAGATGCGCAAAAGGCGGCCTTATCGCTGAAAGCAATTTCTTCCAGGCAACCAATTGAGAAATTGCTGTAGACGAAATATATGTTGTGCGGGAGAAAAATTCTAGAATAGATTGATTTCATATATAAATACAATTAACTTATCATAAACCGACATATGTACTATAATTCAATACAGTTAAAACACTATTACACGCTACATAGGTGCTCCCACACTACGCTATAAAATGTTAAAAAGTCTTTTTTGTCTCGCGTGAATTTTCCACGGGAACCGTGCCTTTTCCCGGGATAAAAGGTACCCTATGTCCTTCGCCGTACTTCTAACTATGTGTATGCGAAATTTTAGAAATATTGGTTCAGTAGGTAAAGCGTGAAGAGGTAACAAACAAACAAACCAACAAACAAACAAACTCACTTTCACTTTTATAATATTAGTTAGGATTAGGATAAAGACAACATGTGTTAGATAAAATTTTATTAACTGCTATGTAAGAGCACCCTTACATTTCTATTTATCTGTGTAAATCTTGAAGATATAAAACAAATTTCAAATTAATAGTAGTTTAGGTAACATCACACGAGTTTTAATGCCTAAATATGTACAGTTGCCTACACTACTTTATCTTCACTCATAGGAACAATTAAAATTAAATAAAGTAGCTAGGTAACAAAGATAAAATTTATAGCGGGAAATTAAGTTCAAACTACGAATGCGTGCACCACTCTTTTTTACACGACTGACCAAAAAAGGAGTGTTATGTTTTCAGGGTTCATGTATGTATGTATGTATGTATGTATGTATGTATGTATGTAAGTTTCTTTATTCCATCATAACTCCTGAACGGCTTAACAGATTTTGATGTGAGAGGTATTTTTAGATTCCTTGCATTCCTCCGAGTGACATAGGCTATATGACGTCATCATAAAAACAAAATGGCGGATTATATATGCGATAAATAGCAGACCAAAAAAATAAAATTTGATCAATCTTATCGAGTGGGGTATCAAATTGAAGGGCTTTAAAAGGCGATTTCAAAAATGTATATAACTTATATGTTTATATGTACTTTTTAGTAAAAACTTGTCAGTCGTGTTTTTTATTTTTAATAATTGGCTTGTTCACAAGTTCAAACTGCGCATGCGTGCGCCTCTTTTTTACATTCAGCTTAAAACCATAGCCTAATTTAATAAATTAAAAAGTAAAAGTAAAGTGTACTATAAAAATTAAAAAGTTATTTTATGATACTGCTGGCAGTACTATAATGACTTTTATTTTTTAATTTATGTATGTGCGTTTATAAAGTTCGTATTTATAAAACCATCATCAAATTCGTAATCGAATATTTCGACATGAGTGTAGATAAAATTGTTTTTTTCTTAGTTTTACGTATGTGAAGAAATAAATTAAAACAAAAGACGCACAGGTAGGGTATTCATAGATGTAATTGACCGCTTTTAAAATTAAAAGGGATTAATAAAGGTCCCACACTTCTCGGGTTTGGAAGGTGAGAATCGTGCATAGAGTATGGTGTAGCTACAGAGTAAACTTAAACTTTAATAAAATTTTAATTAATCCTTTATTTAAGTAGCTATTTACTAGTCTGTGCCCGCGACTTCGTCCGCGAGTATCTCAGGTTCTAAGCGGCGTATCAAGATGAAACCTACGCCTATCAAGTCAAAACCGCATCAAATTTAGTACAGTAGTTTTTGCGTGATGCGCGTACATACAGACAGAAAGACAGACTGATAGATAAAGATTTTACAAAACATAATTTTGGCTTATATTAGAGAGAGAATAGTTTTTTTCTTAAAAATCTTCTATGTACAGACACAGACCGGTTACAGTTTTATTAATGTTTTGATTGATTGATGATGATGATTTACTAGCTTTCCCTCTGCTTCACCCGCGTGACTCTTTTTGCTTAGGGTCGGGATTTCCAAAATTCCTTTCATAGTGCTCACTTGCTAAAAGCACCTCTCCGCTAAATTTCATTTCAAGTTTCTACGTTCAGCGGTTTCGTCTCTGCGTTGATATTTCATTTAAGTCAGTGAGCGTCAGAAAATTTCTAGCCGTAGTAAATTCAACAAGCTAATTATTAAAAAACTGAAAACACGACTGACAACTCACATTGTCTATGTGACTCAGAGGAATGCAAGGAATCTAATATACCTCTCACATCAAAATCTGTTCAGCCGTTCAGGATTTATGGTGGAATAAAGAAACCAAACCAAACATAACGCCCTTTTTTGGTCAATCGTGTAAAAAGCATTTTTTTTGTTTTTTTTTTACACGACCGACAAAAAAGGGAGTGTTATGTTTTCAGGGTTCATGTAGGTATGTATGTAAGTAAGTATGTCAGTTTTTTATTCCACCACAAGTCCTGAACGGCTAAACAGATTTTGATGTGAGAGGTATTTTTAGATTCCTTGCATTCCTCCGAGTGACATAGGCTATATGACGTCATCATAAAAACAAAATGGCGGATTTTATATGCGATAAATAGCAGACCAAAAAAATTAAATTTGATCAATCTTATCGAGTGGGGTATCAAATTGAAGGGCTTTAAAAGGCGATTTCAAAAATGTATATAACTTATATGTTTGTATGTACTTTTTGTGTAAAAACTTGTCAGTCGTGTTTTTTATTTTTAATAATTAGCTTGTTTGTTACAGTTAACTCTCTCATCTTAGCGTTTTCCCGGTTGAATCCTCAGCGCACGCGTCGGAACCCAGGTTTCGCTTTCCTACTGTTTCTTCTCCACTTCCCACGATCTTCGGCATCCTTAGCTGTGAAAAGTTTTTGTTGGTATTACAAGTAATATTTGATCGATGACAGTACCTTGTAGCGGACAATTAGGTTCTGCTACTTTTTGTAATGGACAAACTATGCTCTGCTATTTTATTTTATCACAAACTGTTTTTCAATCTATCTAGGCTATAGGCTCCCATTCACGCGCTGGGCCCATAACGTAAAATAAGGGAACCTTGACTTACCGCAAACTTTCTTCCACTGCGTCACGGGTGTCTTTTCCAAGGCGTCACGTCGTGACACTGCGGACGGCAGGTGATGACCGGCGATGAGGCAGGTACCGACGAACCTACACCCCACCCATACCTAACAAAAACTTTTCATACTCTACTGTTGTGTACTGTTAACTATTTATTTAAAAAATAGTGTAAGTGTAAAAATAATCGCACTAGTAGTGCTTGATTTTCACATGTTTTTTAACTCATCTCAAATTTCGGTTTTAAATGCAAAATTAAATTAAAATATAGTTACTCTGAACCCCTAAATCATGCAAACCGCATTCGAAATCAAAAGGTAAGAGGTGTTAAAGAGGGTTCCTCTCTTCTTTGTGTCAACATAATAGGCATTGTGTATGTCTGACACGTTCGCAACGCTAAAACCATTCTATTTGATCCCCAATTTCCTCATACTCGATTTTAAAGCTGGTCGGTGGTAGGAGCATTTAACCTACAGGGGTGTCAGAATAAACTGGTCGGTACTTAGAAGGGTTTATTATTATTTTCGAAGTAATATAGCTTTTAAGAATTCTCTTATTGTTTTTGAGTGGTAGGGTAGTGTGGAAATGACTGAATGACAACACGAGGTGTGATTTCAGATCAGACCCACGTCAGAGGATTTGAAAGACGGGTTCGTATTAATTTCATGTACCTTGTACAGGAGGACTTTTTATCCACCATTAAAATGGCTGATACATACAGGGTGGTTTTTATCAACCACCTAAATTTGGATGATAAAAATTGTGGTCTTTGGTTGTTTCACACCACAAATGATTCGAACCGTGGTTCGAATCGCCCAAGAGCCTAATTTGAATGAGTTCTTTTGCACCGCATGCAGTGGTTGGAGAGAGGTGCAAATGGCCCAATGTATCCAGTAAGTTACCTTGGGCCATTCGCCTCACTCCAACCAAAGCAGTGCGAAAGAACCCATTCAAAATGGTCTTTTCGGTGATTCAGACCGCGGTTTCGAACCTTTCAAAATTGTATAGGTTTCCAAAAAAGTGTAATAGTATCAGCAAAAAACAACATCTATTGACGCGACTTGGCAGTCAAATCGACTCGAATGCCGTGAAGGAAAATGGCATGACGATTTCGTGCCACGATGCTCACATGTTTCACATCTGCCGGTTGTTCCATGATGGCGAATTGATTTGTATACCTTTCCTAGAGTAAAAAAATCAAAAAGTCTAGTCAATTTACCTCTCTCTCTCTCTCAGCCGAAAGACGTCCACTGCTGGACAAAGGCCTCCCCCAAACATTTCCACAACGACCGGTCCTGCGCTGCCCGCATCCATGCGCAACCCGCGACCTTCACCAGGTCGTCGGTCCACTGAGTGGGATTTATCTAACTAGATTAAATATATTTCAAGTATATGTAAGTATACCAGTTTATACTTTCATATTATTACATTTCGTAACATCTTAAATTTTCATTAATATGATCTTAAACATCTTAAAGTTACAAAATAAATTATTATCAGCAAGAAATTGCCAACTTTTCAAATTATTTTAGCTATTAAAACTTTGGTACTTTTATTTAGAGGGCTTTCGCTACAATGTGACCTTAAAAAACCGTGATTCTGACGTCTAGTCTGAACGGGTTAGACAGAATCGTTATTTTGGAATCTTAGTAAAGGAAAGGTGGGCTGGACATATCTGTCGCAGAGATAACGATAGATGGAGCCAGAGGATTCTGTTTTGGCGACCCCGTACAGGAAGACGAAGTGTAGGCAAACCAGCTGCCAGATGGTCGGACGATATTAAAAAGACGGCAGGGCCGACCTGGACCATCGCCGCATCAAGATCGGAGTGGAAAACCATTCAAGAGGCATACGTTCAGCAGTGGACGCAAATAAGCTGAGAAGAAGAAGAAGAAGTGAAGGAAAGGTGAAGGGACGTAGAGGTCCAGGGAGACCGAGAAAGAGTTATGAAAGCCGACTGAAAGAGATGGTAGCGTCGTGTCGTATCAAGACGTGGCGTATTTTCCACCGATAAGAGCGCAGCTCTGATAAATCGTCCAGAGTCCTGCTAGCAGGACTTTCTGTCTTGCCGGAAGGACGCAAAATAAATGTATTATTGTGACTAAATAGTACTGCTAGCAGGCCTGATTTTTATACAAGTAGATAGTCTGTCCTTTTCTCTTTCTGGGTGTGTTTGTCTCATCGTTTTATCTTCAGTCTGAGCAGGATGGCTGCACAGTTTAGACGTGGTGACCGCGTGCGCTCGCTAGCGACACATTACGACGCGCCGGGTAGTAACAACGCCTGGAATCGTCAACATTTTGGCACTTTTTTGCTTCTTCCTATTGCTACGGAATAATTCAAAATGATTTAAGAAACGAGAAATTAAAAGTATTGTGGGATATGGACGGCACAATAAGTAGTGTTCATTAAAGTATAATAGAGTACGTAGACCCCGACATTAATTCGGAACTGACAGGCTCTCCTGAACATCAACACATTCATTCAAATCCTTCTAATATATCTTCATCAAGCTCCTCGCAGTCCAGTGACAATGAAAAAGAAACAGTTCAAACAAGAGAGGAAGGTTTACTCAGGACATCGACGTATTAACTAATAACACCCTTATTTTAGCGTCGAGGGTTAAAAATAACGACCAAATGTTTACAATTCGGGATTTTTGTTGGGAAGCATTTGGTCCTTCCAGAATACATTGTCCTGCTAGAAGGACGTGCACACAATTACATACAAAACGTCGTCCTGCTCGCAGGCCTATTGAAATCCTTCCAGAAGGCGCTTCTAGAAGGACATTAGCTTGGACGATCTATCAATATACCTATAAGAAGAAGAGTGAAAAATCAAATATCTTTAAAATCCGTCATATTGGTAGATTTTGCGTGAGTGAGTAACGAACAAAGATCCCTTCATGGGATAAGTCCGCCGTTGCTATTTTCTGGATTTATTTATGTTATTGTGTAATAAAGTTATTACAAACAAACATACGAATTTACACATTCCCAAACTCACATCCAAACAGGACCCCGCCTGTGGTCGAATTAACCTAGGTTCGAATTCTGTCTGTGTTACATGAGTTTGTATACCAATCTGACTCATGTATGTTAGTTTTCATCGACCACCACTTGCTTGCGGTGAAGGAAAACATAGTGAGGAAACCTGCACTCTAGTTGATGTTTATCAGTTAGTGTGCGAAATGCAGAAGGCACCAAGAAAGTCGTTGTGTGTGTTTCATTCCACGTAATGATCTCGACCCTCAGGAATGAGGAAAAACGACTAAAAGAGGAGTGCCTATATACAAAAATCTAAATTTTACTAAACAGTTTTTGAGGCGTCTAAAATTGCTCTCCGTCTTCCGAAGCATCGCAAATCAAGTTAACTTGCAATTTTGAGTAATTAGTCAACGGAAACTTAATCTTAAGTTAAGAGGGCTTTGCTTAAGTAGAAACTATGTGCATAGTAATTATACGGGATTATGATTAGCACAAGAATCTGCGTAAAAAGTGGCGCGAACAAGCTAATTATTAAAAATAAAAAACACGACTGACAAGTTTTTACTCAAAAAGTACATACTAACATATAAATTATATACATTTTTGAAATCACCTTTTAAAGCCCTTTAATTTGATACCCCACTCGACAAGATTGATCAAATTTTTTTTTGGTCTGCTATTTATCGCATATATAATCCGCCATTTTGTTTTTATGATGACGTCATATAGCCTATGTCACTCGGAGGAATGCAAGGAATCTAAAAATACCTCTCACATCAAAATCTGCTAAGCCGTTCAGGACTTATGGTGGAATAAAGAAACTTACATACATACATAAATGAACCCTGAAAACATAACACTCCTTTTTTGGTCAGTCGTGTAATAAAAAAAGGGAGGTCTATACCCAGCAGTGGGTTGTCGTGGGCTAAATATGAGAGTGAAAGTGAGGTCGGCACAGTATGTGAAATTTCTCCATTGCGATCTGTCATTTGCCATCTTATTTGATACTCTCTTTACATACTCTCAGTTATTTATACTGACTCAATTAGTATAAATAACTAAATAATTATTTGGTCAAATTCGTGACAGGTCACGCTTAAAGTAAGGTTCCGATGATGCCTATTTTTACGCGACTAATCAAAAAGGAGTGTTATGTTTTCAGGGTTCACGTATGTAATTATGTATGTATGTATGTAAGTTTCTTTATTTCACTATAAGTCTTGAACGGCTGAACAGATTTGATGTGAGAGGTATTTTTAGATTCCTTGCATTCTTCCGAGTGACATAGGCTATGTAGGTTGTCAGTCGTGTTTTTTATTTTTTAATAATTAGCTTGTGTACAAATGGAGACACATGAACCTAGATTTACTACCAGTTTTATAGAGGTACTAGGCGGTGCCCACGACTTCGTTACGCGCAATGGCGGATCCAGGATTTTTTCTGGGGGCACAAATGGTGGACTATGAATGTTGGTGGGGGGGTGTGCAACAAATCGACATTCGTCCTGCCTAGCGATGTGCCGCCGAGAAATTTCCTGTACCTGAACATTTTTTCCTTGATAATTTCGGAAAGTTCTCAGAATTTTTTCGGGTTTTTAGGAAATTTTCACGTTGTTTCCGTGAAATTTCCAAGAAACTTTCCGCTATTTGTTTGAAAATTTCAAAAACGGCACATTACTAGTCCCGCCTGATGCTGACTGGGGGGGGGGGGTACATTTCTGTTATTTTTTAATTTGATATGCACTGTCATGGAATCTCCCTCCACAGTAGGTACACAAAAAAGCAGTCGCAGCAGGGGCACGTGCCCCCGTGCCCTAAATCCGCTACTGGTTACGCGTAATTTTCTATTTATATTTTTTTATATCTCAGGCTGTAAGTGGCGTATAAAAATGAAACCTGCGCCATATTTTAAGTTAGACCTTCAAAAATACAACAGTAAAAACCGCATCAAATTTAGTCCAGTAGTTTTTTGCAATCCATAGAGCAACACGGACACTCTCCTTGTTGTTTCAATAGATAATAGAAGAAGGTCTTTTATACCTTCTATTCTATCGATTGCTGAAACAACAATAATTAAACGTCATAGTTCGAAAAATAAAGTCTTACATCAAAAAGACAGAACTATGTCATTTACAAAACAGAAAATGGATACAATAAACAGTGAATATTATAAAAAGCACAAAATAAATTAAAAAGTGATAGAATCTGGCAAAAATGTGCGATCACAACGATGCAACCCTTATTTATTTATATAATAAATTAGTTAAAATACCATGTACGGCAGGAATGCTATGGGAACGAAACAAAATATAATTTGCAACACAAAATATTAATTAATTCACATTGTAGACAAGAATGTTCGCTGATGATGATGGTATGAGCCTTCTTTTTGTCTTTTCATCAGTATTTATTGCCCGCAGCTCCGTCCGCGGCAAAAATCTTATTTTTAAGCCCCTACAACTTTAACATAGCAATGGTTCTTACGAGTTTGTTTTACCTATACTGGTGTCAGGCATTTTCAAGTCGCTTAAAGGCATCTAACAGGACTTTAAGACTACCTTCCTGCACGAGCAGCGTACAATTTTGTCGCGTGTCGGCAATAGTCGGCATCGGTCGTCGCCCTACTTTTATATTAGAAATGAATATTATCTATAAATTATGTACTTTTTAGTAGAAAAATGCCACTCTCATAACTAATTGCGGACAAGCAACTTTTGAACTGTGACTTAAACTTTAACAACAAGGATTGTGGTTTTACGGTCATCTTAACTACCAGACCTTCGACCATACACTTCCTTCATTTAGCGGCATTGAGTCAGCTAGTGTATCTAATTTTTCTTCTTTTTTCTACCACCATCTCTGTGAAGGAAGACATTGTGATTAAACTTGCACTCTAGTTGATAATTATCAGCTATGTGAAACTAGCTGTCGCGGCTTCTCTCGCGTTAATCCTTTCTTAGCGGATGCCTACGTCATAAACATCTACCTGCATGCCAAATTTCAGCCCGATCCGTCCAGTGGTTTGGGCTGTGCGTTGATAGATCACTATGTCAGTCAGTCAGTCACCTTTGAGTTATATATATATATATAGATGGAGAAGGCAATGGCAAATCACTCTATTAACATTGCCAAGATAGTCGTTGTTTATGTTTCAATCGACATAATGAGATGGGTCGACGATGTAAAGAATGTTACTGGCAAGAATTGGATTGCGATGGTCCAGGATATAGAAGGTTGGATAAAAGGGGGCTTATACCCAGCTGTGGGTCATGGAAGGCTGACGATGATTATGATGAATGACCATGACCAGAAAGACTTGCGCGAGCTGCACTCTGATGACTGGCAAGAGATGGCGCAGGACAGACCCAAATGGAGATCCTTATCCCCTCTACTACGGAATCCGTAATGACTTGTGAACGGGTGTTGCCAGGGGATCCTGCTTCGATCCTGATTCGAATTTTATTTTTATTTTTTGTTCTTAACCAATTCATTGTGGTTACTTGATCACAAACATAACATGTTTTATTATATTATTATTATTTTTTTACTTATATTTCATTTTATTTTTGACTGTACACAATCTAGTGTATGTATAAAGTTAATGAATAGCCCCTGCTGGCATGCTAGGCGACCAAGACTGTTTCATGAGTTTCTTTCGGCATTTCTTCTCAGCAGTGGTCGTTCCGAAATGCTAGTAGTTTGTAGCTTTGAGACATACTATATTATGATTAAATAATTAGTTATCGACGTGAAAAAGAGCCTTCTTTGAAGGCCAAGTTTCAATAAAAAATTTTGACTTTGACTTTGACTTTGACCACCGTGCGCTGTTTATACGGAAAGTGGCGGGCTAATGGATACCACTAAACCAGCTCCGCGCACTTTTTGCCCTTGAAATTAATAGACAATCTCTTTCTCTCTCTCCCAGCCGAAAGACGTCCACTGCTGGACAAAGGCCTCCCCCAAGGATTTCCACAAAGACCGGAAATAAAATTAATTAATAGACAATCTATTTACCCTTTCCATTACACCTTGTATAACTCAAAGGTGAAGACTGACTTACTGACTGACTGACTGACATAGTGATCTATCAACGCACAGCCCAAACCACTGGACGGATCGGGCTGAAATTTGGCATGCAGGTAGATGTTATGACGTAGGCATCCGCTAAGAAAGGATTAACGCGAACGAAGCCGCGGGCGCCAGCTAGTGTGTTTATATCCCTTTCTTGCGATTAACTAAAAGGATAGACAAGGATAGAAAAAAGACTTTAGTGCCAAGACTCATTTTGGGTCGACGCCATATTTGCTCCGTTTCAGCTTGGCCAAAAATGCTTTGGTATGTCTGTGTGTTCTCCTCTAGAGGTCGCATTTCTTAACCGATTTCCGTGAAATTTTGGGAGCAGGTTCAATAAACATGTAAAGCCATTTTTGGAAATTTTCAAAAATGGCGGAGTTGACACAAGGGGCCTAAGCGACTTTAGATTTTATGGCTCTTACGGCCATTTTGTATTTATCTCTATAAGCTTGCGAGGTCTACAGCTCACAGATCCACTAGTTAGTGATTGACCACGAACTCTATCAAACGAACTATATCTCTATTCATTGCTTTGGTTGCTCAATTACCATATGTAGATATTTTAACACTAATTTAAGACGCTTTGTAGATGATTCTTATCAATTTATTAATGTAACTTTAGCTCACTGCACGACTTGAGCAACTCAATGCAGTGAGGTCCTAATTATAAAGAAACTAGTCGTGCCCCGGGGCGTCGCTCGCGGAATTTCGAGATAAAAAGCTATGTGCTATTCCAGGTATTTTTCTACCTGTGTACTAAATTTTATTGAAATCTGACCAGTAGATTTTGCGTGATTGAGTAACAAACATTCTCACAAACTCACATCCAAACTTTCGCATTTATAATATTAGTAGTCATCATCATGGCTCTTGTCGGTGGAGTTCCTTCCATTTTTCTCTCTCCATTGGCAACTGTTTTACTTCTTGATACGACCCGACGCTCACTTTTTCCTTTATTTGCCTCATTTAGCCTTGTCTTGGTCTTCCTGGTCCCCTTCTTCCTTTTACTTTTCCTTCTATAATGTTTCTAATGAAGTCATCGTGTCGTATCAGGTGCCCTAACATTTTCCCTCTTCTGCTTTCAATAGTTTTAATAATGCTTCTTTTTTCTCCTATTCTATTTAAGACCTCCTCATTTTTTATCCTTTAAATATTAGTAGTAAGTAGTATAAATAAAGAACCTCATGAGGATTACGACTGAGGATATCTGTGTTACAGATGACGAAGTTACAGCGGGTGCCGTACGGTACCCGGTCATGCCATCGCTGGTCTCGCTGCAGCAGATGCGGAACAGACTCAATATGGGTCACCTGGGTCGGAAGCTGATGAAATGGACCAGTGTCGCGACCGGCGTCGAGCTTAGGAGGATATCGGGTGATCTGCAAATGTTAGTTATTTTTTATTTTATTTGAAAAAACTACTGGCACAGTTTAGTACATATGGTCGAATAAATACAAAGTCGTACATAGCCCAAAACAGTTTTTACCACTAACTTACACTTGTGCGTTGGGAAATTATAAATCTGTAACAAATAGATATTACATATTTAAACAAAAGACACCGAAAAAGAAAGCAAGTTAATATGGTTAGTTGCTTTTTAACGCCTGACCCAAAAAGAAGCACCTCTTTTTTTGGATCATCTACATCCGTTCATCGGTGAATCTATGAAAGTAGGTGGATTGGATATAGGGGGGGAGGAAGGTCTAAAAAGAGATGGAAGGATTGTGTTGGGAAGTATATGAAGGTGTAGGATTAAAGGTAGTGGATATAATTATGGCTAAGGATAGAAAATTGTGAAGAGAAAATACATTTTGCACTGACCCCAGATGATGGGAAAAGGTAAGGTAGAAGATGACCCAAAAAGAGGGGTGTTATAAGTTTATTGTATCTGTGTATCTGTATGTCTGTCGTAGTCATCGTAGCTGCTAAACCTATGAACCGATTTTCATCTTGTTTTATTTAGTCGGGTGTTTTTGTAATTTATATTATTATATGTCCAAATAAATCATTTGCAAAGACCTCAACTTCACGTTGAAAAATGCTGATTACTCCCAAACGACTGAATCGCTTTTGATGAATTTTAGCTAAGCTCGATTAAGTCACCTTTCAAACAAAAAACACTAGATCAAAATCAACGCAATCTTAGATTTCCTCGTTTAACATTATTAATCATCACATTACGTAATTCAGGAACTATGTTCTTGTCGGTGGAGCATCCTCCATGTGCATCTATCCTCTGCCATCGATTTGACCTCCCTATACGATAAATTTGCCTTTGGCCTTCTCTTTTATTTGCTCTATAAATGCCCTTCTTGGCTTTCCTATTCCTCTTCTAACTTCGAATTTTCCTTCGATCAGGTTTCATAAAGTTGTCGTGTCGTATAAGGTGGCGGAACATTTTTATTACATTACTAATAGTGGTATTTTCATAGGCTTTACGGCACCTTTGCTGAGGATATGAGACAAGCCTTCATACTGCTGGCTAGATGCAGATACTTCTTTCCGGACCTGAACAAGATAGTTATCGAAGACATACAGTCTGGGGTTAGTTCCTCATTCTTTATTCACGACTATCAAAAATTCCTCACATTTAACCACAGCCACAACCACATTTCCTCACATTTAGTCCACATTCTTAACACTTTACCGGACAGTAAACGAGACACAATAGAAGTTTAATTGTTGTTACTGCTATAGCAGTTTACTGTCCAGTGAAGTGATAATGCGCACAGCGAAAGAGTGGAACTCCCTGCCTGCGTCTGTGTTCCTGGCACATTTATTTACAACCTGACTCTCTTCAAAACCAGAGTGAATAGGCAGCTTCTGGGTAAGCTCGCTGCACCGTAGACCTCATCTCTGACCTCGGGCAAGATTGTGGTCAAGAGCATACCCATTTTGTATAAAAATATGCAGTGTTATGTTTTCAGGGCTTATAATTAATTACGAAAATGCTCAAAATCGAATCTGAAATGTTAGGTACATTACAGGCGAATACTCCCAATGTGGAAGCTATGTTCACTAAGCGGTAAACTATTTAAAAAAATTATAAAAATATATAACTATTCTAGTACCTAATTTTTGTTTGCCAAATTTGTAGTTAAAAAAAACTGCAAATGTACAAAAATGCAGTCGCCCCCGGGTGGGCTTGAACCACCAACCTTTCGGTTAACAGCCGAACGCGCTAACCAATTGCGCCACGGAGGCTGATGAGCAATATGACGAATTCTAGCAGTGCTATATATTGTATAGATATATTGTACGTACAGTCAGCATTATTAAAGTAGGCTTTAATAATGAGGTTATTGTTTAAGGAAAGAAATCTAATAATTACGCGAGCTTGACTATCAAACCTCTAGACGATCAAGCATGCTTGTGATTATTGCATTAATTTAATTTTTCATAAAGTGTCAATCACGTAAGTAGTTTGCTTCTCAAGATCAACCTAAGATGGCGCAGCGACCCAAAGTGAGTCTTGACCTCCGATAATAAGTGTCTCCATTTTGGTCTGTCCTGCGCCGTCTCCTGCCAATTATTGGCGTTCAGCTTGCTTAGGTCCTTCTTGACCTCATCGATCTAAATGGTACCTCTGGCGACGTCGACCTTAAGGATGTCCTACGTACGCTTTCTTTACTGCAAAACTATTCTCCATCTTGTCCTGGTGGCCGAGCCAGCGAAGCCCTCCATCAGCTTTTCTAACTCAAAATTCTTTCCTTTTCGCCATAAGTAATCCTTTGACTGTCTCCAGAATTTTCGCCATATTAGCTGCTTAGCTGCTGCTAACATGACAGTATGTAGGCTGAACAGCAGGGCTTGTCGTGATTGTTCTCTTATAAAGTATTAAAAGTACCGGTACTTTAGTAAATAATTATCCTAACTAATATTATAAAATCGAAAGTTAGTTTGTTCGTTTGTTACCTCTTCACTTCACGCTTTATCTACAGAACCAATCTTCTTGAAATTTCGCATACACAAAGTAAGAAGTACTGAGAAGGACATAGGGTACTTTTTCATCCCGGGAAAAAGCACTGTTACCGTGGGAAAATCACGCGAAAAGCGAGCCGAGGGCAAAAGCTAGTTATAATATAAAATATTAAAAGATTTTAATTATGTTCATTGTTTTGTAATGACAAAATGGTTGTTTGTATAGCTGTTTCTGAACACCTGTTTTGTGACGGAAATATACATTGGGGCAAGTAGGAATTGTAAAATAATCTGATTTTTCCGTATAAAAAGTTGGTCATATTGATGAGCACATTCACCAGTTGAAATTTTAGATTTTGATTTTATCGCAAACAGACAGACGGATTAGTAACTTTATATCTCCAAAACAAGACAAAAAACAACGTAATCAATCAGTCACTTAAAATACGATAATGACGAAAATGATAAGTCTTGGATGGGACACGTATTTAATGACGTTACTTAATGAATGTACCTACTTGTTTAATGAATATCTTTAATTATTTCGTCATATTGCTCATCAGCCTCCGTGGCGCAATTGGTTAGCGCGTTCGGCTGTTAACCGAAAGGTTGGTGGTTCAAGCCCACCCGGGGGCGACATTTTTAACTAATTCCCATGTGATATATTCTATTTACTTTTATTCCAATTCTGGTTTCAAAAGTAATTTTGCAAAATTCAAATTCTGGAACCAAGTACGGGCGAGGTGGTTCAAGCCAAGGGCTTTTGTATGTGTATATATAATAATAATATCGTTTATTTCTCTCTTACAAGTGCGTACATTTATTTAATACAGTCTTGTTCACCCTTGGTTAGAGACTAGCTCCTGAAATAGGTTCCTATGGGACCCTGTGCTACAGATAGCTAGGCCTCTCTACATTTGGTATTTTGATGCCATTTTGTGGACACAAAAGTTAGTAAAATCCTGTAAGTCACTAATGAAGATATAAAATGCATTTTTAATCCTCGACTTAAAAAGTAGGTGACCTCCGTGGCATAGTCACCACGCCCGTCTACCATCTGGAGGTCCTGGGTTCGATTCCCAGCGCGGGCATTTTGTACTAAGTTTTCACAAATATTTGCCTGCGGCTCTGGGTGTGTTCTGCACGTTTTTTGTTTGTGTCCATCTGAGTCAGGACACAATGTAATCCTTAGTGTGGGCCGTTGTGTGACATTTCGAATGTCGTGGGCACCTGTTCAAGCTAAAACTTGTCGAAAGCCCGCTATGTCGGGTGTGTACAGAAGCAGAGGAGTCTATGGAGCATATTATGTGTGAGTGTGACTCGCTGGCTATCTAGCGACTGGCCCTCTTTGGTACTGCGTATCCGGAACTGGAGGACTACAGGCACATCGCAGCAGGTGATATCCTGAAGCTTATGCAGTCCTTCTTCAGGAATCCCGCTGTGTGTGAGTAAGGCTTGGGAGTAAGTACAAAAGGGTCCAGGACTCGACGTGCTAACACGGACCCCGTTGCAAGATAAGATAGTGTGGGCCGTTTCTTCATTTAATTTTCAATTAGTGTGTAAACGATAATGAGGTTTATCGCTTTTCGCACTAGTTGGCGCTACTGGCGCGTAAGTTCTGTCAGATAGTACAATACTGTCACCAATTGTCAAATTCAAATGACATTATTGTACCATCTGACAGTCTCACAACCGAATACTGAAACGTCACTCAAGTATTTGACGGCATCTTAAATGTTTGAGACGGTCTTACATGCAAAATTGGTATACTCAAACGTCAATTTTGAGCACGTTTTAGATTTGAGAGAACTCGAAACTAAATAGGTCTCAAACTCCTTTCAGTGCAAAATTCGTATACTGAAAGACTCAAATTTTTTGATGTCAAATGTACTGTCAAACCGACTTGAGTGCATCTCAGATCTGAGAGTGGTCGCGAGGTCTCCCAAATCTGATCGTATGGATTCTGATGTTAAAATAATGTATTTATCGATACATTATTATCTACAGACACTAAAATCAATAACTTTCACCTATGTATTATTTTGGCATGTGCAGTGAAGAATTACACAACGTTGATCTTTCTCGCTTTTGGTGCCTGCATAAAATATCCTGCAAAAACTCGCTTCTATGCTTACACGTTTCTGGCAGTGAATTACAAATTGTTTTGTTTTTTTTGCATATATTCCACTGATCCATTGTAAAAAAAGGATTTTAATGAAATAGTAGATACTTTGGGTATATTATAGCATCAGTTCCATTCCATTTTATGTTAGTAGATCGGGACGGAGCCGATACATTTTACCCGACTACAGCAGAAACAAAAAGGAGGGTTATTGGTCATAGAGGTGTCTCTTCCTAAAGGCCCTTCACTCATTGCGACGTTTTGCAGCGATACAATCGCGATGCAGTGACAAGTCAATAGCTAGTGGCGTAGCTGTAGTGTTACAGTCGCGATGCAAACGCGAAACAGCATCGTTACAAATGCGATACAGCATTAATACAAACTCAATGAAACAACGTTCAGTATTTCGTCGATAGGCACAGGCAGACATCTGAATCGATTCAAACGTGCGTATGCATCGCTACTCACGCGCGCATGTATCGATACTCATGTCGCAAAGCAATCGCGCGGCTGAAAAAACGCGGCGGTTGTATTGTTGAAAAAAGTCGCAATGTGTGAGTAGGGCCCACGCCACAGAATAAATAGGTATTTTTATACCCGAGCAAAAACGATTCATTCCACGAAAATTTATAACGATTTGTTGGTAATTATTTACGTTTATTTTCATTATTTTTTATAATAAATATGATTTTATCACGGAATAATGAAATAAATTGTAAAATAAATAAAACTTTTATTTTTTATGTTATTTTAACTAAATTATATGGTAAAGAAAAATTATTTTTTCAAACAATGTTGCGTAAAAAGAGGTTATTGAATGAACGTGAATGATAGGAAATGACGTAAATTACTTTAGGTCTGCTTAGCTGATAATGGCTTCCAAACGTTTGAGTAGCTTTTGTGTATACCACTTTCTTTTTAGCAGATGCTTAGATTTTAGAGCGCTTCAGCTGACTGTTGCATCTGAGTGACGTTTCAGTATTCGGCCGTCAGTCAGTCTGTGAGCGAAGAAACAATAACCTTATACCTACCCTATATATATACCCTATAAAAAAGTAAACTAATCAGTCAGCTAGCACCGAGTTAGGTGGGGGTACTCGTCTGATAGCCTTTGCGACTGTGGAGCCGTCCAATCCATGGCTCATCTTTTAACCTGCCCCAACTGCCCTTCCTCCTGTACCTTGGAGGACTTGAATGAAAGCCAACGATAGGGCGGTGGAAGTGGCCAAATACTGGTCGAAAAAAATCTAATTTGTGCCATTTCGACTCGAGATGATGATGATGAGCACCAGTTAGTGCGCAGGTTTTGCTCACGATGTTTTCCTTCACCGCAAGCAAGTGGTGGTCTATGAAAACTACCAGAAATAAGTCGGATGCAAACTCATATGGCACGAGTAGGATTTAAACCTGGGTCCTTTCAACCACAACCGATGGTTTTAAACATAAGGCGACAAACGAGCGGGTCACCTGATGGTAAGCGATCACTGCTGCCCATGACAACTGCCACACCAGGGGTATCGCAGGAGTGTTTCCGGCCTTTCAAGAAGACGTAGACTCGTTTTACCACTACCACTGATCACCACTTCATCAATAAAGAATATTTTAATATATATTTTTGTTCCCAGGCAAGCGTGACTGTGGGTACTTCGTCGAAAACGATAACTGGCGTTCGGATCATAACATACCATATCGTGGAGGTAACTGGTCACCAATACTTACGCCCGGTTTCTGAAACGCAAGACAATGAAAAAATTACGTGGCAACTTGATAATCTCTATTTAAAAGCAGTTTGGGTTTTTCTGTGACAGGTTGTCATCGATTTGATGTTCCATATGTCAGATCCATAGAGCTTAAAGCGTCATATTTGTGTGACAAAAGTTGAATTTGACATTAATTGTTGTCAACAGAAGAGATAAAACTGTACGTTAGACAAAAACAAAACATGAATTAGTGAATGAAAAAGTCAAACAGTCGATTAGCTTTTCAGAAACCTAAAGTTGTTTAGCAGATTGTTAATTATGACACTGTTACAAAATTTGCGCCACCCTTTGTCAAATGAGTTTATTTCGTCGCACCATCGCATCCGTGGTCGACCCGGCCGTCTCTTGCCATTAGGAGGAATCCCGTCTGGAGACATTCTGATGACGTGCGCTATTGAGGAAAGATGTTCTCTCTCTTAGCCGAAAGACGTCCACTGCTGGACAAAGGCCTCCCCCAAGGATTTCCATAACGACCGGTCCTGCGCTGCCCGCATCCATGCGCATCCCGTGACCTTCACCAGGTCGTCGGTCCACCGAGTGGGAGGCCTGCCAACACTACGTTTTCCGGTTCGTGGTCGTCACTCGAGAACTTTTCTGAGGAAAGATGTTACATATCAATAATCTTGCTTTTCCAGACAGACACATCATACGACTATTTAGGTCTGGGGCAGGGTGGCGAAACTATAGAAGAAGCTAAGAAGTTCTGGATACAATTGCTCAAGTTGCAGATAAGAATGGCTGAACTACGAACCAGCTTCGTCCTTGTCGAGGCAACGCACAAACAAGCCACAAAGTAGGTCCAATTCGAAATTTGGTACTATGTGTTTGAAATAACAATAGAACTAGCAACGACGCAATATTGAAATTCACAATAACTTCATTGTAATACTAAAGTATGGTAAACTTTACAATTACAATGATGTTATCGCAAAATGTAATAATATGGCGTCTTTGACAGCCCTATTCTTATTTAAAACTCATGTTCCTTAACTTACTAGATACCTCACAATTTGTTCTTCCGCCAACTATCATAATGAATCGTGGCCAAAAATTGAACTAATGTCGCCATTGTAGAAGTCGCTAGATAAGTAAGCAACGCATACGCTCTTGTACACATCGAAAACTATCATTTCCTAAATGTTGTTACTGATTTATAAGTAAGGTCTGGGATCTCTATCAATATATAAAATTCCGTTACTGACTGAGTGATTAACAGACAACGCACAGCCAAAACTACTGGGCGTAGAAAGCTGAAATTTGGCATGTAGGTTCTTTAGGGAGTATAGTCTCCTATACTTCCTAAGGATCCTCTCTTAGTGCTCCCGCATTAAGAGAGGATTTCCTGAAATTTCCACAGTAACAAAGTCCCGGGCTCATGCTTGTCTACTATAAGTGTATTCATATTGTAATTATAAGTGACAACAGATACAGTTTAAGTTCCTAAAGTTGCTCGAAAGTAAATGCATTGTCAAGCTTGTTGTTGAGGCGTGCAATTTTAAGTCTGTTTTCCGTTACTTTGACGACCTCATCCACGTTCATTATGATCGTTAGCAGACTATACATTTTACTTCTAGGCTTCGATCAACAATACACTTAGATTAATAAGCGTATGCTCTTATTTCTGACTCGGTCCATTGCATTACGATATTTAATGCTTAGTCTTAAGGTTATATTTTTGATTGAAAGTATATATTTAATAGACTGTTTTTCGCTTCGATTTTGTATAAGACCTTTAAGTTAGGTGTATTGTTGTTTGTAGTCTATTAGTTGACCGTATTTTTTGGCAATTTTTTATTAATTTAGTTGTAAAAAAGTCCCAAGCTGCCGATGAACTCACCCTTTCGCTAAGGACTGAACGGAAAAGTCATTAAAAATAAAATTATAATCTAACGCCTTTCAATGTTTTTACGATAAGCCCAATATTGCAGAAGAGATATATATAGATAATTTGATAATACCACTTGATTTGGTTCAATTAATAATCTTACTTCTGAATACTTTACAATAGAATAATTCGAAGCCACAAATAACTAATAAGTTTGTGGTTTGGAATTTTCTTGCAAGTTATATAAAAACACACATGAATTTAAATACTTTTTCTCCTACGTTTTAATGCTATAATGGTACCAATAATATATTGTGTTTATAATATTAATCAATATGAGTGATGCAGTGTATATTAGAGAAAGAAATAAAACTGATAATAGAAATATGGATTTATAAGAAGCTAAATAAGTATTGCTGGTTAATTTGACATCAGAAGATGAAACTTTTAAAGAAAATAAATAATGTTTCAATCAGATTAAGGAATTACAAACCTACAAGAAGAAAAAATATATTATAGATATTTCCATAATTAAAAATACAATAAATAACAAAATCGTTAGAGTTCATCGTCGGCGCAGCTTGTGTTATTGTAAAAAAAAAGGAGAAATTTACAGATACCAGAACAAGACTATTAATTATCTTCTATATGTAAAAATATGGCATTTAGAAGAAAACAAGATGCCGCAGCAAGAGATATAAAATTAAACCGTACAGTCCTTAAAAAGAAAGGAATCGGCAGTTTGAATGAAATGTTTATCTAAAAAAGTCAATATTTCAACAGGAAAATGAACGTGCTCAAAAAATTAATAATACCAAGAGCAAATGCAACTATTGCATTCATAAAAACTGAACTTGATGAGAAGGAAAGAGAAGAACATTTTCGAATGAAAATGATTCAACGTGTAAAGGAATCTAGAAAGAAAAAACAGACCGTTTGTAAAATTTGTAAAGAAATGACGGATACAGTAACTAGGTGTGTTATATGTGGCGTTAAATTAAATGAACCACCACCACCGCCACAGCCACCTCCACCAGACTTCGAAGTAATGGTGTCAATGAAGGAACACCTGAGTACTATTCTAGATTTATCAAAGGACATAGCGAAAAAATCGGGTAGTATAGAAAACTTCATAAAAGATGCCTCGCAAATGAAAGTTAAGTTAGAGGAACTAACGGTTCCTGTACCTATACCTTCAGATATATCCGCTGATAAGTTATGCAAAGTTTGCCTTAAAAGGCAGAGTGAAGAACGAGCAAATAAATCTTCGCCAGATCCATCAGTTACGAGTGCTCCTCCGAGAGTAAATGAGGAATGTTTGGGAACGATTATAACAGATGTAGAAATAATAACACGTTTATTAAAAGTAAGAAATAAAGATGGCACCTTATCGGAACAAAGGAGAGTAATTAAAAAAACAAGAAAAAATGCAACTGATTCTAACGTTGAATCAAGTACAACTGCATTATTTGTCACGTTGCCAAAAGGTTTTTCAAAAATGTCTGTAAAATCGGACGTAATTAAACGTAAAGAAATTATGTCCGATCCAAAAGAAAGATCTTGTGTGTCCTGTATAGATATTCATGATGACACAATAATATGTTATGATGAGTTGTCTTGTAAATCGTTTTGTATGGAAAAATCTTGTGATACAATAGTCTGTGAAAATGATGTTAATATTATCAATACTAGTGAACTTGGTGAAATACATAGTACTACATCGATTATGTCTGAATAAATGGAATCTAGACAGTTATAATTTCTAAAATCAAATAAAAATGAGAAGAAATTCAATAAAAAATATCGTTAACATTAAAATGTCAAAATAATGCTAGAAAATAAATTTATTGTAAAAATTTACCTATAACATGAAAATATATATTAAATAAATTTGACCAAAGGTCCTAAACGGCAAAAGGGTGACTAACGGCAGCTTGTACTGAAATATAAACGACTTTAAAAAATATATTTTGTTGACAGACGATTAAACGTCATTAGAAAAATTGTTATACCGAAAACACAAGTAACAATTAAATACATAATACTGGAACTTCAAGAATCGGCTAGAGAAGAATTACACAGAATCAAAAAAGTACAAGAAATTAAAAGAAAGAAGCGTAAAAAGAAGGAACAATTAAAGAAAGAAAAAATTTGTCCTATTTGTAATCAGCCAGTCACTACTTCTAAAACTGATGTATGTTACGATGAAATAGAAAAAGAACAACAAGAGATAATTGAAGAACCTCAACTAACATTAGCGGTTGAAAAAATTCCAGAACCAATACCAATTCCACCTCCTCAACTAATTCAATGCCCGCACTTAATGACTCAAGAATCTTATATAGAAAAACCATCAGAATTGATAGCTGTACATGAACCATTATTAGAATCACGAAAAGACTTATATAAACCCATATGCTGTATAGATAAATGGCCTTGTAGCGAATTAAGCGGACCAACTTTTCATGTATCGCTTGGGGATGTTAATTCAGACTCGAAATTAGAAAAGTTGAAAAAAGTTGCTTAATGATACTATTACATTAGGAGAAGATGTTGCAACTACAGACACAGAAGCTTTAAATATGAACGATGTTTTAAATTTGTGTAAAGATGCTAAACTTAGACTTGATCTTTTTGCTAGCAAAGAAAAAATGCCTGAATCTAATTGTAAAGTAGCAAAAGATTTAGATCATTTAAAAAGCCACATACGTGAAGTAATCGAAGTAACTAGAGAACTCAGAAATATATCATTTTTATCACCAAGCATTGAAAAATTTGTACAAGATTGTGAAAAAGTGGATGAAAAAATTAAAATTGCCATGAAAAACGTAGGATCTGCACCACTAGACCAGACTGCCAAAAGCAATTTTCAAAATCTCAAAAAAGGAAATTGATGATATTATGACAGTAATTGCTGGATATAAAGAAGAAGGTTTGTTAAAAGAAGGTGCGGAAGATTTTTCAAAAAGTTTGCAATATAACTAAATCGAAGCTAGATTGTTATGCAAAGAAATTAAATCCAGAGGATGAAAAATTAGATCATTTGAAAAGTCATATTTCCAAGCTAGAATCGATAACCACAGCAATAAAACGTGATGGTGTTAGAACGGCCAGTATAGAAAATTTCTTGTCATCGTGCAAAGACTTTAAAAAGAAATTAGAACAGCAAAAAACAGAAAAATCTTGCGGAGACAAGTGTGGACAAGTAGCAAAGTTAATTGAACAAATCAATGATGCGGTGAAATCAACAAAAGAAGCTAAAGAAGAAGGAATAATTACGGAAAGCATTGAAAATTTTGTAAGATCTTGTGAAACTTTTAAATCACGGCTTGGATCTAAAACTACAGAAATTTCTGAAGGACAAAAATCAATACAGAAACTTCAAAGTGATATTGAAGGGGTTATGCAATTAATCGGAAATTTACAAGATCAAGGCTTAATATCTGTTAGTTTGGCTGATTTTTTGAGGACTTGCGAGGACACTAAAAATAGGCTAGATATCGACGAAGATGATCCTATGTGTCAAGAAAGCAATGTGATATTATCTCCTACATGCGGTGAACTATGTGCGTGTCAATCTGATGAAAACCAAAAACTATGTGAAAAATGTCAAGAAATATTTGACGAGGAAAAAGAAGAAAACGATGAGGAGGAAGATACAGATATACCCACTCCTTCATGTAATACTTGTGGAGAAGGAGGATTAGTAAATATAGATAAAATAGATATTGAAAAAGATGGAAGAGATATACCATGTAATAACTGCTTAGACTTAGAAGAAACAGACTTCGCAGACTGTGCTGATTGTAAGGAATGTGAACAACCGACAGATGAAAAAGACATTGCAGGTAACCTTGGATTGTTTTGAAAAGAAAGTGAGAACTATAACAAAAATAACACGCTACAGAACTGAAACGGGAGATATAAGAGAGGAAAAGGAAGTCACTACAATCAGAAAGGTTAAACATGATCCAGATGAGACAAATATAGACCATGACGATTTTTCTGATGATTCGGTTGAAGTCGGAGTTTGTTTAACGCCGAATCAAAATCAAATGGGTTTCAGAAAATTTGACCAGAGATCAAAATCTGAGCAAATGTTTAGGGTGTCCTCGCTAAACAGTCCTCGCTTTAAACGAAGCATTTCTTTTAATCCGCAAGTTCTGTTTATGAGAAATCCTTCACGACTTTTATTTTTAGCTGATACACAAGAACCTCTGTCTACTACAAGTTTATATATATATCCCAATTTCATCAATTGACTTTTACAATACTTTATTAAAAATATTAAATTTGATATTATTTACTTGTTTGATTTAACACAGTCAATTCGAGTACAAAAACCTAACTAATTCAACCAGTAAAAGATCGTAATCTAGGACTTCATGTACCTACTCGTATCTCCATTATTAGTTCGTGCTTAATCTGCTGAAATGCAAAAGGGTGAGTTTCTTGATGCTACTGGCGAAATAACTTAAAAACTTTTAAAGCAAATAGGTTAAATAAAATAAGCAAATATTCATTCTAGATTTCAGTGTTTTGGGCTTGGCAAAACGTCAAACTTTATAATTTTGTTTTATTGCTGCTGTGTTGCAGATACATGTATCTGTCACATGTATTATGATATTATTTTCAGTATCCACTGTAGAGCGGTGATTTTGTGGTACTATAGCTATACGCCACAAAATCTTCAGCTCTATACTATACCTAGGTATATGTGGTATTAAAAAAATATTATTAATTTTCCAGCTTCAGTTTTCTGGGTATTATAGCTTTGAAAATATAACTCGTTTCAAAATAAATGTAAGGACTTATTTGTAGTTAATAGGTACAGATCGCGCCATCCACGAAGACGCGCCCCACCCCCACGTGGCTGCATGCACACATATACTGTAAACGGATAGTGGGGCGCGTCTTCGTGGATGGCGCGATCTGTATTTATAAATCTACAAAATCGGATACGTTTCAAGGGGGGAAGGGGGAAGCTGAAGGCGGGGTGCTCGGTTTAATGGTTTTGCAGTTTAAAATCTAGTGCAAAATGTAAAATAAATTATTATTTTTCTTTTATATTTACAGGAAATTTATGGAGAATAATTTGTTCACGATTCTACATGAGTATAAAATCACCTTCAATTCCACCTATAATGTACAAGAATTAATCTTTCAAATGTTAGCAACGAAGATGGTAAAAATTCAAAAGAGTTTACAGATATTAAAATTAAACATAATATCTAACAAAGAAAATTACTTCACGAATAGATATGAATTGATTCTTTTGCTGCACATATATAATTTTCGTATTACTATTTCAAATACGTCATATCAAGGCATGGTCTCTAGAAAGATGAAAAATCTAGAAATGCAAAATAGTCTCCACAATGAAAATAATTTGACAAGCACAGATGAATTTATGAAATGTGACGGAGATCAAAACAGACAAACAGACATTATGTGTGGAATGAATGTAGAGTTCGGTAAAGACAAGGAAAAAATCAAAGAATGCATTTCTAGACTGACGCAAATAGAATCTCCGTTCGCACAAGCTAGAGGGGACAGTTCATCTACATTTCTTGTTATGGCCCTAACACATTGTGATTATACCGGTAGTGATGGAGCGATCAATAGTTGTCATAAATGTGGCTCATCAAAAAGTAATTCAAAAAGAAATTTAGCAATGACTGATGCTCCGCAGTTAGAAGACAAAAAATTAGATAATAATAATGAACTTACTCCCCGGACCTCCAATCAAAATGCTCACATAAAAAAATATGTAAAAATTAAAAAACATAAGAATGATGATGGTACGATGACTGTTCTTGAAGAAGTTACCACGATAAAAAAACAAACAGTAAACATTTCATCAAAAACCAACGCTAATTCGAATTCTGAAATAAATAAAAAATCTCGTGAAACAGAAACATCTTATTCGGATATTGAAATTGAATCTGATTACTCTCTAACCAGTTGTGCAGAAGTACCTGCTTCGCAGAAAGACAAATGTTGCAGTACTTCAGGCCTATGTCCCACAGATCCAAGACAAAGTATATCAGCTCCAGCTATACAAAATAAAACATCTATGTCTGAAAATAATATTCCTAAAAGTAGTCCTAGTTGTTGTACTATAAAAATAATACTTCAATCTGGTGAAAAAGGAGTTAGTAATATAAAAAAAAAAATAACTTCTGGTCCATGCCCAGACTGCGATGAAAGTGACGATACGGAAGATTCTTCTAGCTCAAGTTCAAATAGTTTATCTGAAGAATCTAGTCATTGCGCAACATGTTATCCAAAAGAATCTCAGAGTTCCTGCAAATGCAAAGCAAAAGAAAAGGCAAAAAAATCTAAAAGCACGTGCTCATGTAAGCCTAAAAAAGTGAAAAAATCTTCAAATTTATGTCCACATTGCGAAGCAAAAGAAAAGGCAAAAGAATCTAAAAGTTCATGTTCATGTAAGGCCAAAGAATCTAAAAAATCCTTGAATTTATGTCCGCATTGTGAAGCAAACGAAGAGGAAAAAGAATCTGAAAGTTCATGTTCATGTATAGCCAAAGAATCTAAAAAATCATCGAATTTATGTCCACATTGCGAAGCAAAAGAAAAAGCAAACAAATCTAAAAGTTCATGTTCATGTAAGGCCAATGAATCAAAAAAGTCTTCGAGTTCATGTCCACATTGCGAAGCAAAAGAAAAAGCAAAGGAATCTAAAAGTTCATGTTCATGTTCAAAGGCCAAAGAATCGAAAAAATCATCGAATTCATGTCCACATTGCGAAGCAAAAGAAAAGGCAACGGAAACTAAAGGTTCATGTTCTTGTAAGGCTAAAGAATCTAAAAAATCATCGAATTCATGTCCACATTGTGAAGCAAAAGAAAAAGCAAAAGAATCTAAAAAATCTTCGAATTCATGTCCACATTGTGAAGCGAAAGATAAAGTAAAAGAAACGAAAAGTTCATCTTCATGTAAAGCCGAAAAACCCAAAAAATCTTCTAATTTATGTCCAAGTTGTGAAGCAAAAGATAAGTCAAAAAATTCTAATGTATGTTCACACTGTAAGGAAAATGATAAAAAACAAAGTTCAAAAACATGTCCTGAATGTAAATCAAATGATAAGTCATCGAAACAGTCTAGTGAAAAACCTGAAAATTCTGACTTATTAGATTCATCAGGCGAATGTCCACAATGTAAAGTCAACATTAAAAACACAAGTTCAAAATTATGTCTAAATTGTAAATCTAAAGCCAAATCATCAGAACAATCATCAAATAAATGTCCTAAATGTGCGGCAAAAGATGTTACATCAACACAGAACCAAAATCTTAAACCAGCATGTCCAAACTGTCAAGAACCTAATAAAACCGATAAAAAGACATTCGGAGGTTTAGCTTTTGAAAATAATTTACATGAATCGAAAAGTAAATGTAAATGTTCAACAGCAAAGCAAGGTATAAATAAAGAAAATGTAACAAAGCAAAATTTAAATAAAGAAAATATAGCAAAGAAAAATATCAATAAAGAAAATGTAGAACAATCAGAGTGTACTTGTAGTAAAGATAAAAAAGATGAAAAGAAAACCAACTATGGTGGATTTTCTTTTAAGGATAATTTGCATGAATCAAAAAGTAAGTGTAAATGTAAGCAATCAAAAAATAAAAATGAAGGAGCCACTGAAATAAATAAAAATGAAAAAGGAAAATTCTGAAAGTTCTAAAAAACCATGTACAGCGTGTAAGTCAACGCAAGCAACTGACGTTATAGAATTAAAAAGCCTTGTTGTAATTTTGACACGGAAATTTCAACTACCATAGCTCCGTCTGCTGAATCAATTTGTGCAGCTTGTCAAACAGAAAATAAACCATCCAAATCAATTAAAATAAAATCTGAGTCAGTAAATAAATCTTCCTCTGGTGTGTCATGTAAAATATGTCAAGCTGGTGATGAAGAAGAAAAGGAAAAAGACGAGTGCATTTGCAGTGATGAAAAAGAAAATGACGAGTGTCCTATTTGCTTACCAAAATATGTATCTGTATCAGTAGACACACACACTGAAGTGAATGAGAAACCGGTTATAATAGTGCCATCTAAATATAAAAATAAGAAATTGTGTCCGGTTTGTTCTCAAGAAAAATGCGCAACTACCTTTGATTACACAAAACCCAAACGAAAGGAACCACCGAAACATAAGTGCAATTTTGACGAAGATGAATATACAACAGCTAGTTGTTCAAAAGTTAGTTTACCGAAGAAAAAATCTGCACAGTCATCTGAATCGCTATGTCCAATATGTGAAGTAAAATTGGCAGTGGCCAAGTACATGGCCGAAATGAAACAACAAGGAAAATCGAACAAGAGTACAAACACTTGTAAAAATTGTGAAAAAAATGAAGAGAGAGAAATCAAATCATCAAATTATTCTGACACATGTTGTGCCAGTAATGGTGATTCCTCTACGAATCGCCTTCCGCCTTCTAAAAGCATGAACAAATCAAAACAATCTTGTCCCAAATGTCCTCCGCCAAAATTGACTTGTCCAAAACGCGATGCAACGAACTCGCCACAAGCAGATATCAGTGAATGTCCTAGTTGTCCTGGAATGAAAGATGCTTCTACGATGACTTCTCCGTCAAATAGATACGACGTCAGAACGATAAGTAACTTCGCAGCGCCTGCGCCGCCGAAAAAACCCAAACCCAAATCTTGCACTTGTCTTGGTGGCAATTTTTGATGTAATGAAGATACTCGTAGAATCCAAGAAGACCAGCAAACTATCGACAGTAAATCATTCAGACCTCATTCTCGGAGAAATATGTTTTATCAACCTCATATCCCACATTATGATGAATGCTTTTTTATTCTTGGAGGCTTATTCACATATTTATCTGATGATACCAATCTATTCAGAAAACTTAAATAAATGGCTGAAGAAATACATGATTTCATTTTTTATTTAGGAGTATGTTTTAAACATACACCAGTCTTTTTATCCGCAACGCAACTAACCTACTCTGTTTTTGGCAATCACTATGGATTCCACGCTGGTCAATATCAAAGTCATACAGAGTCAGATTGGTATGCAAACTAATGTGGCATGAGTAGGATTCGAACCTGAGACATTTTAACCACTCGGCCACCACCAAATTGTCTCTTGTTGGTCAAAGGCTTCAACCCACATTGCTCACGTAATGACGTGGTTCAAATTTAAACAACCCAATGACTTTTTACACGACACGACTGACCAAAAAAGGAGTGTTATTTTTTGCAGGGTTCATGTATGTAAAAGTATGTATGTATGCAAGTTTCTTTATTCCACCATAAGTAAGTAAGTAAGTAAAAATGCTTTATTGCACCAAAAACATGTAAAGGATACAAATTGAGACTTATAATAGGTAAAATATGTACAATAGCATAATTCCATAAGTCCTGAACGGCTGAACAGATTTTCAAGTGAGAGGTATTTTTAGATTCCTTGCATTCCTCTGAGTGACATAGGCTATGTGAGGTGTTAGTCGTGTTTTTATTTTTTTAATAATTGGTTTGTTTGGCATTGCAATAATTTATAGATTGAGTCAATTCCTTTTGTCACTCCATCGAGATATTATGTACTGTCAATATATCAAAATTTCTAGATCTTTAGAACTTAATTTGTTATAGCACACTACTTACTGCCTGTAAAAATGTAACAAGAATTCTACACACGAGTTAAGTCTAGAACCTTAGATCAATAAACCAACAGGAGATGATGCGAGCGCAATCCTAATCCTAACTTATATTATAAAGGTAAAATTGAGTTTGTTTGAAAGAAAGAAAGAAGAAAGAAAATAAATTTATTGACCAAGCACAAACTGCGACAAGGTAGAAACAAAACAAACACTTATTAATAACCTTTTATATAGTAGGCATCGCAGTGGTTGCCAAAAACAGAAAATTATAAATCCGTACATCTACAGATTTAAAGGCAATCTACGGATTTCTGAGCAAAACTTTACGGATTTTTTAAAATTGGATCTGGCATTGTGGTTTGTTTATTTTATTTGTTTGTTTGTTACCACTTCACGCTTTATCTTCTGAACCAATCTTCCTGAAATTTCGCATACACATAGTTGGAAGTACTGAGCAGGACATAGGGTACCTTTCATCCCGGAAAACAGCACTGTTCCCGTGGGAAGTTCATGCAGGTGAAGCCGCGGGCAAAAGCTAATGTTATATAAAAAAGGGGGAATGCCTAAGTGGCCTCTCCCATTAGTTAAATCTCTAAGTCTAGAACCGTGAGGCCGGAGGTCATCGTCTAGACGTAGTCTAAGCCAAAATAGAGCAAATTTTACGATCGCATAGCTCCGCTCGTTGGCACACAACACCGGATAATTAGTGGAACAAAACAATACAAAGTAACATGACATCGATTTTATTGTTTGCATCGAATTTGTAATATAGGGTTGGCAAAATTAGTTAAAGTAAAAAATCATTTATTTTCTCCTACAAGACGTACACAAGAAATAGACACGAAATAAGTAGTTATAATTAATGTTACCGGCACCTATTAAAAGAGACTGGAGACCGATGGATAAAGCCTTTGTTTAGTGAGTTAATTATGTACCAAATCACACTAATGATATAAAGAAGTGTTTGTAATCTTCGGAACTACTGAAAAGATTTAAAAAAATTCTCTCACCAATAGAAAGCTACATTATGCCTGAGCGATATAGGCTACAATCTATGCATGGGCCTACAGAACGAAGCCGAGGCGGGGTATAGTATAGGGACGAATCAGTGCGCCAGTGATCCCGCGAGTGTAAGTAAGTGATTTCGTAAGCATAATTTATTGCATGATTCAAATGATTATAAGTATACTCTTTGGCATGATTTACACGACTCATACAACACGCAGCGTGTGATCATAATCTACCATCTCACTATAGTCAAATCCATAAAGACAATTTTTTTACGTCTACGGGTCGAATCAACGAGGCCTTCTGTCACACACTTCCAACCCCTTTCACAAAACCACTCCCGCACATTGCAGAAAAACAAACTGAAGACGATCATCAAAAGCTTTAATAACTGCCATTGACCAACCCTATATAATTTGGCTCAGTTCCACTGTAGTACGAGACGATGACGTCACAGTCTAAAAACAAAAGATACCTGACGCATGCCACGCATTCTGCACGCTGGTTTATTTTGATTCGAGATTTCGGCTACAAGCTCTTCGCCTATGGTTTCGTCAGTGTCATAGAGCTAGATACGATATTTGTTTCTTATATTTTATTATATATGTATAAAGATAATAAATAGCCCTTCTGGCATGTTAGGCGACCAAGACTGTTTCATGAGTTTCTTTCGGCATTTCTTCTGAGTAGTGGTCGTTCCGGAATGCTATAATATCATCGACTATACAACCAATAGACGCCGCATGCTCCTAACTTCTACAACGAAACAATTCAGACAAAAGTATGAGGTGTGCGGGTCGGGGGTACTGAGCTCTGATTGCTCAGTTCAAGGTCAGGACATGTACTTGATCATAACTAGTGATGGAAACTAATAAGTAATAGTTTATATTTACCGGGTGGAATTAAACACTAAGCATTTTATAAATATTGTTTAATAAGAATAAATCAGAAAATCAGATAAAACAAACATTTTTTAACTATTTATTGATTACAAAGATTTTTGTAAGAAATAAGAGTCATAAAAATTGACACAAATTCAAACAATTAATTGTGATTATTTGATATTAGGTTGGATTCAATGTAATATAATTATTATTTATTATACTTGAATAATTGTTGTTTTGAACGATTTAACCTATGGTTGAAATACCTACATCTCATCAGTACAACATATCCGGGATCCAAAGGTCGTGTGTTTGAGTCCCGCTGTGAAGCATACTTTGTGAGAGGTGAGAGGATGTTTTCAGTCTTGTTATATACAAACATACAATGAAACAGACATACTGACAAACATATATACAAACATACGGACAAACAGTTATACAAATATACATACAAACAGATAAATGTACAAACAGATATACAAACATACAGACAAACAGATATACAAACACACAAACACACAGACATACAGATTTACAAACATACAGACAAACAGATATACAAACATACCGACAAACAGACATACAGACAAACAGATATACAAACATACAAACACACAGACATACAGATTTACAAATATACAGACAAACAGACATACAGACAAACAAATATACAAACATACAAACACACAGACATACTGATTTACAAACATACAGACAAACAGATATACAAACATACAGACAAACAGACATACAGAAATACAAACATACAGACAGACAGATATACAGACTTATAGACGTACTTACATACAGATATAAAGACACATACATGCGAGCAAAGTCGCGTCTTAGTGCTAGTGCATACATTTACATTATGATTCAAAATTAATAATTTCGTTTTTATTTTTATATTATTATACAAAAATTAGCATTTATAATTCTCTATTCAAATCGTGGTACAACACTACTTACACGTGCCAATAATTCAAGAACGGGATAGCGATAATTATTTACATAGGAAAGAAAGGGATGCATGGAAAAAAGACCCGTACATGCAAAAACAACCAAACCAACCAATATAGCTCGAGCTCTCATCATCATCCTGAGAAAATTAAAATACTTTTTAAAAGTAGCTTACCTGTGAAATGTTATGCCATCTTTTTTGAAATTAGATGTTTGGCTACATTTTCCACACCAATTAATAGTACACGGAGCCATTTCACTTCAATACTCAATATTGATTTTAATAAAAATAATTCTATAGACCAACATGTGCACTGGTCACGGATGTGGTCAATACTAAGTGGGATGTCGAGCTCGGCGGCTTACATCAGACGTATTAGTCTGATGTGTTGTCTGAAAACGTTCGCCCTACAAGCGGAGTCTATTGGTTGTATAGTCGAAGTATAATATATTATGATTATAAAAATTAGTTTTTTAATGAGAAAAAGAGCCTTCTTTGAAGGCCAAGTTTCAATAAATAATATTTTATTTTTTATTTTTTATGGTCAGTGTACTATTTTTAGCCGACTACGGCGAGGTGAAAAGAAGGCTAAAGTCCTGTGTTATTATTATTTTAGTGCTACTTGTCAAAGCGTCTTATTCGCAAGAAATAAGAAAACCCAAGGTCGTATGCCTTCCACCATAGACTATGGCTTCTACCGTCTTCTCCGTTCTGCCGTCGTATGATTTATTGCAAGCCACAAGTTTAAAGTTGTTACATAATAAAATAGGTACAAGTGACGCCCTGCAAGGGACAAACATGAGGGAACTAGTGCCAATTTACTTATTAATTAATAATTTCTAATTTCTTATATGATTTTGTATACCTAGTAAAGAAATCAAAGTGATCAAATTTATCATCGAAAAACTCAGAAATTTCGTAGTGGCTTTTATTTATGAGGAATTATTTTACATTTTTAACAAATATTGAGTATTTTTCTATATTTTTTAACTGATTAGGGACGTGGTTGTATATTTTAATAGCCATATGATGGGGCTGTTTGAAATTAGTTTCATGGTAGTGAAGGGTCTTTCTATTATGTTTAGGTCTCTATTATTACTTTTTTTTTGTTTATCCTTTGTCAATCAATCAATCAATCGTTTATTCATTTTGTCAGACATAGCTAGTACAAGGTGTATGGGATATAAGAATACATGCTCTATGCTGCGCCATTTGGCATACAAAATTAACATAAAAAATTAAATTTAAATAGAATTCATGCAAAGTCAAATATTACAAAATTAAAGAATAAGTTAAAAAAAAATTAAATAAATAATAACAAAACTATCCACTATAATAGACCGAACATTACTATACACGACAAACCAAATAAAATAGTATACCTTATAGATATCGCAATCTAACACCCATAATCTGCAGACCACTATTTCTGAAAAGTTAAGTACCAGGACCTAGCAATAGAAATAAAAACACAATGGAAAGTCCAGACCGTCCATATAGTACCTATAGTATTGTCTTCAACCGGCATCATACCAACATCATTAAAACACAGCTTAAACACTTTAGATATTCCAGACCATTCACTCACCTTGATACAGAAAGCCGTAATTTTAAACACCTGTCGCATCACTCGCAAATTTCTAACCTCATCTACACTTACATCAACTTCGGACTATACATCTATTAATAATGAAATATCAAGTATAAATTGGAATACAGAGCTTGAACACCTGCCAGCAGACGATGCTGTTAGCACATTTTACGACAAAATAAATGAAATAATTAAAAAATATACACCTTTAGTAATTCCTAAATCATATAAGTTTCCAGTCTGGTTCTCCCATTCACTTATAAACTTATTCAGAAAGAAACAGAAAGCATGGGTTAAATGGAAGAAGTATGGCAATATGTCTGATTACGAAAAGTTTTCCTATTATAGACATATTTTTAAGGAAAAAAGCCATAAAAGCTATCGGGATTACATTCAATCTGTTGAAAACAACATATCCACTAACATTAAGTACTTCTGGACATATATTGCCAATCGTAGAAATAAATCTAACATACCCTCTGAAATGAAATTTGGAATTGATAAATCTTCTGAGCCTGAGTCAATATGTAATATGTTTTCCGAATATTTCAAATCCGTCTTCGAACCCAGGTCTCCTACTCTTGACAACTGGCAACCTCCTTCAGAGTTCAGCGATACTTGTGTCCATATAACTAACTTATATCTTTCCGAAGAAAAAATACTCAATGGACTAAAATTAATCAACGTAACCAAGGGTGCTGGACCTGACGGAATCCCACCTTATTTCCTGAAGCATACTGCCAATACCTTATGTAAACCTCTTCACATTATATTTAACAAATGTATCGCAGAAGGTCTTTTTCCCGATTGCTGGAAATGTGCTTACATTACCCCTGTTCACAAAAGCGGTTCTAAACAGGACGTTGAGCAGTACCGCCCCATCTCCATCATTTCCGCACTAGCTAAACTCTTTGAGCGCCTTGTACATAATGAGATTTATCCTATTTTGCATAATATTATAATTCCGGAGCAACATGGTTTTGTTAAGTCTCGTTCTACCTCTTCCAACCTAATTACATTTACTTCAAGTTTATTTGAGAATCTGGACAATGGCGTACAAGTTGATTCTGTATATACCGATTTCAGAAAGCTTTTGACAAGGTCGATCATGAATTATTACTAAATAAGATTGCATTTAATGGTATTCGCGGTAATTTGCTTCGTTGGTTTCAATCTTACATCAACAACAAGAACCCAAACAGTCGTCATTAACGGCTACCAATCCAACATGGTACATGTAACATCTGGGGTGCCGCAAGGATCAATCTTGGGACCTCTCTTATTCATACTTTTCATTAATGACATACACACATGTTTCCAAAACTCTGAATTCTTAATGTACGCCGACGACTTAAAAGGCTTATAAATGTATCAAAACTATCAATGATTGCTTTTCCTTTCAGCAAGACTTGGATAGATTGTCTGCCTATTGTTCTACGAATAAATTATATCTCAGCCTACCTAAATGCAATTTTATACGTTTTACAAAAAATATTAATTTTATTGATTTTAACTACAATTTATGCAGTATTTCGCTAAATAGAGTCAAATCTATTAAGGACTTGGGTATAGTCCTCGACGGACAAGCTTTGTTTGGACAGCCACATTCAACACATAACCAACAAAGCTTTCAAAATGTTTGGATTTGTTCTTAGATCGTCTGCAGATTTTAGAAACTGTTCTACTTACCTATATCTGTACAGGGCCCTAGTTCGTTCCCAACTTGAATACGCAGTACACATATGGAATCCCTTCTACAAAAAATACACTCTCGCTATTGAAAAAGTTCAGCGTAAATTTTTACGTACCATGCATTTTAAGTGTAATCGCCGATACCTTCACATTATTCTCAGCTACTTACCAAATACAAACTATTGACTCTTGAATCAAGGCGCAGGTATCTTGATGCTGTGTTGTTGTATAATATAGTACATGGTAAAATTGACTCCATCAACTTAGTCAATAAATTAAGTTATATTGTTCCAAGATCAGCATTGTGGCGTCGAGTCCGATCTCGACCGCTTTTTGCGTTAACACCTTGTCGCACCAACTCTGGTCACCGTTCACCCATTCGTCGTATGGTTGAGTCCCATAACAAATACTTCGATGCTGCTTTAGACTTATTTGCTATTTCTCCTTTTCAATATAAAAATAAACTCAAATCTTTGTTGTCTAGGCTAGATTTAGAATCGATTTAAATTACTAACTTCATCTTCTTGTATTCTTTATACTATATGTATATTTTATAATTGTAATGCTTTCTCACATAGGTATACATGTTTTGAACCATTAGTTATCTCTGATTTCCCATATTTCATTTATGAAACTTGTATTTTTTAATTTACTTCCTTCATAGCATCTAGTGGCAATCTTTTCTTTTTAAAACTTGTTCTTTCAAACTGTGGATAACGTAGTTGGTTACATAATTACCAATTGTTGCATGTAATACATATTGTTAAGATTTTATTATGTAATTGTTAGTTGTTCCTCAATAAATAAAAAAAAAAAAATAAAAATAAAATAACTTATAGCATATAAAAAAAAAAAAAACCCCTCTTATGCTTGGCTTTGGCCGCGCATATTAGGTGTATACCCGTTTTTCATAAGGAGAAAAATATCTTAAAAGAAAAAAAAATAATTAGGCAAGTTCATGACGAATACATTACAATTTGAAGTCTTATATTATGAGAATTATTGTGTCAATTATATTGAATTCCATACATGATAAATAAACAGAACATATTTATTGCAAGTCATCACTTAAATATTCATTTATAGAGTAATACGCTTTGTCAACCAAGAAATTAATTAATAGATTTCTAAAACTATTTAGATCTTTATTTAGATGTTCTTATTTGTTTAGGTAAGTTGTTATATATTTTGTGTGTAATTAATGATGAAAATAAATCTCACACTCCATTAAAATTTTATTTTGTCACATCAATAATCCGATTTCACACAAATTACATAGATACGTCTCATAATTAAAAGTTGAAATCGTGTGACCTAGTTTATGAGTATAACAGTGACAGACAGACAGACCGTGACCGTACGTGGACAATAGTTGCGGAGGTATTTCGTAACTGACAAACAAGTAACTGGATGCAGACTAACAATTTTAAAAGGCGACTTGGAAAGCTTTGGAGTTGGGAGATACTCAAATATTTTATTTATCTTCTATTCAATCTGTGGTGTTGCTATTTAATAAATATATTTATTACAAAGTTAGTTAAATAAAAAATTAAACTAAAATTTAAAAGGAAAAAATAAATTAAAACTATAAATAGAAAATGTCCCGCAGGTTATTGCCCCGCGGAAGCGTGCCCAGAAGGCTGGCAGCATTGCCACGTTGGATGGCAATGCTTATTCTTTGAGAAAAGAAATCACCAGAGGGTCTAAAAAGGCCACTTCGGCGAATCAGAATATGATTCATTTCTCGTTTTCTAAATATTTAAAAATGAACCTTTTAAGTGGTATCATAAAGTTCATTTTTAAATATTTAGGAAATGAGAAATGGATCATATTCCGATTCATCAAAGTGGCCGTTTTAACCCCCAGCCCTCATACTATGTTGAAGGATAATTTTACACAACCGCCCAAAAATGTAGTGTTATGTTTTCAAGGTTCGCGTATGTATGTGAGTTTTTTTGACAAAACTGCTTTCAAAGATTTTTTTTTCAATTCGCAACCCAGGAATCGAACTGTTAAAACCCGAAAAATATCATACTGCCACGATATACACCAAAACCAGAGTTTTGGTGTATAATCTATTGAATTAACTTACGGATTAACACCCGTATTCACAAACGTTACTTGGAAGGTTCCTGTCAGCTCACAGGGACTCAAAAACCTACTCATAAACGATACTTGATGGACAAACGTCACTGCTCGTCCAATAGAAAGGCTTGCCATCGGTAACGCACTGAAAAATGCCTCACTTCGCATGTCGACTTATTGTGAATGCGGGTGTAAGTCTAAGTCACAGTGGTCTTAATATTTGTACAAGCGGCACTTATCGAGGGAGACAGCAATCATAATGTACCGATATTATTGCGATATTTGTAGTTAAGGCGATGTGCTCATTTTATTTATTATTTATTTATTTTATTTTATCTCAACGGAAAACTTACAGCTTGTAATGTGTGTATTTTCTGTTTGTAAAGAGTAGAAAATATTATAATTACTGCTTCTCCCAAAGGTTTCTTCCACCCAAAGGTTGGCTGGAAGAAATTGTATTTGCGATAAGCCTTTGCGCTCATTTATGTATTTACTTTTGTCTCTACTTTGTATGTTCTTTTCTGTAAATGGTGTAAAGAGTTGGTCTATCTATCTATATTAATAGAATATAACATGTTTATTTCTTAAATAAAAAACACAACACAACAATAAAATAGGAATACAAACAAGCTAATTATTAAAAATAAAAAACACGACTGACGAGTTTTTACTCAAAAAGTACATACAAACATATAAGTTAAATACATTTTTGAAATCGCCTTCTAAAGCCCTTCAATTTGATACCCCACTCGATAAGATTGATCAAATTTTATTTTTTTGGTCTGCTATTTATCGCATATATAATCCGCCATTTTGTTTTCATGGTGACGTCATATAGCCTATGTCACTCGGAGGAATGCAAGGAATCTTAAAATACCTCTCACATCAAAATCGGTTAAGCCGTTCAGGACTTATGGTGGAATAAAGAAACTTACATACATACATACATACATACATACATGAACCCTGAAAACATAACACTCCTTTTTTGGTCAGTCGTGTAAAAAAGAATGGAAACATCCCGACAACAACATACATACAACATAAAATGGGGGTACACGGAAATGTAGTCATGGCGTCAGTTTGTACTGTGTAGGTATCCAAGAAAAGGGATCCACTCAGCATTTGCCGTCAAGCTCACAAATTGCGGGCTCGCGACGCTGGTGATCTTCTCCGCGGTAAGGTTGTGGCCGAGGGTAGCTGTAAAGCAGGCCTAATAGTCGTCGGAAATAATTGAAAAAAAATCCAATGAAATGAGTCTGTAAGAGCCTTGAAACTTTTACATGATCTAATTTATATCTATACTAATATTATAAATGCGAAAGTTTGGATGCGAGTTTGTGAGTTTGTGAATTTGTGAATTTGTGAGTTTGTGAGTTTGTGAGTTTGTGAGGATGTTTGTTACTCAATCACGCAAAATCTACTGGACGGATTTCAATGAAATTTGGTACAGAGGTAGATAATGACCTGGAATAGCACATAGGCTACTTTTTATCCCGGGAAAAAGCACTGTTCCCGTGGGAAATTCACGCGGGCGAAGCGGCGGGCAAAAGCTAGTACCTCATAAAATCAGAAAAAAAAATTCTATGTAGAGCAACACGGACTCCTTTCCGTGCCGCGCGCGTTAGCCATTCGCATAGCCAAAAAACAACTAAGTGAAGGAAGCTGAAATTGAGCATGTAGGTTCCTTAGTGTAGGAAAACAGAGGATTTCTCGAAATTCCCACGGGAACAGAGTCGCGGGCAAAAAGCTAGTCTATAGATCTATGGTAAAATCGATACCTACATTACAAAATAGACCGTGATTAAAAATCATTCCGTTTTACGCTTATTTCTCGGATCGCCTCCGATTTCAAGCTGTGCGTTCGTCTGTGCCTTAACGCTCACAAATTTTGTATCACGACCCAGCCTGGGTTACAACATCGGTGACAAAGTTGTTATTACAATTACCTCATAATTTTGTGACTTACATTTAATCAGACAAATGGACAACACTTAACAATAAGGGTTAGAGTCTAAATTGGGACTATTGGTACTTTGAAGTCCCAGGATCCCATTACACTACAACTACTCTATCGGTATACAATTATTGCACTAATCCCAATCAATGTTACTCATCACGAAAAATTTACTGGACGGACGCCAGATGACGGTAGTCGTCTCATATCACGTTGGATGCCTTTACAACTGGAAAAAAACTGACACCAAAGTCAAAGTCAATTATTTTATTCATATTGGCTTAAAAATAGCACTTATAAATCGTCACATTCTAGTTTTTTAGTTAGTTGACGTCATAAAATTACTTAAAGCTAAGGTTACCACCGCCTCCAAAGCAAGTGGAGAAGAGGCGGCGCAACAAACTCCACTGCTGCATTAGAATAAAGAATAAAGAACATTTATTTGTGAGACATAGGTAGGTACATAAAAATACAGATGGAGTTTCATTATAGTAGGTATCACTATGCTCTGTCTTTTAAGACTTACAAAAATTTGACTTAAAAATATTGATCATTAATTAATTGATTCATTAAATTGAACATAACATTATTGTTGTCATAAAATTGTACATTTCATTGTCATCAAATGTCAAAAAATTTAAATGAATTTATCTTCTAGAAAATAATCTATCTTATAATAAGATTTTTCTATTAGGAGAGAAGTCAAGCGTTTTCTGAAGGTTTTTTAGATTTTCTTTTTTAATTCTCGCGGCAATTTATTAAATAGTTTAGGAGCCATACAGATAAAACTAATTAGCTTCATAGCCGTTCTAGAAATTGGTACATAAAGTCGGTGATCATGTCTTAGATTTCTTTTTGTTTTATTTAATGACAATAGCGTCACAAATTGGGAGTGATTTGACTTTACAAAACTAGCAGCCTCTAATACATACAAGGATGGTAGTGTTAGTATACGAAACTTTCTGAAATATTGTTCACAGCTATCGGTACTTGTGCAGTTGCATTGGCTGATATTAGGTATACGGCAATCGTCATGCGCCCCTCGTCCCGCGCATGAGGTACACCACGGCCTCATAACTGGTGTTCCCCCGTATTCCTAGACTAACATTAATATGGATAGAAGTTGGTACAGAACAACTTGATATTAACTATGAGTGGCGACTGCTCGCACTCAGGCACCCGACCGTACGCCGAGACGGATCTCAATGTAATAAGTCACAGCTCAGTGCGGGTGGCCGGGAACAAGCTCCGCTAGTACGCCACATCCCTCCCTTCTTTTAATGATTTTAATACAGACAAAGGTTGTCAATAAATTTAGTGACCACTAGTATGAAATCAAAATCAAAAGTAACCCTTTACATCAAATTTCAAATTATACAGCATCACAATTCTTAAAACTGCAAACTACCAGTGTTTCGGAACGACCACTGCTGAGAAGAAACGCCGAAAGAAACTCATTACAGTATTGGTCCCTATTAAGTCATTCTGACATGACATGTTTTCTATTTTTTATTTTGATATGTTTTTTCATGACGTATAAAGAACGCGAACAATCTCATAGGAATCATATAAATATCTGCATCAATAAATTTCGATTCTCATCTCGCAAATCGGGATCATTAAAATATTCTGCGACATTTCCTTTACCGAAAGTCATTTAGTTTCATAGATTTCAATCTCATCATAACCAACAAAGTTTAAATTATCAGTCAACATATCCACTTTCCCAACATCGGCCACTTTTCCTTTTTTTTTCTTCGTATGTCTTTCGTACTATAAATTAATCCCCATGATGTCAGAGGTCGATACTAGGTTTTCAGTTAACCGAATTGTAATATATATATATGTATAACCACGTATCATTTTATTTATTTATGTGGTTTCATCATTTTTTTTTTCAAGTATTTTAGATTGGACTACCAGGTTTGATGTTTGTAGAAATAGTATTCTGTAATAATTACTACAGTTGGAAAATGAACAATGACAACTGTTACAATGTGTCAAAACTTTAAAGAAATGTCAGAAATATTGTTAGTTATTTTGGACAGGAAGGAAATTATGGATCTACATATAGCCGGATCAGCCTATAGATCATCTCTATAAAATACTATACAGATAAGGATTTGCTATCAACAAATCATGATGCGTTGTTTACAAGCAAAATCTGTTTAAAAACAACTAATAATTAATTAATCTAATTTTATCCAAGGATCAGCATTTCTAATTAACTTGGCAATACTGTCACTCTTCTGAGCAACATCTTGTCATGACTGTATAACATATTTTTTTTTTTTTAGTTTTATTTTAGTTTTTAAAGTGATTAATTTTTCTTTATTACAATAATTATATTAATAAATTATATGTAATATTCCTATTATTGTTTATAACAATACATATTCATTGTACTTATTTATGTACCTATCAGCTGAGAAGTGACTATTCCGTATTTCTCCACCAAACTCAATTTGGCAACGAGCTTTTTGTAACTTGCCTATAGCATGCATGTTCAGCATGTAATTCGAGTTTTTAGTAATCTATGTGTATATTTTCTCTACTATACATATATTATATTACAATGCAACAACATTAATTTGCTAACATTGGTCATCACCAAGATAGCTGTCAGACATATACATGTACCTACAATATTTTTCTAACACATTTATTTTTTATATTTTAATTTTAAGTAACAACCCAACAACATGGATTTGCTGACATTGGACGTCTTTCCAATAGTTTTATACTCGTAGCTGCTACACCACAATCATTACTTTTCTACCTTTGTGGAATAGCTGTTAAATTTATAACAGTCGTTACTTTATCCGTTATTGTCGTTACTCTTTACGAATTAGCTGTTAACAGTAGGACTCTTTTTTTTTGTAGGATAGCATACCACTAGACTCAGGTTGATTGAAAAAAATCATTTGATCCGACCGAGAAATTAACCCGGGACCACACAAGGAGGCTGTCTTTATTGTCCTTACACATTGTTTTATTGTCCACTTTTGTGGATTATTGCTGTTAACAGTCGCTTGTGTGTAGGATGGCACACTACTAGACCCAGGTCGATTCAAAAAGATAATTTGACCTGACCGAGAATTTATCCCGGGACCACACACAGAGGTCATCATTGTCCTTACACATATTTTTCCTCACAAAACTCACGTATTGTATATTATCAATAAATATAAACTTCAATACCTGGTTGGAAGAACATTATTCCATAGCACATTAGTATTTACTTAAATATCTATAATATTGATTTATTTAAAATTATACTTTGGTTTATAAAGGTAACTTTATCAATTTAATGCTGATTTCTCGCAATTTAATTGCCAAGCTCGAGTAATTTAATTTATCAATAGTACAAGTAACATTGATTTGATACAATGATCTTAAATATTTTAACTGTGTTGTCGTGACAACTCTAGTGATCATTTTTTATTTAATCCGTCAATGATCTATAGAAAATAACCTCTATCTACACATTTACAATTGGAAATTTTAATTTCTTATTTCTTTCAAACACTTGGTTGACTGGAAGAAATCCCTTTTTGGGATAAGTCCGCCATTGTACGTCTCTCTTTTTGTTTCATTATGTATAAAGAGTTTACAAACAAACAAAACTAAACTATAGATAGTTTGTTTTTTCATCGTATATTATGGTATTTAGTGCATTAAAGAACAATTAGTGTACTTTGTCCATGCATGTGTAGTACCTACACCTACTTGCTCATTGTTGTACAATTGTGATGTAAATTAATGTAAACATACTCGTATATAAACAACCGAGTGTGCCTTCGTTAATTAAAGTAGTTATAATATTGAAAAGGATCAAAACCGTTAGGTATAAACCAGTTACTGTATTTATCAGGACCGAACGATCATACTAAAATCGTTCGCAATAAATTTAATTCACGTTTTCACTATTGAGAAAATATGAAATTCCTCTAAATAAAATACCATTGTATTTTACAGAGTAGTCTGTAAATGCATAATTGAGTAAAGTAGGTACATAAAAATCTATTAATCTATAGAATATTGGTTTCCTAGTGGCTTAAACTTTGTACATGTATATACTTATCGACATATTTTACATATTGTGTTTAAGTACCTATGCTAAGTACTCCATTTATTTCATTCCTGCATTTATTTTTTGGTACTCGTACTCAAATTCGTCAATTTTCAGGCAGCACTATTGGTTACTTTAGGTATTTCTATTTATTTTACTTATTTCTTATTGAATATACATTACATTATAGTGTACAATACACTTACAGTACATTTCTTACACTTCCAAACTCATATTACAAAAATTGAAGATTTGTTGTTTTTGTTATACTGTAATGAAAATCTTAATCACTGGATCAATTTGAAATTTCTTATTTCATCAGAATTGTACGGTTCCACCGCACATACAAATCGCCCGGTAAGCATTATTACACGAATGCATATTTTTGTCTATCTATCAATCGGTTTACGATTCACCTTCGCACATCATCGCATCGCGTTCGTGTACTCATTAGCATTTAAGTATTTTCGAATACATTTGCTTTTATCTCAGCAGCATCTATTTATTTATTATCTTATCAGCATCAGCTACTCAGGTGTTAACATACAAGAAAGATACATTATTTTTTAATAACAAAAGTTACCCTTATATGCAATGTAAAACATAGGATACCCGTGCAAAGCCGTGATGGGCCGCCGTATTACATAAACCAGTCCTAGCTCCTCGAACATTGGAATCACAGAGAAGAAATACAGTGAACAAGTCTCAAACAAACATTCAGTAATGTAAATTGTATACTGGACACATTATAGGTTAAACATTATATACTTTGAAACAAGATGAATTATTTTAATAATTGTAAAAAAATTTCTTCTTTTTTGTGGATTTTATTGCATCTCGGCAGGTAGTTTGTTTACAAGACTAGCCAAGTTCGAACTATTATATCAAGGGTGATTACCCATAGTTCCTTCTTAAATTGATTTGCGTCTTTGTATTGTTTAAATACCTATTTCTATTTTAATATACTCTTAGTTCAAATTCTGTTGCTTTTTTTTCCAACACGATATTAAAATATACATTTTATATGGCTAACACTATGTTTACCTTTAAATAGTACACCATCGATTAACTATCAGTTAATAATATTCATTCTGGTTTGGAACCAGGGACACAGGATTTTTCTAGTTCGGGTATCAACCGACCACAATCCCTGGTTGCATTTATATTAAATAATACCGTCTAAGTATTAACTTTAAAGACGAAGTTTTAACTGATTGATTGTGGTGACGAAATAAATATTTTTATTTTCAATAAAATAAACAGGTTTTTTTCTATTCTGAAAATAGCAAAGGTAATCCATACTTTAGAAGAAGAAAATTTGAAAATTCGCTGTATCTGTCAAGTGACACGACATCGAGCTTCAAACATTTTCATGGTAAATCGTTAAATGGACAATCGAAGTTAAATTAAAATTAATTGAGTTATATACTTCGCCCTCAGCAAAATAATCAATCAATTAGTGGGTAATATGATATTCCGTCTTGAGTCCTGCCGGTCCAGCCGATGACCTCAAGATTCGTATCACTGTATTTACGTTTTAACCTGAAGTGTCCACATAAGGAACCCAAAATATGCATTCATATTGTAAATGTACTGAAAAAACCATTGTTAACAGAATAACTTACATTGTATTAAGCGGCAAGCTACAATAGCTAGGTCATACAACAGCTAGGTGCCGCTCATCATTCGAGTCATTAAATATTACGTGAAATATACATACAATCTGTATTTGTCTTTCATTGTTCAGTACTAACATTTTCTTTCATATATATATTTTTTTCAAATGAGGGTAATATTCATAACGGAGAGTCTCAATCGGGGAGCGGTCCGAGAAGGTCGTGTCTGTCCTTAACTCGTAAACAATAGAACCGATAACAAAGGCGCGCGTCCAGATTCTCCAAACCCATTGTCCTAACAAGCGCGCGCGTTTCTTTAAAGCTGTCTCGGTCCGTTTACAATTTCCAATAGATTTAGATTGGCTTCCCCGTAAATTAAAATATAACCTTAATCAGTGATATAAAATAATTTCAAAGTGACTGTATCGTTTTTCGAAACTAGAGTGAATCAGTGAATGAGAAATCATGAATGAGAAATCCAGCGTCTCGGCGTCTTCGACGGCGGAGTGCGTGAAGGCGTATCGAAGGATTTGGTGAGAGCTTTCCATTATATATGTACCTACATGCGCATGCGCACACAAGTAAATTATTTAGACTTGATCAGGATTTAAAATTTAAGCAAGCCACTCAATCATTTACTCATTTACTCAAAAACCTTTTTTCAGGGTAGTCTCTGAATACGAGCAAAACTATCAATTCTTTTGCAATATCGTGATCAATAGAAATCACCCAAACAGATACATAAAGCTCTTTATAAAAGCTCTTTATAAGCACATGCATGCGCAAATTGCGCAATGTCCTCTTGTTTTACTTTTACATAACATGCTTCCTTTAACTTGATATGTAACTTGGTGGTTTTGCATGTCTCCGTACGGGACACGTGTACAGGATATTTCAATTTTTTATTCAACGACTGTTAGTAGTTTATTTAACTCTTAGATTAATTATAAGTATCCCTTCTTTCCTCAGGTATTTAGCGTAATTGAATAAAACTAAAATATTTGTTTCTTTGAAAAGATTTGTTTCTCATGTTATGATTATGTAAATTAGAATATTTTGTGTAAAACCTCAATAAACAAATTAGCCAAGCCCCGGCTAATTTATCTGAATTCGCTAGTGAATGAAGTAGATATCATACACACATATCTACAGTCATAAATTCAGCGAGTGCGAGAGTGGACAATTGCACGGAAGCTAAAAAACGCATAATAAGCTAAATCTATCGACTCTTAATTGAAAACTTTTTTGAATACTATAATGTTTTCAAACGTACTCTAGCAGCGGCAACAAACCAAAGAAAGGAGCACGCTCTTCGAGCAACAAGGACTTCCGCGCGCGGCACGGGTATTGCTCTATGAGCATGCTTGATTGGTGTTATAAACAAACTGATATCAGTACAGTAGATATCATAAAATAACTGTTTTAATTTACGCATCCTAAACCGAAAATATCCAGTGAGGATATCAAATCCAAAGCATAAAAACATAGATCAGCCCTACCAACAACCTATACAAAAGACAACACCGGCAGCGAAAACAGGGCCAAATTAATTTAAGAATGCGATACGTAATTTAAACGTGATGATTGACTGTAATTTAGAGAAACCCTAAATTGCGGATAAAATACTTTTATAGGCTGGGAAGGCACGGGAACAGAAGACTAGAGTAATATTCTTGCAGCTACAGACACAAAAACCTACCTACAGCTTGCCATAAAAAAAAATATATATATATATATATATATATTTTCTACTCTAATAGACATAAACAAACAAAATACTAAAATAATTCTTCACACAGTCATTATTCTCACCAGAAAAGAATAAATCAAATCAAATCGTGTATTGCTTCCTTAATGTATGGTACAGGTCTTTACTTATATATTCATATATAGAACTATTAAGGACCCTGACGGGCGCTGCAATGGGAGAGGGCCGTATATTTCGCCAAGTTTTTTTATGCCATATTACCGGTATATATATTGTTGTGTGTGCCTGTTATGATCTAACTATTGTCAATTTTATTATGTTTTATTTTTCTTTTTATTATAATAATTGAGGTAAGTACATTATTGTATTTATTTCGATATATGTGTCTTTAAAAGATGGTCAGTTTCATAATTTGTCACAATTTAAATAAGATAATATATAATAATAGTAAATTAATTGATGCATGTTAAAATTTTTAATTAAGTATAATGTAATTATTTATTTCTAATTTTTACTTTTTCCTTTACTGTGTAAATTTGTCTACTGTGTAAATCTTCTATACCCAGGGTGAACATTCTTAAAAATAACCAGGTACGCAACAAACCCTGCCTTTCATTAAACATCTTCAAGGAAATATTTTGGAATTTAAGCAATAATATAATACTAAAACATTTTAAAATTTCGCCAGAAAGATCATAAAAGTAACAAACGCTTAACTACAAAAACAGTTAAAAAAAAATGTTTCTAAAAACACATGCACAAAGGCATGGGTCGCGCATTGTCTTTTAGGAATCGCTGTAAAGTAGAAATCTGACCTGGGCCGGCCAGATGTTTGACCATATGACTATTTTGTCGTATTTTTAGAAAATAAATACGTGCACTAGCGGGCGAAATTATCGAGAGCTATTTGATTCATGAAATTGATAAATTACTCAGCATATAATATTGGACCAGAGAACTTAATTGCCTCATAATACTGCAGACATTTAAAACTTTATCGTCTTGAAATGAAGATGCACATCTAAATCTGAAGACCTGGACACAGAGACAATACCCCGATCCCCGTGTCATGAAGAGCTCTAAGTTTCAGTGGTTTCCAAACAAATATTATCTTTCCCCGTCCCAAAATAAAAATCTTGAATTCATTTTGCCAGTGAACAGAACATATATCCTGTACCTATTTTGGAAAGTTAATATAATTCAATACTGTAAATTTTGTCACCATGCTTTACAGTACCTCTATTTCACCTTTTAACTCGGTTGCAATTGACCCTGTCCGTCTAAAGTTTGATAATAATATAATTCTTAACCGAATATTATATAAGCATATAAGTATAACTCAGTCGTGGACAAATGCCCCTTTGTAAATCAAACGATATGCCAAATAGATTGTTAATTTGGTTTGCAATTGCTCGGTAAAAGTAGTTACCGTCGCCTTTTGGTTATGTGATGTTGACTCTTATGGCCAGGGGTCGCCTTAGTTTTTGTGCGCCCTTTCTAAGTATTGCTTGTTGAGAGAATGTAACACGCCTTTGCTGCTTTTGTTTTACTTTTAGGATAAGTGTTCTTTTTTTTTTTTTGCAGTTTTAATGGTTTTGGGTTTTATGGCTTGCAGCTGCAGTTTTGTCTTTGTTATATTTTCCGGGTTTAGTAAATGGTATTCTCAGTCGTTGCGTTTATTGATGGCCCTTTTCGTAGAAGACGCCAGATTCCCGTGATAATATTTTTAAAGATTACCTAATATGATGTAATTATCGTGTCGTTTTTCATAGGATATGGGAGGTTGGTTTTAAGTGTACCCAATGCGTTTAGGGACCTTTGTTTTGTTTGGTTTGTGTCAGGAGGAAATAGCTAATCCGAGGCTAATTTTGATTAAAGTTGTGCATGCTGTGCAAGTGATGCTTGTTAGTGAGTTTATTGTAGTGTTAACAGATCAGCTGTCTGACCAGGGCTACCGTGCATGCAATTAATTGTCGGTGAAATTAAATTTAGTTTAGAGAAATTGTTAATTGTGTAAGGAAAGGCACAGGCATAAACTTGCACACTAATTGGAGCTTTATATAAGGAACGTCCTCGCCCGGATGTTTGTTCACACACTAATAAATAACTACCAGAAGTGTATTTTATGATGAGATGAGTAATTTTTATACTTTAAAATCCTGTACAAAAACGAGAACCCAGCAATGGTGACTTTTATATACCTACGGTTCGTGTATTGCTGTAATGAATGAACCATGTCCTCATTTTTGTGGGGGTGACATAAGCAGTTTAACATTTTTAAACTCTACAGTCGGGAAATATGTATATTCGTGCGTGGTGCTGGTTAGTTAATTAACCCGATTTAAAACATATTGACATTTATGACGTTGAAAATACATTTTTCACTGCTCATGCTCTGAAGGTGCCTGTTTGTGCAGGAGATATGCTGCACAAAATCGAACTCTGTGCACAAGGGCATTAATGTATCTACTCATAAATGTATATATGTTGAGGCGGGGAGGGTGAGCCATGCAGCCGAACACTGTGGGAAGTTCATGGACAGTGTTTGTTGTTTTGTAATACCTGCTCTAATTTGCCTTCGGTGTTTTTATGACATAAATAGTATTAAAACAATTTAATTATTTAAGAAAACTATAATTGCAAAATTGATTTGGTGGTGGGCTATATGGGTTTGCGGCCCAAGCCTTATATCAATATCGTATGATGTAAAAGCAGTTCTTGTTTTTCGCGCGAGTCGGGGTGAGGAGCGAAACTCGTCCACAAAATGGTTCGTTTTGTGCGCCTGTTGTAAAATCCACTATTAGACTATAAGGAAGCCTTACTATAGACCGGTGAACCTTTATTCACAGGTAGATGTGGACTTATTTATTTATTTAAGCTTTATTGCGCAAGGTATAAATGTAAAAGTACAATGGGCGGACTTCACGCGGAGGCATTTTCTGCCTGTCTACCTTGGGGTCATTCAGAGATCATTAATGGGTGCAAATGAGTAAACTTGGATAAACCTTTAATTGACTATATATTGCATAAATAATAAAATACATACACTAAAATAAATACTTAAGTATAAAATATATATATATATATTGTAGCATTGTGCGAGCACAATTGCCGAAAATAGTAACTAAATAAAAAACATTAAAACTAAAATACAACATTTATTTATAAAATTAAATAGAACTATTTATAAAAATAATACCTAACAATAAAATATCACTAACTAAATATATACTAACTTTAAACTTTATTTGAAATCTTTACATACCCATCCTTTTGATAAGTGGGTTAACCAGTGTGAAATTCGCGAGCGTCTCCGGCCGCGCGCCGCGCCCTCCCGCGCAAACTTCATGGCACTTTGATTTTGGTTAGCTGACGAGACGAACCGCCGCGCTCGATATTATAAAACTAATAAGTATTTTTAATTAGCTATTTTCTAATTACTAGTGTTATTTACTTCCCTCTTGGGTGAGTCCTCATCGTATTTTATATTTATTTACAACTATGTAAGGTGTTCTAGTCTTTTCTTTAGTGCTCAACTCTGACTAGCAAAGTAAATTCATTTCTACCTGTATGTAATCTGACCAAGCATTTCGTCCCTAACTTCTGAAAGGGATTTCTACACCTACACTGCCTACCTAGTGCCTGATATATTGCCACTGGACCTTCCAGGAACCTTCTTCCGGGTTGGAGTCAACCTACACTTGGCTAGGACTACCCACGCCTGATTGAAGCTACCTACATCCATCTGGCTGGAACTACTCACGTCTGGGCTGGCCTTCATCTGGCTAGGACCCTTCTAACCGCCTGTTCAGGGTGGATCTGTCAGTGACGCCGCCGGCGAAGACGTTCTTCGGTGGAGTACGTGGTGTGACCCTCTGTGTGTGGTGGACAGGATTGCAAGGCCAGTGTTGTGCTATCTATTATGTAATATATGGAAGGGCGTGAGGCGGTGGGCAATTGTTAATAAGTAAAGGATAAATAACCTCTAGGTTGTTTTCTTTTCCGTCGGACCTACCCCTGGAATAGACTACCTATCTGTCGGCACCCCCTACAGGCTGCCGCAATATATATATACATATATATATAATAATTAATTCTTAATTAATCTCAAGTCTTATTCATTGATTGTGAACAGTGATCTCGATTGTATATTTTTTGTTTACGAGCAATTCCGTATAGTTTGTTTGCCCCTCCCATTTCATATCGGGTCTGTGAAACTCTATATAATTTTATATGGAAGTCCAAGGGCATCAAATAATACTGGGACAAAAATCGTGATTGTAGTGTTAGAAACCTTCTCAATACAAATACGTAGATTAAAATTACATACTATTAATTATTATTTGTATTCATCAATTTACGGACTGATCGCATAAGGTTTATTATCTGTGCGCTGTCACATTGACACTGCACTGACTGGTTAATCTTCCCGCGAATTTTAACAAGGTCGTCGACCAGTCCGTCCGTCTTTTGTTTTTTACGGTGAGGTGATGGAAAGTAAACACTGTTAATTTAAGTGTGCGTTGTTGTTTAATTAAATATAAGTATTAAGAACAATATCCTAATAATTATTATGAATTTGTAACTAATCCCTGTTTAAACAATCATTTAGATTTATTATATTAGTCTCTACTATACAGAGAAGTAAGGGAATAGTGTACTTCTAGGCAAATCAGTTAAGACACGCCTTATACTTTTATCTACAATGTTATTGGTTATCCAACAAATTCAGAAGTGGGATCGATATGTAACTTTATAGTTTTTGCTAGACAAATTTATTATATTTGTAATTTTATAATTATATTGGTAGTGGAAAAATTTTGTTCAGGCGGTTTGATTGGAGAAGATATTTTATGTATTGAGGGACATCACAGAATGGTGAGAATGTAGAAAAACAACTTGCTAATTATACTTGCTTTAATTTGTGTGAATAAAGTTATTCAATTTTGTGCATACAAAAGTAAGACAACCCTCATATAAAAAATAATAAAATTCAACGTTTTTCGTAAAATCCACGTTAATCACTAAATATTTTCTACTAATAACAGTGATTAAGTGTTTATTAAACGTAGTTGTAACGAAATCAATAGTAGAAATAGAAATCAACATTTCCTTATTTTTCAACCAAATTTATCAATCTTTTGTTTGGCAATGATTTGCAATTATTAGTGTCCTCAACTTTTAGCTCCATTTTTGAACGTAGTCCTTACATTACCTGCCGAATATTCCAGGTGCATACAGCAGTCGGAAACCTAGACTGCTAAAGTTTGCGGAGGATCTGCTTCCCTGTGATAAGGCAGCAGCGGGCAGCTGACGCCGAACGACCGGCTACTTGGCTACAAAACCAGTTTGTTATCATCGCGCACGTAACGTACCTGTTTACTTTATGTCTGATTCAACTACTTTCGCTTATTTCATTGAATTGATTGAAGTTGCGTTTTTCGTCGACAAAATGAGTGATTTAAGGGATCTTATTAAACAGAGAGGCCACATTAGGTCACGATTAACGTTATTTGAACGGTATTTATCACCTTTGTTGGAATGCAAAGAAACAGATGCAGTTAAAATAAACGAACTTCGTTTGCGTTGCAATAAAATGCGTGACCTTTCGTGCAGCTTTGAGGACACTCAGTCGCAGATAGAAGTGTTAGACGAAGACAATGATAATAAACAAATGATGGAGCGCGAAACTACTGAAAACGCATTCTTTAATTTAATTGCACGGGCTCAGTCATTGTTAGAATGTTTCGAAAATCAAGATAAAGTGGAGGCTTCGTCTAACACTTCTAAATGTACGAATGTGAAATTGCCTTACATTAAAATCAATCCATTCAACGGTGATCCTCAGATCAGTCAGAGTCATTAATACATGAGAACGAAACCGTAAACAATATTAACAAGTTTCATTACCTTAAATCGTATTTAGAAGGGCCAGCTAGTTCTGTCATAGGTTCCGTTACAATGTCAGCAGACAATTACATAATTGCATGGAATTTGCTCCGTGATCGTTACGACAACAAACGTATTTTAATTAATGAACATATCAAATGTTTATTTTCAATTCAACCACTGAATAAAGAATCAAACAGTGGTATTCGTCATTTGATTGACACTTTGTCTAAAAATTTAAATGCCTTGAATTCTTTAGGCGAGCCTACTGATAAGTGGGACACGCTCATCATATATATGGCATCGAAGAAATTGGACAGTGTTACTACTAGAAAGCGGGAGGAATTTAGGAGTAGCATGGATTCCCCTACCTTGGAGGAATTTTATTCATTTCCCCGACAACGCACTACTATTCTGGAAATGTTAAATGCTAGCAAAATAACTAATGAAAAACGGCATAGTCTTCCCAATGTAAAAATACTAAAACTTTTCATAGTGCATCGGTCGATTCGTCGTCGCCTCATAAGCAGTGTCCAATCTGTAAACAACAACATATGTTATACGAATGTTCTGTATTTAAAGCTATGCCTATAACAGAAAGAATCTCTAAACTTACCTCTCTGAAATTATGTAGTAATTGTTTTCGTTGTGGCCATCAACACTTTCAATGCAGACTGGGTGGTTGTCGAATTTGTCACAGAAAACATAACACTTTGCTAAATAAACAAAATTCATTACCGTCTCCGTCTGCCCAGTCGAACATGGTTACAAATAATAATATTGACACAAATGATACCAACTTACCTGGTTCTAGCACTCCCAGCGCTGATTGCACGACAACTAGCACTGCTTCTTCCGTGTCCATGTCTGCTACATCTTCTGGTCAAATTCTTCTCACTTCAGCGTTAGTTGAGGTAAAGAATAATAACAATATTTACACCTTAAAAGCTTTGTTGGACTCCGGAAGCCAGTCTTCATTCATTAGTGAAAGCGCTCAAAGGAAAATTGGGTTGCCTAGAAAAATCAATTCGTACCATTGCATATCAGGCATAGGCAACGAGGTATTAAATGTTTTTACAGATTACATTAAACAGATTTTTAGGAGCAAAGGCGGCTTTCGATGTGACATCGCGCGGCGTCCTGGCGGCGCGGGCGTTCGTCATGGCGTTGTGAATTTCCGTACTGTCGACATCATTTATTCTGTATTTTCTAAATTTAAAGAAAATAAACGAAATAGCAGCAGTACTCAAGGAGTTTTACTTCTAAGTCTCTTCGGTAACCCTACGAGAAGAAGACCGGCGCTATCAGTGCGTTTAACTTCAATTTAGCCAAAAGATCAGGAGAGATTATTAGGAGGATTATTAGGAGGGGATTATGTACTAAGTGCCTGATTGTGCAGCTTTGCACATCAAATGTTTGTCTGTGATTCTTTAATTTACTGTTGTTTATTTGTGCAATTGGGTAGAATTGTTAATTACATTTTAGAAGCATACCATGTTTGATTGGACTTTTCAAATGAAAATTATATACTCGCACTTTGTTACGTATACGTTTAGGCATATCATATTTGAAATTTGTGTTTGCGGCTTTCATTGTGCTGGGATTTAAACCTTTTGCAGCAGTTCCTCAAAAACGGCAATTTCAGAGCCGCGCTGTGCAGGGTGCAGAGCTGCGCCATGCATGGTGCGGAGCTGCGGCGTGCGGGGCGCAGAGCCGCGCCGTTCAGAGTGCAGAGTTACGCCGTGCTGGGCGTGGAGCTACGCGGAGTAGCACGCGAGTAGCAGAGCCATGCCGTGCATGATGCCCAGACACGCTGCGCCAGTAACGGAGCCGCGCCGTGAGGGGAGCTGCGCCGCGCCGTGAGAGAAGCTCCGCCGCGCCGTGGGAGGGGCTGCGTCGCGCCTTGGGAGGAGCTGCGTCGCGCCGTGAGAGGAGCTGCGCCGCGCCGTGAGAGGAGTTGCGCCGCGCCGTGAGGGGGCTGCGCCGTGCCGTGAGAGAAGCTGCGCCGCGCCGTGGGAGGGGCTGCGTCGCACCGTGGGAGGAGCTGCGCCGCGCCGTGAGGGGGGCTGCGCCGCGCCGTGGGAGGGGCTGCGTCGCGCCGTGAGGGGCTGCGCTGCGCCGTGAGGGGAGCCGCGTCGCGCCGTGGGAGGGGCTACGCCGCGCCGTGAGAGAACCAGCGCCGCGCAGTGAGAGGAGCTGCGCCGCGCCGTGTGAGAGGCTGCGCCGCGCCGTGGGAGGGGCTGCGTTGCGCCGTGGGAGGAGCTGCGTCGCGCCGTGAGAGGAGCTGCGCCGCGCCGTGTGAGAGGCTGCGCCGCGCCGTGGGAGGGGCTGCGTCGCGCCGTGGGAGGAGCTGCGTCGCGCCGTGAGAGGAGCTGCGCCGCGCCGTGAGAGAAGCTCCGCCGCGCCGTGGGAGGGGCTGCGTCGCGCCGTGGGAGGAGCTGCGTCGCGCCGCGAGAGGAGCTGCGCCGCGCCGTGAGAGGAGTTGCGCCGCGCCGTGAGGGGGCTGCGCCGCGCCGTGAGAGAAGCTCCGCCGCGCCGTGGGAGGGGCTGCGTCGCGCCGTGGGAGGAGCTGCGTCGCGCCGTGAGAGGAGCTGCGCCGCGCCGTGTGAGAGGCTGCGCCGCGCCGTGGGAGGGGCTGCGTCGCGCCGTGGGAGGAGCTGCGTCGCGCCGTGAGAGGAGCTGCGCCGCGCCGTGTGAGAGGCTGCGCCGCGCCGTGGGAGGGGCTGCGTCGCGCCGTGGGAGGAGCTGCGTCGCGCCGTGAGAGGAGCTGCGCCGCGCCGTGTGAGAGGCTGCGCCGCGCCGTGGGAGGGGCTGCGTCGCGCCGTGGGAGGAGCTGCGTCGCGCCGTGAGAGGAGCTGCACCGCGCCATGAGGGGGGCTGCGCCGCGCCTTCGGCCTCGCATCGGCGCGGCGCGGACATAAGCGATGACATCATTAGCTCGGCCTTCGGCCTCGCATCGGCGCGAGGACATCAGCGAGTTCTGCATGCGGCTCAGCCTTCAACCAGGGGAACAACAACATGAAGACTTGGACACACATAACATCATCGCAGCCTATTTCCCTTCCATATATATATTACACACCAAGTATAGTATCTATCTTCCCCATACTGATTTGATGCTGGAATTCGGTCGGTTCTAAAAACATCCCATCACTCCTATCCTGGCTGCCCCGCCCCACATTCCCAATCTCGTCTACGTGCCCAACTGGTTTCTCGAGCTGGGGATTAGGGATTCACGTCTGAGTGGAGCACTCCTCCACGGCACGAGAACGAGAATGTACATAACGTCCAGGCTCAGCTCTCTCGTAGAAAGTGCACCCCTCGGAGGTGGACCCAGCCCTAAACTCTTGCAGTTTAACCACTGGCTGGGAGGGCACAGAACAGAACAGAACAGAAATGAGGGTAATATTCATAACTATCACGGCAACTATGACCAAGCGATAGAGGCAGGAAAATATTGAAATTAATATTTATATAGAAAAGTATTGTTGTTGATTTACTTTTGAGGCGTCTATAGGACTAAAGCCAACAAGGTCATTTTGTATCCTTTGACTGAATTATTGATTAATGAGATGGCTAATAATAGTATACGATATATTAATATTATTTTTTATCTTTGAGGATTCTACCCTCGAATAAGTATCTAATTCTAACGCAGGCGGTAGCCCAGCGATAGGATCATAAAATTAAATTGAATATACCTTCTTCTTTTTTTTTTTTTTTTTTTGAGTATAAGAATGATAAAAATAAACTTACAACAACAAAATCCAACAATCAACAAACTTACAAAATCCCATCCTCGTCGTCATGTGCCGTACTGGCTGATATTAGGTATACGGCAATCGTCATGCGCCCCTCGTCCCGCGCATGAGGTACACCACGGCCTCATGAGTCAGTCATTTGCTCGTCCCACTAAAATCTCGGACCTGGGACGAGTCATCGATTTCAAATTTGTTAATCGTTAACTTGGACCAAGTTTAATTTGCGCTGGGCCGAGTTAGTTACTTACTAATAACGGTGTAGTTTACTTGGACCACATCAAGTTAACTATTTTAAATTTTATAAAAATATAATAGTGAGTGCGTTATTGGCATTACTAGAAATGTAATTTAACGCATTATTTGGTAACTTATTGTTAAGATCTCGAATAAATTACGAGAAAATGATTTTTAATAGAAACAAGATATTTTATACCCATTGAAGTAGGTAAATAGCGTCTGAGAATTGTAAAAAAATGATAAACCTGTAGCCTACCTACACTACATTACCTTAATATATACATAAAATATATACATAAATACACAATATTGTTAATTACTATCTACAACTATTATTTATTATTTAATTTGCTATTTACAACACTAAATATATAAATACATTTTAATATATTATATAACTACACCATATAAATATCGTAACATTTATTATTGCAAATATTTATTTATAATAATAAATGTGTTTACTTTTAGTCATCTAATTAAAACTATCTTATTATATTACGCAAATCAATATTGTGCATTGGAGACGAGCACCGCAGGTTGCTATGCACTATGTCACGAGACCGGTATATCTGCTTACACGCAAGCCGCCCGCGCCAGTCCGCTATTATCATTACGTCGCGGAGCCCGTGTCGCTCGTTCTCGTATGCCTATCGCTGCTACCGCGCGCACTCGTAAATTGTTTACTCGCTTTTTGAACTTTCTTGCTATCACTGTAATCTTCCTTTCTCCTTCTATTCTATGGTATATAACTATTCTATCTACTGTGTTGTGTAAACTATTCTTCTGTGTGTCTGTGCAAAATAAACATTCCCTGTGTTACCCATACTCAGCTGTTTTTCTCCGCACACTATCAACTCTGCAACCACCATACCATAACTGGTGACCCAAACAGGACACAAATCGAAGATTAATTGTATTGTTCAGCAAGATGAGCGACAGCGATGATTCAGTAAAAACTGCGACCGAAGGTACTAATGTTACTACCCGGCAGACTGCGTGTTTCCACTGCACCCGAACAACCGTATGCACGGAAATTTAAACTTAAAGTCCCACCGTTCTCTCCGGAGGATCCGGAACTTTGGTTCGCCTTGGTTGAAGGTCAGTTCGATACCCATGACATCACTGATGATTACGTGAAATTTACTAACGTAACCAACAACTTGGACTTGCAGTATGCCAAAGCCGTGAAGGATATTATTGTTAAACCTCCGGCAAATAACCGCTACGAGAGATTAAAGACGGAACTGATTAAAAGACTGTCCGCGTCCCATGAGAAGAAGGTCAAACAGCTACTGACTCACGAAGAGCTTGGAGATAGAAAGCCTTCAGAGTTTTTGAGGCACCTACGGGATTTGGCCGGACCTTCTGTGCCTGACGACTTCCTCAAATCAATATGGAGCAACCGCCTTCCTCACAATATCCAGACAGTGCTGGCATCGCAACCCACCCATTCTCTGGAACAGCTGGCAGACCTGGCAGATCGAATTCAGGAGCTGACATCTCCATACAACGTCGCCGCCGCATCTTCTAGCAGGGCACATACGTCATACCAATCTGAGGAGATCGCAGAACTCAAGAAGATGGTACAGAACCTCACTCTTAAGCTGGACGAGCATACTAGGACATCCTGTTGTTCCATGAACCGTTCGAGGCCGCGAGATCGTCAGCGTTCTTCATCAAGACAGCGGAGCCGGTCCAATTCCAGCTACCAGAAATACCCTGTATGCTGGTATCACAGCAAGTTCGGGGCAAAGGCTCGCTCATGCCTAAAGCCCTGTGACTACACCAAGTCGGAAAACTTCGCCGGCAGTCGGTAATGGCGACAAACGACTGTCCAACGTACAATGGTCGCCTTTTCATCACCGACCGCAGCACGAACGTCCAATTCCTGGTGGACACTGGCAGTGACCTTTGCGTTTACCCTCGTTCTGCGCTTCGGGATCGTCGAGCCAAGACTAACTTCGAACTCACTGCTGCCAACGGATCAGTAATCGACACTTTCGGCTTTATTGAGCTCAATTTAAACTTAGGCTTAAGGCGTAACTTTGCTTGGCGATTCATTGTAGCTAACGTAACGAAGCCAATCATAGGCGTTGATTTCCTTTGCCATTATAATTTAGTTGTCGATTGCCGGAATAAACGCCTACTTGATAATACTACATTTTTGTCATCAAACGCTTCAATAGCCCATGCTGATGTATTTAGTGTAAAAATTTCAACAGGCGACACGCGCTTTCATAAAATTTTAAGTAAGTACCCATCAATTACCCACCCTGCAGGTACTCCGGTGTCTCCAAAGCACAATACGGTACATCATATTAGGACTACACCTGGACCACCTATTGCTTGTACCCCCGTAGACTGGCACCGGACAAACTTAAGATCGCTAGGCAGGAATTTGAGCTCATGCTTAATAGCGGCACCGCGCGTCCTTCTGAGAGCCCCTGGTCCTCTCCCTTACACCTCGCGCCTAAGAAGGATAACGGCTGGCGACCATGTGGCGATTACCGAATGCTTAATTCACGGACTATCCCAGACCGTTATCCAATTAAGCACATTCACGACTTTGCCCACTCTATATCTGGTTGTACCGTCTTCTCTACCATAGATTTAACGAAGGCCTATAATCAGATCCCTGTTTTCGAGGAGGATATTCCAAAGACCGCTATCACCACACCCTTTGGCCTGTTTGAATTCCCGTTTATGACCTTCGGGTTAAGGAATGCTGGCCAATCATTCCAAAGGTTTGTTGACGAAATGACGAGAGGACTCGACTTCTGCTACAGTTTTCTCGACGATTTTCTCATGTTCAGCAAGGACGAAGAAGAACACGAAGCTCATCTCCACCAGCTTTTTAGTCGCATGGAAAAATATAGCGTTCTCGTCAACACCTCTAAGTGCGTCTTCGGTGCATCGGAGGTCACGTTTTTAGGTTACCGAATCTCCGCATCTGGCACCAAACCTTTGGAATCTAAAGTTCAGGCAATATCAGAGTTCCCAGTACCTAAAACTGTCAAACAACTCAGGCGATTTTTGGGAATGCTTAATTTTTACAGACGCTTTTTACCCAACTCTGCTTCCATTCAAGCCCCTTTAAACGCGTTACTTACAGGCAACGTCAAGGCATCACACCCAGTTGACATTTCGGGTGACACCCTGTTGGCTTTCAACGCGTGCAAAGAGAGTCTTGCAAATGCTGCATTACTGGCCCACCCAGATTGTCAGGCTGACCTCGCTCTTGTAACAGATGCGTCCGATCTGGCAATGGGTGCTGTTTTGCAACAGTATAAAAATAATAATTGGGAACCCCTTGCGTTCTTCTCACGGAAATTGAGCCCCTCCCAACAAAAGTATTCGCCATACGACCGCGAACTCGTAGCCATCTACGAAAGCATCAAATATTTTCGTCACATGCTTGAGGCAAGACATTTCGTGGTATATACCGACCACAAGCCGCTCAGTTATGCTTTCAACGAAAGGAAAGCTAATTGTTCGCCCAGGCAGTATCGCCATCTCGACTATATCTCGCAGTTCACGACTGATATTAGACACATCTCAGGAAAAGACAATGTCGTCGCCGATCCGCTATCACGTATCGATGAACTGCAGATGCCAGTCGACTTAGACGTGCTAGCTTCATCCCAAGCATCTGATGTGGAGTTGGCTCAGCTTCTAAAGGAAGAATCTTCACTCCGTCTGAAGAAGTTGAGGCTTCCTAATTCTCGCACAGAACTCTATTGTGATGTCAGCACACCAAACGCGAGACCTTTTGTTCCTAATACCCTGAGAAAACAACTTTTCGACAGTCTCCATAGCCTTAGCCACCCCAGCGCCAACGCTATGACTAAATTGGTCGCCGAGCGCTTTGTTTGGCCTGGAATGCGTAGGGACTGTCGAGAGTGGTGTCGACATTGTTTGGCATGTCAACGCGCCAAGGTTAATCGCCACGTGTCATCTCCATTGGGCACGTTCGACCTCCCTCGCGCTCGATTTGCCTTTATCCACGTAGACATAATAGGCCCGCTACCCATTTCACAGGGATATCGCTACTGTTTTACAGCGGTGGATCGTTTTACTCGCTGGCCCGAAGTCACACCTATGGTCGACATGACTGCCGAAACAGTTGGGAAGGCACTGATATCGTGGATATCTAGGTTTGGATGTCCTACCGATATTGTCACTGATCGCGGCCGACAGTTTGAATCGTCACTTTTCCAATATCTTGGAAAAATGGTCGGATTCAAACATCGCCGAACAACCGCGTATCACCCAGCCTGTAACGGACTAGTAGAACGATTCCACCGCCAGCTAAAGGCAGCCATAATGTGTCACGCTGATAGTAATTGGGTTGACACGCTACCCCTGGTGTTGCTAGGAATCAGAAGTGCGTTTAAAGATGACCTTCAGTCATCCTCTGCTGAACTGGTATATGGTGAGCCACTGCGTTTACCCGGAGAGTTTTTCCAGGCGACTGAACCTCACTCCACCGATATATCGGATTTCACCTCTCGCCTACGCCAATTCGCAGCTAAACTCCAACCGACACCAGCTGCACGTCACAATAGACAAAAGATATTTGTATATAAAGAATTGACTACGTCTAGCCACGTATTTTTAAGGGACGATGCATTACGAGGTGCCTTACAGCCACCTTACACCGGCCCTTACGAGGTTCTTGAGCGAGGAGATAAAACTTTTAAAATACAGGTCAAAGGCAAAAGTGTAACGGTATCCATAGACCGTCTCAAACCGGCCTATATACTGTTCAATCCATCTCCTGATCCTGTTCCTACCCCGCTCCTACTCCCAACCCTCACCCTAGTTCCCTACCTCATCCTGTTTCTATTGGGCAAAGTGCCCGAGCTCAGAATGACGTCAAAACACGTTCAGGCCGTAGAGTCCGGTTTCCCGATTTTTATCGCCCGTAGTGACGGTCTCTGGGGGGAGTGATGTAGCCTACCTACACTACACATTACCTTAATATATACATAAAATATATACATAAATACACAATATTGTTAATTACTATCTACAACTATTATTTATTATTTAATTTGCTATTTACAACACTAAATATATAAATACATTTTAATATATTATATAACTACACCATATAAATATCGTAACATTTATTATTGCAAATATTTATTTATAATAATAAATGTGTTTACTTTTAGTCATCTAATTAAAACTATCTTATTATATTACGCAAATCAATATTGTGCATTGGAGACGAGCACCGCAGGTTGCTATGCACTATGTCACGAGACCGGTATATCTGCTTACACGCAAGCCGCCCGCGCCAGTCCGCTATTATCATTACGTCGCGGAGCCCGTGTCGCTCGTTCTCGTATGCCTATCGCTGCTACCGCGCGCACTCGTAAATTGTTTACTCGCTTTTCGAACTTTCTTGCTATCACTGTAATCTTCCTTTCTCCTTCTATTCTATGGTATATAACTATTCTATCTACTGTGTTGTGTAAACTATTCTTCTGTGTGTCTGTGCAAAATAAACATTCCTTGTGTTACCCATACTCAGCTGTTTTTCTCCGCACACTATCAACTCAGCAACCACTTACCATAAACCAAATAGTCAGCCAGTATGCTGGTTTCCCTACGATGATGTTATCTTTTACCGGAAGCAAGTGGTGGTCTATGAAAACTAACTTAAGCAAACTCATGTGGCACAGGTAGGATTTAAACTTGGGTCCTTTCCGATCTCAAGTGTCGTCCCACTCCAACCACCACAGTGTCATACTATAGTATACATATGTATATAATATGGTTCACTAATGTTTGACCAAAAAACCTTTCACAAACCATCATTTTACAAACATCGTTTAAAAAACCATCCCTTTTAAAAATGTTTCATTGTACAAACTCGTTATTTTAAAAACGTTTCATTTTACAAACATTTATTTTATAAATATGTATTTTACTCTACAAATGTATCGAGTATAAAACTTTTATTTTATAAAGTTTTATTTCATCAAACAACTTTCTTGAACAAAACATCATTTTACAAACCTACTATAGGCCAATTTTTTAATTAAGGACGTCAGCCCTTAAGCATCGCCATACGGCTTGGCAATGCACGTTGCTGCTGAGCTACGCTCTTGAGTCTTAAGATTTTGAGGGCGGAAAATAAATTCTATTCTGGTTTTTTATGAACTTTTGAGGGAAAGACTTAAAAATAATGACTCAAGAGCGTAGCTCAGCAGCAACGTGCATTTGCCAAGCCGTATGGCGATGCTTAAGGGCTGACGTCCTTAATTAAAAATTGGCCTATAGTAGGTTTGTAAAATGATGTTTTGTTCAAGAAAGTTGTTTGATGAAATAAAACATTATAAAATAAAAGTTTTATACTCGATACATTTGTAAGAGTAAAATACATATTTATAAAATAAATGTTTGTAAAATGAAACGTTTTTAAAATAACGAGTTTGTACAATGAAACATTTTTAAAAGGGATGGTTTTTTTAAACGATGTTTAGTAAAATGATGGTTTGTGAAAGGTTTTTTGGTCAAACATTAGTGAACCATATTATATACATATGTATACTATAGTATGACACTGTGGTGGTTGAGTGGGACGACACTTGAGATCGGAAAGGACCCAGGTTTAAATCCTACCTGTGCCACATGAGTTTGCTTAAGTTAGTTTTCATAGACCACCACTTGCTTCCGGTAAAAGATAACATCATCGTAGGGAAACCAGCATACTGGCTGACTATTTGGTTTATCATTTTTTTACAATTCTCAGACGCTATTTACCTACTTCAATGGGTATAAAATATCTTGTTTCTATTAAAAATCATTTTCTCGTAATTTATTCGAGATCTTAACAATAAGTTACCAAATAATGCGTTAAATTACATTTCTAGTAATGCCAATAACGCACTCACTATTATATTTTTATAAAATTTAAAATAGTTAACTTGATGTGGTCCAAGTAAACTACACCGTTATTAGTAAGTAACTAACTAACTCGGCCCAGCGCAAATTAAACTTGGTCCAAGTTAACGATTAACAAATTTGAAATCGATGACTCGTCCCAGGTCCGAGATTTTAGTGGGACGAGCAAATGACTGACTCGGCCTCATAACTGGTGTTCCCCCGTATTCCCTAGACTAACATTAATATGGATAGAAGTTGGTACAGAACAACTTGATATTAACTATGAGTGGCGACTGCTCGCACTCAGGCACCCGACCGTACGCCGAGACGGATCTCAATGTAATGAGTCACAGCTCAGTGCGGGTGGCCGGGAACAAGCTCCGCTAGTACGCCACAGTACTTTTCAAGTTAAAGATTGCTCTCACACACCTTTTTTGCGCCTTAAATAATATATATCTTTATTCACGGAGTTACCCCAGAAAATTTTCTCCAAAGACGTCACTTTACAACATATGTCTTAGGTACAATTAAATGACTATGTATGTGGAGAGGAATATACATTGAATATTTATATAAAATGTAAAATTTATAAAATTATAAATCAATAAAATGTCACTATTATCTACTTCTAACACACTTGTAAAGAAAGAAGAAGAAGAGTTATATCCGAAGTAGCTTTTGCACGCGGTTTCGCACGTGATAGATTAAGTTGACTATAGAAAATATAATATATGTATGTATATTTACATATATTTTTACTGTCAGGAATAAATAACTATGATTTTATGAATATATTTGTACTTTTACTTATTACTCAAAAATTCATAATGTAGGTAAAGGTAGTTCAAATAAAAGAAACGATAAAATCAGACTCAATTGTTTAATCCATAGAATTGAGCCCCAATTTCTTTAGATTTCTAAGCTACATTCTACTAGGACTTCGGAACGACCACTGCTGAGAAGAAATCCCGAAAGAAACTCATTAAAACAGTATTGGTCCCTAACATGACATGGGCTATATTCTTTACCACAGAAGGGCTACTAGTATTTCACAGAAATCCACACGACATAAAACATGAAATATTATTTAAACACAAAGAAATATTCATATGACAAAGCAACAGTATAACAATAGGTATAAATTTTAATTATATCTAGTACTTATCTTTATCTCTGAACACCACCAGCTCCGAATTCAAAGTGAACCGGAAAATTAGCCGTCAATGCTTTATAAACTGGCTACCGCACCGCAAAGTATCGATTTTTCAAAATCATCAATACAACTACTATTAACATCAAACTGTTATATTATGCAAAACTTACTAAATTATTAATTTGGTATTTACAAATTAAAAGTTATCAAAGCTTTAATTCAATACATTTATCATTTTTCAATATGAATCAAACAGGAAGTTATAAAATATCACATCTGTGGCGCCATGACGCCTTCCGATAATAATAGCAACCAACACTAGTTATAATTAACTAAAATCAGAGTATTTATATAAAAATAAACTAAAAGTTACCAAAAATATTACAGTTAAATTTTAAATATCTAACACGGCCATACTGACACATACTTCGTCCCGAAGTATACTTATATCAATCAAGTGTTTCTCAAATACAAAACAAATTAATTACAATCTTATATATTAAACTAACTGAACACTCTTTCCATTACTTTGTTTAAACATGTACAATTTACACATATCTCATTTTATATCACAACAATACAAAATAATTGTTATCTTATACACCAAGTGAAGGAACACTATTTCCATTACTTTGTCATAACATGTACAATTTACACATTTCATTTTATATTACAACGAAACAAAATAATTGTAATCCTATATACAGAGTGAAGAAACACTATTACCATTACTTTGTCATAACATGTACAATTTACACATATCTCATTTCCTATCACAAATCTCATTTTAAATCACAATAAAACAAAAATAATTATAATCTTATTTATGTACCAAGCGATGAAACACTATTGCCATTAATTTGTTATAAGATGTTCAATTTCCACACATCTCGTTTTATATCAGAAATTTCATTTTAGATCACAACAAAACAATAATTATAATTTTATATTCCAATTGATACAACACTATAAATTGCCATTACTTTGTTATAACATGTACAATTTACACACATCTCATTTTGTATCACAAATCTCATTTTATATCACAACAAAACAACATAATTATAATCTTTTATTCCAAATGATAGAACACTATTGCCATTACTTCGTTATAACATGTACAAATTACACATATATTTCAAATACTACGCCATACGGCCCTCATTACCTCGCTTTAACAGTCGGGAGGTAGCGAGTTCTTTTAAATAGTATACACCATACGGCCTTCACTACCTCGCTTTTTAGCAGTCGGAAGATAGTAGGTTTTCTTTAAATACTACGCCACTACCTTGCTTTAACAGTCGGGAGGCGGCAACATCATCTCCATAATCACTTTGCCTCCAGGCCCTCACTTCCTCGCTTTAATAGTCGGGAGGATAGTAGGTTTTCTTTAAATAATACGCCACTACCTCGATTTAACAGTCGGGAGGTTAGCAAGTTTTCTTAAATATTCATATTTATTACACAATCACTAGATATTTACTTCAACCCAAATTTGCGATTCTTGTTTCATTCTAAGATAGATTACCACGAAAATAATGTATTCACTTCGTTTTAAATTAGCAAAGTTAAATTCGAGCATTTCACAGAAAAATTAGTAGAAAACAAATAACACTAATAAAATGACATTAACATCATTACTATTAACATCGTTTCTCCTCCCTTTTTTTTTAACTTGACAAAAGGACAAAAATTTTGGCAAGTTACATATGTTTCTAAACATCATAAAGTGAAATGAACTAAAATTCGCATTTTGGGTTAAAAAATTCTTAGGTACTACAAATCTCATCAATATCTGTAGATAATGATGAACTGGATTGTGCCGTTGTCACTAATATTATACGGCATAGTAACGTGCCCCGCCCCGCACGTTATGTGCCCCACAGCACAACCAGTCAGTTAACTGGGGCTCCACCGTATCCTGACTATTGGTATAAGTTGGTACAGAGCGACTAGATAGTCACTGAGAATGATAACAGCCTGTGCACTCGGGCAACCGTCCGCACACCGAGACGTATCTGAATATAATGAGTCACAGCTCAATGCGGGTAGCGGGGAACATGACGCTCCGCTGTACGCCACATCTCTCCTTTCTTTTGATGATTTTAATACAGATAAAGGTTTTCAATAATTTTCGTTACCACTAGTATGAAATAAATCCAAAAGTAACCCTTTACATCAAATTTCAAATTATATACCATCGCAATTCTTAAAGCTGCAAACTACCAGCGTTTCGGAACGACCACTGCTGAGAAGAAACGCCGAAAGAAACTCATTACAGTATTGGTCGCTATTATGTCATTCTGACATAACATGATTTCTAATTTTTATTTAGGTATGTTTTTTCTATATTACTATTATATATTATATTACTTTATAATCATTTGCATGGTCAAAAGAACGCGAACAATCTCATAGGAATCATATAAATATCTGCATCAATAAATTTAAAAGATATTAATTACATCATGTGCATGGTCAAAAGAATGCGAACAATCTCATAGGAATCATATAAATATCTGCATCAATTAATTTCGATTCTCATCTCGCAAATTGGGATCATTAAAATGTTCTGCGCTGCGCCATTTCCTTTACCGAAAGTCACTTAGTTTCACAGATTTTAATCTCATCATAATCAACATGTCCACTTTCCCAACATCAGCCACTTATCCTTTTTCTTTTTTTTTTTAACTTTTCGTTTAATCATACTAAAAATTCATTCCTTCATAGCAACATCATTGTTAGAGGTAGATACTTGCCGAATTTGAAAAATTTTAACAACCACATGTCGGTATATTGCATTTATTTACTTGTATTTTGATCATATTTTTATTATTTTTTAATTTGATCAACCCAGTTCAATGTTTGTAGAAATTGTATTTTATAATAATTACTTACTACAGTTGAAAGATGAACAACGACAACTGTTACAGTGTGTCAAAACTTGGAAGAAATGCCAGAAATATTGTTAATTATTTTGGTCATGAAGTAGACACGATACCATTGCTTGGCGTAAATTCTGGATCTAAACTTAGCCGGAACAGTATATAGACTTTCTCTATAAAACACACACAAATAAGGATTTGCTGTTAATAAAGCATGAGTTGCTTATTAGTTAAATCTGTTAAAGCAGCAACTAATTTAAAATCTAAATAACAAGGATAATGTTTTTTTTTTTTTTTTTTTTTAACTTAATGTTATGTAGGTACTGATCAAAGGATCAGTATTGCCATTCAACTTGGCAATTCTGCCAGTCTTCTGGGCACCTTACCGCAAGGCAACATCTTGTCAGGACGACATTAAATTTATCCATACCTACTTTAGTTTTATGTTAATGTTTCCAGTCCAGTGTCAATTTCAATTAATACTATATTAAAATAATCATTTTATTAAATTGTATGTAATGTACCTACATTAGTTTAATAAAATACATATTTGTTTATGCATTAGCTTAGGAGTGACTATTCTGTATTTTTAAACTTAATTTGGCAATAAGTTTTTTGTAACCTGTCAGTAGCAGGTTCAGAATATATATATTTTTTAATGATCTGCATTATACATTTTTCCAATATACATTATATTTAATTACAACCCAACAATATGGATTTGCTAAGACTGGACGTCTCCAATACTTTTATAGCTGCTGGACCACAATCATTTCTTTGACCACCTATGTGGAATAGCTGTTAAATTAATAACAGTCGTTACTTTATCCGTTACAGTCACCCATATACGGAATAGCTGTTAACAGTGGAACTCTTTTGTGTAGGATAGCATACCACTAGACCCAGGCCCATTTAAACAAAACATTTGACCTGACCGAGAAATTAACCCGGGACCACACAAGGAGGTTGTCGTTATTGTCCTTACACATTGATTACTTATCCACCTTTGTGGATTATTGCTGTTAACAGTCGCTTGTGTGTAGGATGGCACACTACTAGACCCAGGCCGATTCACAAAGATTATTTGACCTGACCGAGAATTTATCCCGGGACCACATACAGAGGTCATCATTGTCCTTACACATATTTTATTTCAAACGAAACACATATTGGTTATTCTCAATTAGATATAAACTTAAATACCTAATTGGAATAACATTTATTCGTAGCACAAAGTGCACATCAATTTTTATTCTTTATTCGTTTTATATTGGGTAGTTTTAGCAATTTAATGCTGACTATGAGCATTTTGATTACTTTTACATTATGAGCACTTGGCCTGTGGTGTGGCCGTAGAATAGCACCAACCCATCTCTTCCCGTGGGTGTCGTAAGAGGCGACTAAGGGATTTAAAACACCGGAGGATGGGCAGCAGCATCTTTCCGCGTAATATGCCATCACACTGCGATCGCCAACCCGCCTGCCAAGCGTGGCGATTACGGCAAAACCCCCATGGATAAAATCCTTGGGGAGGCCTTTGTCCAGCAGTGGACGTCTTTAGGCTGAGAGAAGAAGAAGAAGAAGAATGAGCATTTTAACTGCAGATTCTGTGTAATTTAATGCTAGCTTAACAATTCATAATATTTTTATTTGTAGCACAAAGTGCACATCAATATTCATTATTTGTTCGTTTTATTTTGGGTAACTTTAGCAATTTAATGCTGGTTAAACGATCCATAATATCGATTCATCTGAATTCATACTTTGGTTCACAAAGGTAACTTTAGCAATTTAATGATGACTTCAGGCAATAAAATTGCCGAGGTCGATTTAATGCTGACTTATCAATCCATAATTATGGACTCATAAACAAAGGTACTAAAATACTGTTGGATATTAAGTAGGAGTATAAAATAGTAAAATAACATTTAGGTGACACCATGTATTTAGATATTTTAACTGCTTTTCTCTATTTTCAAATAAATATTGTGTTGTCATTACAATTAACTGATTCATTTCTAACTCGTCAATGATCAATGGAAAATAATATCTCCTTACACATCATTACAATTGGAAATTTTAATAAACTAAACTATGAATAGTTTTTAGAACAGCATTTATGTATGGTATATAGTGCATTAAAGAACAATTAATGTACTTTGTTCATGCACGTAAACTTGCTTCTTGAGGTACCATTGTGATTAGTGAAGTAAATTAATGTAAACATATAAAGGCAACCGAGTGTACCTTCGTTAAAGTAGTTATTATAGCATCAATTAATATCAAAATCGTTGGGCATAGCCCAGTTACTGTATTTGTCAGGACCGAACAATCATACTTAAATCCTTTGTAATAAACTTAATTTGTGTTTTCACCAATGAGTTCAATTAATTCGCTTTCAATGAAATACCATTTTGTTTTACAGGGTAGACTGTAAAATAATAATTGAGTAAAGTAAATAAATGCCTCCATTTTATATTGTAGGTTTCCTGGTGGCTTAAACTTGTACATGTTATCGACATGTCTGTCATATTATGTTGAAATACGCTAAGTATTTACTGCCGTATTTTTTTTTATCCATTTATTTAGGTACCTATTTTATTTGTTTTACTTGTTTATTTCACATTAAATATACAATACATTTTAGTGTACAATCTACACTACTTACACTTCCATACCCATAATACACAATGGAAGTTTTGCATTCTCCTTAAAGATATTTTTAACAAAAATCTTAATCACTGGATTGATTTCAAAATTTATTTCTGCGTTAGCACCTATATTATTTCTATGTAACATAATTTACCTCTAAATGGCCCCCTTGCAAAGCTGGGACGGGCCGCCAGTGTTACATAAACAAGTTTTTGTTTTCTGAATATCGTAATCACAGAGAACAACATCTTGATCGACGCATCTATCAATGTTTCGGTCAACCAGAAGCTGTAACGAACTCCACTGGTTAAAATATCATGTATTTTTAGAACCAGACTAATTATTTAAAACTGTCCTTCAATTTTTTTTTTTCATTTTGGCGTGTATTTTCTTGCAACTCGGATGGTAGTTTCTTTATGATACTAGTCAACTTTTAACTATTTAGTTAAAATAATTCTTATATTTAGAGACATATCAAGAATATAGTTCCTAAAGTTCTTTCTAAAATTTACTTGCACCCTTGTAATTGTTTTAATACCTATTACAATAAATAGTAATAGGTATTTTACTCTTAGTTCAAATTTTGTGTTTTTTTTCATCACAATATTAATCAATCATATGGAAAAAGTACACCATCGATTAAATATCAGTTAATTATAATAATCTCTCGGGTTGGGAACCAGGGAAACATGTTTTTTCTAGTTCAGGTACCAGCCGACCACAATCCCTGTTCTGGTTGCACTTAGGTACCTTTATTATATAAAATATCGTCACAATGGACAGTTAAGTTAACCTCATATTAAACATGGTTTAGCTTATAGTACGTTGTTCAGAAACGCAATTATTATGGTAATAGATCAACAGATTGACAAAAGTATCACAGAAATTGGGTATTAGTTATTGTGATTGTGATGAGAAAATAATTATTATATTCCATTTTTATACCTATTTATTACACTGTTTTATGTATGTTGATAATACCAAAGGTATAAAAACTTTAGAAAACAAAAATTCGTGTATCTTTCACAGTGACACTACACAAGCTTTAAATTTTTGTTTCTTATGTTAAATCGTTAAATTAAAAGTAGGTAATTGCTATATATACTTCGCTTTAGCAAAATAATCAATTATAAATATTCTGTCTTGTGACCTGCCGGTAGTGCCAGTCCAGCCGACCTCATGATTTGTATCACAGTAGTTACGTTTTAAAACTGAGGTTTTAACCTAAGAAAACTAAGTATGCATTCATATTACTGGTTTATGTAACATTGTATAATGATAAATTGTAAACAGTGAATAAATGAATGAGCAAATATTACAAATTATGTACAGAAAGTGCATTGTTAACAGAATAATACTCATTGTATTAAGCGAAAAGCTATTCATAAACAGTTAGGTGCCGCTCATCACAATCAGAGCCATTAAATGTTACGTGAAATCTGTATTTGTCGTTTATTGTTTAGTACCTACTTATTAACTTTTTCATATATGTATATCATCACGGCCACTATGGCCAAACTATAGATGCAGGAAAATATTGAAATTAATATTTAAATAAAAAGTATTCAAGATCCCTTGAGCCATTCATGGTACCAAAGCCAATAAGGTCATTTTGTACCCTTTTCACTAAATTATTGATTATCGAGATGGCTGATTATTCTTTACGATATATTTTCTTAAGATTCTACCCTCGAATAAGAATCTAACGCGGGCGGAAGCCCAGTGATAGGATTATAAAATGAAATTGAATATTCCACCCACTTTCTTTGTTTTTTTTTTTTTTTTTTTTTACTAAAGATTAATTAATGTACTCACGTTTATCTCGTCGCCAAATGTGCCGTTGTCACTAATATTATACGGCATAGTAACGTGCCCCGCCCCGCACGTTATGTGCCCCACAGCACAACCTGACCCGGGGCTTAACCGGGTCAGTTAACTGGGGCTCCACCGTATCCTGACTATTGGTATAAGTTGGTACAGAGCGACTAGATAGTCACTGAGAATGATAAACAGCCTGTGCACCTCGGGCAACCGTCCGCACACCGAGACGTATCTGAATATAATGAGTCACAGCTCAATGCGGGTAGCGGGGAACATGACGCTCCGCTGTACGCCACATGGATGAACTGTACTTCACTTAGCCAACGCCTCAATTATGTTTTACATAAACGGTGATTCCAATTTCAAAGTTATGAGTTGTATCGTCAGATTCTATTTTTAAATTGATTTGCCACTATAATCGCCGACAAGCTAATTGTTATTAATCTACCCTAACATTTTTTTTATTGACTCGGATACGTCTACGTCTTGAATGCTCGGGTCGATCGGTATATCTGCATTACAGCTTATAAGTAAACAAAAGGGAGTGAAGCCAGTCATTTTAAAAAGTGTTACGAGTATTATATGATGCAACAAGACTTTTCACAAACCGCTCGGCCAATCTGACGACCTATTACAAATTGGATTTGAAATTTTATAATAGTAGCGTAATTAAGGCGTTAACTTCAGCTTTAAATATCGAACAGATCAAAATGGCTAATGAACATTGCGAAGAAATATGCCGTGGGCAATATTGTGCAGCTTGCTCAAGTACAAAATTAACATTTTTTCTTAAAGAAAAATGACTACCTTCATTTATCATAATTTCCACGATCTTCTTCAAACGGTCTTTAGACCTACTACTAAGTTATTACAAAGCCCTGGAGGGCCTTACCACCTTTGGCATCTGCGGCGGACTGGATGCTACTACGTTTCAGGCCGTTCGCGAGGACCTCGATGCTATCGCACCGAATCCTAGCTCCGCAGTCGCTGTCCTTGCCACTAGGCAGTGGTGATGGTGACAGCATCTTGGTTTCCATCCTGAAAATAGATCAGTGTTATAATCTGCACAAGATAAATCGAATCCCACTTCTGATGATAGATTAAGTAGACTATAGAAAAATATAATATATGTATGTATATTTACATATATTTTTAATGTCAGGAATAAATAACTATGATTTTATGAATATATTTGTACTTTTACTTATTACTCAAAAATTCATAATGTAGGTAAAGGTAGTTCAAATAAAAGAAACGATAAAATCAGACTCAATTGTTTAATCCATAGAATTGAGCCCCAATTTCTTTAGATTTCTAAGCTACATTCTACTAGGACTTCGGAACGACCACTGCTGAGAAGAAATCCCGAAAGAAACTCATTAAAACAGTATTGGTCCCTAACATGACATGTGCTATATTCTTTACCACAGAAGGGCCACTAGTATTTCACAGAAACCCACACAACATAAAACATGAAATATTATTTAAACACAAAGAAATATTCATATGACAAAGCAACAGTATAACAATAGGTATAAATTTCAATTATATCTAGTACTTATCTTTATCTCTGAACACCACCAGCTCCGAATTCAAAGTGAACCGGAAAATTAACCGTCAATGCTTTATAAACTGGCTACCGCACCACAAAGTATCGATTTTTCAAAATCATCAATACAACTACTATTAACATCAAACTGTTATATTATGCAAAACTTACTAAATTATTAATTTGGTATTTACAAATTAAAAGTTATTAAAGCTTTAATTCAATACATTTATCATTTTTCAATATGAATCAAATAGGAAGTTATGAAATATCACATCTGTGGCGCCATGACGCCTTCCGATGATAATAGCAACCAACACTAGTTATAATTAACTAAAATCAGAGTATTTATATAAAAATAAAATAAAAGTTACCAAAAATATTACAGTTAAATTTTAAATATCTAACACCCGCGTGAATTTCCCACAGGAAAAGTGCTTTTACCAGGAATGATAGTACCCTATGTCCTTCTTAGTACATCTAATTATATGTTTGCGAAATTTCAGGAAGATTGATAGTAGATTAAGCTGAAGAGTAACAAATATATAAACAAACTCACTTTCGCATTAAAATTTATAATTAGTTGGGATGCTATGCTTCTGTAGACTAAAATGAAAAAGCTATTTAATGATTTCTTTTTCTAGCAAATTCAAATTCAAATTCAAAATCTCTTTATTTGCAATAAAATGTATGTACAAAAGTCTTAAAAATTAGGTGTCCAATTACATTCTACCTTGGTAAGGTGTGCAAATATAATAAGATTAGTTCTATTTCAAATTAGATTCACAAATACTGGTCAAATCAAAAAGGAAGCATGTCAATTAAAAAATACAATTTCGAAAAATGTCAGTAAAAAATAAATCAGATAGATATTTTGTCTTCAATACTATAATAGCATTTATCTAGCAATATATTTTTTAACTTTGCTGCAAATTTACTTATATTTAGTTCTTTGAGAAAAGCAAAGGCATCATCTGAATTCCAATGTCGAAAAATTAACACCAGCAGATATTAGGTTACCTGTTATTTTCATGTTGGTATCCCTTTGCTTTTTTTATTTCGTCACCTGGCTGGTAGCGCGTTTTGTTCAGCGACGCATGAGTGGATAACACGGTGATTGGGCCCTACCATTGGAGTAGCCGAAGATATTTTAAAGTATTAATGAGTGATCGATTCAGAAATATCATGTCTATGCCTAATATTGACTGCGGTGAATCTGCATTGAATTTAGAACGAGATATTATGTATTAACGCACTTGTTGTATTTCGATTGAATTAGGATTTTTTGAAAGCGACTCACCAAATGTCAGAACTGTTGTCATGGAAAAAATAAGACCTCCGTAGGTACAGCTGGAATGACATTCATCATCAAAGAAAATTTTGGGCCCTAAATATTTTGAAGCGATTTTATGTGCTGTCGAATATTATTTACTAATACAAAATACAAATATAACCTACTAAACTTTTTTTAATTATTATTATTGGCCTAGTATAGTTATGGAGACCCAGGGCGGACACCCGTACATTATGCCTGAGTGATAAGCTCAAGTTATCAATAAGTGAGTTGTGTTCGAGAACCAGTAGTACGCTGCACAGTCCGCCCGTCACCATCGCGTGTCCCCACAGCTCACACTCAAGCGCGTACGTCACTCCGCGTTACGTTAACTATTTTGATGATAATATTATCGGGTTCGATGATTTTTAGTTTATTTTTACTGATCATAAGTCTGCCTTTTATACCAGATGTACTTGTGTTGATGTTTTATAAAGTTTTAAATAAATAATGGTAGTAAAGCATATTTACTGCAAAACTTTAATTGGAAATGCCAGAATGGCAAAACCTTGCCAGACTTTTTTAAATCATTAGGAATCATCTTGCAGATTATTTTCTATCAGATATCCTAGAAAATAATCTGCAAGATGATTCCTAATGATTTTTAGTCTAACATTTAGTATTAGTACAGTAGTGGAAAATGCACAGATTTCATTAGTTACGGCCCTAACGTGGTCCTTACATTTATTAAATAAATATCTTACAATTAACAAACATAAGTACCTAAATGTTTTGCCATAGAAAAATACAAAACAAATGCGAAACAAAAAGATATTTACATACAGTTATTTTGGAAAAATAAGACAAAATAAATCACTTCCAGTAGACAGTAAATTATAATAGCATTATTTATTTGAGAAAACTCAGAAAGAGGATTTTGTTAGATGATGATAATAGAGCAGATGTTTATATTTTAGCAGACAAACAAAAAATCGTATAAATTATTTTTAAACTGCGTAAAAATATATGTACAACATTATTTAAGAACTGAAAAAACAAGATGAATGACCTAACAGACCACTAATGTGTGAATATTAAGGAACATGCCATTTTTTTCTCTGACAAGCTATTGAAAGACTGTCAAACCATGCCAAGCGATGAAAAATGATACTACGATAATTATTCTGTAGTACAAGAAGAGAAAATGTGCTGATGTATTTTAAATGAAAATTTCCAAGCTCAGAGATTTTCTAGCATGAGAAATGACACAAAATAACTGCAATTTAGGCATTGCCATGACATTTTGACATGACAGTCTCTAAAAAAGTACCCATTTGACCCGCTTCTTTTTTCATGTCCTTTTTGACCCGTTTTTCTAACAGGTACAGTCACTGCTAAAATTGAAGTAATAAGAAAATAATTAAAGATTTACAAAACAAATTATGTTCGTTGCAGAATGAGTTGCAATCAATGTCTACTATTGGTAACTTAGGTTAGGTATGTACTAAAATTAAAGTTAGGTGGTTCAGTCCCTTTCACCATTCACAGTTCAAACTTAGCCTTTTTTTGAAGTTAATAGACGGTTACTGTACTGTCTGTACTGGTCTATACAAGTACAATGTAGGCTATCCTACTTCTACTGTATAGTCTGGTACTTTTATCAAGTATTCAGATACATAGAGACTTCTGTCGTTAATACCAAAGCTGAATTCTCCGCAAATTGTCAATTAATTAATTGCTAAAGTAGATATGACAGTACTTTGTATTTTATCATCACACAAAGTGTTTTATAATATACATTATTTTATGTAATCTGCCGAGATTTTTTGTCCACACGTTATACTATCATCTTAATTCTTATAAGTAATATTTTCTTTTTTGTTTACATTATTTATTATATACTTATGTACTATGAACTTGTCTGTGGTCCAATTTAATGAATAAAAAAAGAGCAAATGTATGTAGAGGTACCTACAGTCACGAACATCAACATGCAAAGACATCATAAATATAATAAATATAAATAAGTATATACGGACAAATCACACAGATTGAGTTAGCCCCAAAGTAAGTTCGGGACTTGTGTTATGGGATGCTAACTCAACGATACTATATTTTATGACAAATACATATATAGATAAACATCCAAGACCCAGGCCAATCTGAAAAAGATCATTTTCCATCTTGACCTGACCGGGGATCGAACCCGGGGATCGGTTCTTAAGGTTTCTACCTACCTATTAAAATAACAATGAAATGGTCAAGAACAAAAAATAATAATATGAACCGAGACAAACAATGTAACACCACTGACATCTGCTTCCAACATCGCGTGATTTACCAGCGGATGTCCACCGACGTCACTCCGCATTTTCCGATCGAGTTCCCGACAAGACGCGATCGAGTTACAATGGTAATCCTATACGAGTAATTAAATAACGAATTTTAAAATCGCCGACTAGACGTGGTCTATTTATAGTTTATTTTACATACATACATATTATCACGCCTTTTTCCCGTGGGGGTAGACGGAGACTAGCGATTTCCACTTGCTACGATCCTTACAGATCTCTCTCGCTTCCTCTACACTCATCACTCTCTTCATACATGCTCTCCGGTTATGGGTGCTCCTAATATCTTCCTTTTTAAAGAGCTCCGCAATTTGGTCGGAGTGTGTTCTTCGAGGTCGACCCTGACCAACTCTTCCATTCACCTCTGCTTTATAGTTCATTTTGATAAATAAATATATACGGACAAATCACACAGATTGAGTAGCCCCAAAGTCCGTTCGAGACTTGTGTTATGAGATGCTAACTCAACGATACTATATTTTATAATAGATACATATAAATAAACATCAATTACTAAGGCCAATCTGAAAAAGGTCATTTTCCATATTGACCTGACCGGTGATCGAACCCGGGACCTCCGGTGTGGCAGTCCGGCGTGATGACCGTTACCGCATGGCCACGAGTACGCGCGCTCTTTAGAATTTTAGATTTTTTACACGACTGACCAAAAAAGGAGTGTTATGTTTTCAGGGATCATGTATGTAAGTATGTATGTAAGTTTCGTTATTCCTGAACGGCTTAACAGATTTTGATGTGAGAGGTATTGTTAGATTCATTGTAGTATTCCTCCGAGTGACATAGGCTATGTAAGTTGTAATCGTATTTTTAATTTTTTAATAGTTAATTTGCTTGTTTATTTAAATGTAAACTTGTGCTAAGATGAATCTAAATTTAACGACGTGTTTCTTATTTTTATTAACATCAGTTCACGAGTTAACTGAAATTTCGGATAAACGGACGGATATACATACAATTAAAGACCTCTACGAAGTAACGTTATAATATCCACCAGACCTCATGAGTAACATTCATATTTTCCATACAATGCCAATAGAATTTCAATGCTTGTGCCATGCAATTTTTTTTTATTAGAGTTTGAAATGAGGGATTTTCCGAGACCCAAATTAAAAAAAAAAAATAGTTCCAGATGAATTCATAGGTGACGGTTAGTAAAAGGCGAGACCATTCAAAAAGCAACAAGCTAATTATTAAAAATAAAAAACACGACTGACGAGTTTTTACTCAAAAAGTACATACAAACATATAAGTTATATACATTTTTAAAATCGCCTTCTAAAGCTCTTTAATTTGATACCCCACTCGATAAGATTGATTAAATTTTATTTTTTTGGTCTGCTATTTATCGCATATATAATCCGCCATTTTGTTTTTATGGTGACGTCATATAGCCTATGACACTCGGAAGAATGCAAGGAATCTAAAAATACCTCTCACATCAAAATCGGTTAAGCCGTTCAGGACTTATGGTGGAATAAAGAAACTCATACATACATACATACATGAACCCTGAAAACCTAACACTCCTTTTTTGGTCAGTCGTGTAAAAATGCACGGTATTGGCATTTAAAAAAAAAACCTAATAAAAAAAACATCTAAAAAGTATCAATATTGTGATTTGTGCAACTGTCAAACTGTTATGTGATTTTTTTCTGCCTCTGGCTGACAATAAAAAGCGCACAATATAGGTACAGCCATTATTACGACTCGGCTTTCAATAAAACGCCATCTGTTGAGACTTTTTTATACTGATTTTTTTTCTTAATTTAGCTGTCAGAAAAATCGCTCATTACAATATGATGGCGATTCTAATGTTCGGAAAAACCAAAACTGGTTTATGTTTTGTAAACTATTCAATTTTATTGATAAATGAATGAATAAAATAAATAAAAAATAAGTTTCAAAATTGCGTGTGGCTTGTGTTCGAAAATGAACCTTCTGTACGGTATCAGTACTTATTCTGTGGTAATCCTATACGAGTAATTAAATGACTTTGCGTATACGCGTCATGCTATTATGAGGACCTGAAGTGATAAATTGTTATTAGGGATCTGGTTGCAAGGAAACTTTAACTTTTTAAAATTGCCACCTTTGACGGTAAAAAAAACTGGTTGAGAAATATTATTTATTTATTAATTTTTGTACACAACAAACACATACAAAGAAACATAAAACATAAGAAAACTAAGTACAGAGGTTCTACTTATTTCTATAGAAATTTCTTCCAGTAGACCCGCGAAAGAAAAAAGGGAAAAAAAGAGGCATTGGCGTGTACTAAAAAGAAAAGAAAATAGCTAATAGAGATAAGTAACAGATAAAAACAACACATATAATATAAGAAGAAAAATATAATACATATAGACCGTATTATACATACAATGTATAACAAAAATATATATGAATATAAATAAATAAATTATACAAAATATATACTAGGATGAGAGAGAGAGGTAGTGTTCCTTCACTCTATTGAAATATTTAAGCTGATTTTTTTTAAATTAAGAATTTGCCCCAAGGTATTGGAAAACAAACTATTTCAACTATATTGTGAATTCTAAATTATTCACATCCTGTGGGTAAAAGTACGAACTTCTTCTTCTTCTTAGCGTGTCGAATCGGCGCGCGGCGGGTCAAATTTGTGATGACCAATATGACGCCACAGATACAGCATTTATTTGTTGCGTCATATAGGTCTTTAAGCGTACGGTACGAACTAATGAGTATGAATGACATTTTTTATACTTACTCTACCTAACACTAAACCACGACGACGTCAAATCGTCGATACCTGAAATCCCGACTAGTTAGGATAGATTAACCATCTTAATCGGATGGGAACGACCAGGGACCCTATTTTTGACAGTGTGACTCACTAAAAACGAGTGAGTCGAATGATTTTTCATTCAACATCAGTTATTCCGTATTTTGAATGTCGAACAATTCGCAACGAGCAGTCAAGACCACTCGTTTTCGCATGATTTGGTAGTCGAACGCTTTTTACGTCAAAAGCTTGAATGACAATATTCTTCTTATCAAGTGTGTTATTGTTATAGCAAACACTGGTGTCAGATTTTATTCAAGTTCCCTAAAAGCATCTGACATGACTTTTACGACTACCGCCATCTAGTGGCAATGACAACCGGATACGGATTTATAATATATAGTGTCTATTAGTAATTTTTTTTTTTTTGCGTTCCGTTTAACGATTTCGTTCTCATTCATTGAAAATTTACAAACGATTCGTTACCGATTCGTTGCGTAGTTTGGAATTTTGTCTCGCATTATTTTCATATCACTGGCAACATTGTTAGACATGTGATTTCAAAAATACGGCGTTTTTTTAGTGACATAGTATGACGAGTGTGACATAGTTATCTATTCATTTTCGGCTGTATATCACACTTTCAAAAATAGGGCCCCAAGTCACAGATTTAATAATACTATCCTAGATGGTAAAGGTACCTATTTACCACGGAGCTCAGAGAATTAGCTGGGAAATTGGAGCGAATTTCAGTTTCACGGCCCCACGTGACATTTAGGTGCAGGTGCAAGCGAAGCGAAAATAGACCCAATTCTTAAGAGGATAGAGTTTTTTTTTCAAATAATTCAATTTCATTGAAATTGTGATTTCTACTTTTTGGTGCTTCAAATAATTAAAAATAAAAATCGATTGATCGCCGAAAAGGGTTCAAAAAAATAAAGAGAAAGAGCTAGCAAAGGCGCTTCCTCACAATAGACTTATAAAATTCCTCACAGGGAAACGATTCAAAACGAACTGTTTAAATAGCACCTTCCTAACTTTACTTAAAACATCGATCAATATTTTCAATACAATTAAAAAAGTGTATTTTTAAATGGGTATTTATTTAATAGACATCAGTGGGATTTAAATCCACTCTTGGAAAGGTAATATGGCAGCACTTTTTCAGGCAATAGAAAAACTAGGCGGCGCCCCCAATCGTGTTTTATCTAAGATAGTTATCATATTTCTCGACAAATATTCAAGCGAAAGTTTTTGTTGCTTAAAGCACACGGTACTATAGTGAAGGAGGTCCCTTTAGAGTTTAAGACCTCAGTACATTCCATAAAGTAAAAAGAAATAATTAAAAATATTATCGAATGTTTTGCATGTGACGCAGTCTAACCTGTGAGCTCGTTCAGGCAGCTGGTCTGCTGATATGGAATAAAGAATATTATAGAAAATAGTGGTTTTCATTACGTTTTTACGTTACGATTCACATCGTAACAGTACCTATTAAATAAAAGTAGATTGAAAATGGAGCCGTATGTTCATAACTTGGACCACACGTCATGGTAAACATAATCGCGTGTCAGGCTCGCAGTTAGTAACTAAATATCCAATGCTAGAGTGAACCAAAGTGCAAAATGACAGAAAAAAAAACTAAAATACATTTACTGACGAGAAAAATAACTTCAACCTATTAATTATCTGCCTATTAATTAAAACACGCTTAAATGAAAGTAGGTGGATATAGTGGGAGAGGAAGGCCTAAAAAGAGAGGGATGGATTGTGTTGGGGAGGATATGAAGGTATTGGGAGTGGATAAAACTATGGCTAAGGATAGAAAATTGTGGAGAGAAAGGACATTTTGCGCAGACCCCAGATGATGGGATAAGGTAAGGCAGATGATGGTAATTAAAACACGCTAGAAAAACAGGAACACTTCAGATAATGGACTAGATTACATTATGTACTTTCTTTATATGTGTTTATTAACAATTTAATATTTTTGTATCCGCACACCAGTAGCTATTTAGTAATCAGTGACGCCACGTCACTACAACTATCATTCTTTAAAATAAAAAAAATAAAAGTGCTATAAAAAATAAAATAAAATTGTTTTTCATCTAACTTCCAACCCAAAGGTTTCACTGTTTTATTAAACAATACTCAAATCAGATAATTCATTTATTTTGCTTGATCTAATAAAAATGCTACTAGCATTAAATCATAAATTATACTAGTTTATTTCTGTACTAGATTTTACCCGCGACTTCGCCCGCGTGAATTTCCCACGGGAACAGTGCTTTTTCCCGGGATGAAAGGTACCCTATGTCCTTCTCCGTACTTCCAGCTATGTGTATGCGAAATTTCAGGAATATTGGTTAAGTAGATAAAGCGTGAAGAGGTAACAAACAACAAAGTTAGGATTAAGATACATGTACAATGAAATGTAAATACTTAGGTACCTACCTACGTAAATAAATTTTACTAAAGATCTATAAACACAAATAAACATGTAATATTGGACGTTAATCTAAATAAGTGCAGTTGTGTAAAACAATCATCGCTTCCCATTAACCCAGACTCTGGAGCCATGATTAAAATGTTAATGTAAGTAAAGCATGGTTCACATTTACAACATTTACTTGGTATTTATCGATTGTGAACCTCCTTAAAAAAGGAGATAATTATGAGCACCCATAACCGGAGAGCATGTGTATGAAGAGAGTGATGAGTGTAGAGGAAGCGAGAGAGATCTGTAAGGATCGTAGCAAGTGGAAATCGCTAGTCTTTGCCTACCCCCACGGGAAAAAGGCGTGATAATATGTATGTATGTATGTACTTGATATTTACAACTTTACGATAATATAGATAGTTATAGCTGCAAGCAGACGTAAGGTAACGTCTGCTGTCTTTGACGATTTGAGAAAAACCCATAGACTTAGTAAAAAATAAAGACCCGGCATAACAATATATATACAAACAGTAGTTATGCGGCCGGTCGCCATGTTTTGTCACTATTTTTAGTATAGGCAGGCCGCCATCTTTGTACCAAATCCTTTGTCGATCACAGTTTAAGGCTAATGTGATGGACCATGTATCTAATGTAACAACTAACGTAACCACATTTCAGCAAATAAAGGAATTGAATTGAAAGCCAGAATAGCAAGCGTTCACTAAAATACATTCAGACATTTTGAATATTTAAAGACAAGGAGGCCTATTTCTGAAATATGACCTGTCATAATCCAGTGAGACGTTCACAAATAGCATTCCAGTGTCCGCCCTTAAATATGAAAGGGGGAAAATGTAGTCCTCCTTCTTAATCGTATTCCTCATGACTGAGGATCGTGGTCATTATATGGAATGAAACACAGAATGACTATCTTGGCAATGTTAATGAAGTGGTTTGCCATAGCCTTCTCCATTTCATACACTATCTGATAATCATCAACCAGAGTGCAGGTTTCCTCGCAATGTTTTCCTTCACCGGAAGCAAGTGTTGGTCGATGAAAACTACCATACATGAGTCAGATTGGTATACAAACTCATAGGATAGGATTTGAACCTGGGACTTTTACAGCCACAGGCGGAAGCCCTACCACTCATTCACCACTAAATAATATCAATCAATCAAACAAAAATTTATTTGCATGAATACAACAATACATTACAGGTCTTAAACAATAAAAGTTTTGTATTCACTATATGAAAAATTATACATTGAAATTGCATTAATCTGATTAAAAATATTACATTTGTCTTATATATTAGTGATCAGGACAACTTAAAAATTCTTTAACACTGTAAAAACACCTTTCATTCAACCAATTTGTCAACTTAAATTAAAATTCGAATAAAATAAAATAAATAATCTATACATATAATAAAACAGTAAAAATATTTTGTCTGTACATTTAATATTTTTGACTGAAATGGATAGAGGGAGACCTAAAAAGAACAATAGAAAGCAAAAAAATTTTTTTGGAATTTCTTGTCTGTCTGTCTGTCTGTCTGTCTGTCTGTCTGTCTGTCTGTCTGTCTGTCTGTCTGTATGTATGTACGCGTTTCACGCAAAAACTACTGGACGGATTTGAATGAAACTTTTTTTATTGTATAGCTATTAAGCCTGGGCAACATATAGGCTATAATTCATTTTGAAAACTGGAACACCTGATGAAGAACCATAACGGAACAGCTAAACTATAAGTAATATGGAAATGGTGCCTTAACAAAAATCGTTCAACCTGATGAGCATTTTCTGCCGACGTATAAAAATTGAAGATCTGGAACATCTGATGAAAAGCTCCAAGAGACCAGCTACACTATAACATATATGGAAATGGCGCCTTAGCAAAAATCGTTCAACCTGATGAGCATTTTCGCCTGACGTATAAAAATTGAAGATCTGGAACATCTGATGAAAAGCTCCAAGAGAGATTTTTCATCTAAGCGAAACTCACGCGGGCGAAGCCGCGGGCGACGGCTAGTAAATTAATAAATCGTTTATTTATGTCGATCACTAAATGTATTATTAAGGGGTACATAATATCATATGCTACTAATTGCGCCCCGGAGCTCCACTCCCGTGGGAGTTCGTGGGAGTTTTAGTATAAAAAGTACCCTATATCCTTCTCAGTAGTCCTGACTATGTGTATGCAAAATTTCAGGAAGATTGGCTCAGTAAATAAAGCGTGAAAAGGAAACAAACAAAAATACAAACTCACTTTTGCATTTCTAATATTTTTAGTTGGAATTATCAATCAATATCAATACATCAATACATATAATAAAACTGTAACTGGTCAATGTCTGTACATAGGAGATTTTTTAGAAAAAAAACTATGAGGGGTTTTCATGGGGCCAATAGAAGCAAAAACCAGTTTTTTAGAATTTATGTCTGTCTGTCTTTCTGTCTGTATGTTTGTACGCAAAAACTACTAGACCAAATTTGATGCGGTTTTCACTGTTGTATTGAAGAAGGTCTACCTTAAAATCGTGACGTAGGTTTCATTTTGATACAACGCTTAGAATCAGAGATATAAACATTAGTAAATTACGAACGAAGTTCGCGTGCACAAGCTAGTATTTTTTTAAGAAGAAAAACTTTTCCAACGAGAAATAATTTAGAAAGATAATGTGTGGTTTACTCAACTTTAGCGATAGAAACTTATATCTTCACATTTTATTTATTTTCTTCAGAAAACAAAAAGAACAGGCCATACAATCTGCCGTCAATAGCATAGTTACAGTAAGTTAGATATACAGCCATGATCACAATAACGAGATCTACAATCGTAACTTACCCATTTTTTTGTATCATTTTTAGATCCAAAGTTAACAATTAAAATTTTGCAGTAAGTCAAGTATTTTTTTACATCACAAAGCATGATTACAGTGAATACACTTACGGCAAAAGTTGTTATTCAGAGTTTCTCGGCATAAGTACAGTATGATATCTATTACACTTATATCATGTGTACAGGTCTTTAGCGACACAACCTTGCTTCCTGAACACGCCTACACTTCATATTTATTATTACTGCAGGAAAAATCCATTCACCTATTTTGTACAATGATATTTTCTTGCCTACGTTCCGCCAGCTATCGATTTTGAAACGGTAATTTTGAGGGTTTATTCTGAAATTGACAAATTGCGATACAATGCGAAATATCCTAATCCTAACTAATATGTTTGTAATATATTGGGTAAAACTAAACGCAGGCGTTTCGCATTGCTGCCGCCAGAGGGCGTTCGGGGTTTTCACACTGCTAGCGTGGATGGCTCGCGGACGGTCGCCATTGCTATGCGATATCGGTTTGATTTTTAATACGCGAGAGGGCCCGCGTTCTTTGATTGCTAATTAACTTGAGTTGTATTTGTGAATTTCCTGTTTGTTAAATAACTATTGAACTTTGTGTTTGTGTACCCGTCATTGTGACTTTCTCCTGTGGGATGTGACGCGTGGCTGCTCGCTCACATCTACCTGTTGCCGAGCCGATTTCGGGAAGAAATCTATTTATTTGTCCTGGGGAATTGAGATCTCAAGGGTTAGGTAGGGTGATTAGGAATTCCCCCTTCCCGAAGATACTCAAGTTTGGATCCGAAGAGAAAGAAGATTTAGCTTGGTAAGTGTTTTTTAAGTGTAATTAATTTATAGGTTAGGTTATCATATAGGGCCCTGTAGCTCCCTTCATAAGCTACGGTGGTAGCAGACTGCGTTAAGTTATTTAGGTTTTAGTCGGGCAAACGTGGTGCCGCGTGGAGATTTCTTCCCGGTACTTATTTTTTACCGGTGGTTTTTTCCCGGTGAAGTTCCGGTACAGGATTCTTCCCGCCGCTTCGTTTGTCCGGATTCGCTCTGCGCACATTTTCTGGCAGCAGAGCGTAGTTGCTCTGCACATTTTCTGGTAGCAGAGCGTAGTTTATCTACCCTCTATTTGTTCGTTTGTAAAAAATAATTAATTGTTTGTAAAAATTATTAGATTTTTCTTAGTTTGTTTGTATAAGAATATTTGTAACCTTTTTTGTATTTGTTTGCGGTTTGTACCGTGCGTTCCGGGTTTGTGCCATTCTCATACCTACCGCGGTTCTTCGTGTAGTTGCTTGATTTTGTTGTTTTTTATTTACCTTTTGTTATTTTTTTGTTTGTGACTTGACGCGATGGCGAAGGCCTCCAATGCTAGGGCGACACTCGCCAACGAATTGAGATGGTTTGTGACGGCCGGAGGACTCCTGTCCCGGAAGGACAGGGAGGGCGCCATACTGCTAAGAGCGGATCACCTCCACTCACGATTGATTAGCGCGGAAGCGGCCATGGCGGCGCTTACCGAAGCCGATCTTACCCCGGAGGCCTACGCAGGTCACATGGCGGACATGGACCAGATCCTGAGTCTGCACGATGATATCGCGGAGGCGGTGACCGCAATAAGGGCGAGACAGGCTGGCGGACCAGCCCTCGCACACCTGTTAGACAGGAAGGACCAGCGGTTACTGGTCGGCTCCCCACCCTTCAGCTGTCCCACTTTGGGGGTAGGATGGAGGAGTGGGTAGCATATAAAAATATGTTTGAGTCCCTGGTCGTAGCACGACAGGATTTGTCGAAGGCCCAGAAGATGGCCTACCTCCTCTCCACTCTTGAGGATGAAGCGCGGTCGCTCATCCAGCACCTCCGGGTGGAGGACGACCAGTACGATACGGCTTGGGAGTTATTGAACTCCCGCTACCAAAACTTACGTTTGTTAGCGGATGCGCACGCCGCACAGTTGATGGCCCTGCCCAAGGTGGCCAACAGGGCACAGTTGCGCCTGCAGTTGCTCACGCCCGTTACAGTGGCCTGTAACGCGCTCCGCACACTGGGGCTGCCGGTGGACCAATGGTCTTTTTTGTTGGTGCACATTGTATTGGGCAAATTGCCCAATGACATCCGCTCGCGGTTTGAGCGCGAGAATGCGGAACGGGACAGCACCACCCTACCAACATTCACTGACTTGGTGAAGTTTTTGGAGTTTGAGGCACGGGCGGCTGAGAATACCATGACGGACTCAGCGCCATCCAGAGCGCCTGAACGTAGGCCCCAACAGGGACGGCAACCGCCACCGCGTGGAGCTGGTGTGCGGGTTGCACACACGGCAGCAGTCGCGGGGGACGCGGACTGCCTGCAATGTGGCCGGATGGGCCACAGCCTGCTGCAATGCAGGGACTGGCAGAGACTGCCAGTACAAGATCGGCGCCGCATGGCAAGGCGGCATGAACTATGCTTTTACTGTTTGGGCAGTCACTATGCACGTGACTGTCCCAGGGCCATACCATGCAGTGCATGCCGTGGGCTGCACCACGTGATGCTCTGCATGAACCGGAACGGGGATGGCCCCCGGTTGTTGAGGCAGGGGTCCCCTATGGGCGGGGGCGCTCCTGCGCGAAGCCCTCCACCATCGGACGGAGGACGCGGCTTCGCTCGTCGCACCCCCTCGGGAGGGGGTCGCGTACCGGCGCGGGTCTTGGCGGACCGGGACCACGCGCCCCAAGGTCATGGCCAGTATGTGGCTGGCCAGGCCCGGATGGGGCCCCATGGGCGGGGGCCCTAGATCGGACGTGAGAGTGGGGACACCCCCCTCCACGCGGGTTACCAATGCCCAACACATGCAGCCGCAGCGGTTTTCTCCACCGCTGCACGAGTACCCACGGCTGGAGTACCACCCGCCGTACCATAGGTATGGCCGGGCCGCGGGTTATGCCCCCCCTCAGATGGGGATGTGCACTCGCCCGCCATATTATCCGGGTCAGTGGCGCGCCCCTGGTTTGGAGAGAGTGGGGAGCCCGTAACTAGCTTGCTCCCTTGCTGGGACAGAGCCGCGGACGGTTCTGCTCCCTACCGCGGTGGTCCGCGTATGGGGTCGTGGGGAAGCCATTAATTTGAGAGCTCTGTTGGACTCAGGGGCTCAAAGCAGTTTGGTTACCACTCGAGTGGCACGCCAGTTAGGTTTAGTCGTGGAAGACTCGCCTGTGCCACTTCTTGGAGTTGGTGGCATACAAGTGAAGTGTCTGACGGGCCAGACACTTGTCACCTTTTCTTCGCTGAAGTCCTCCACAATGAGGATCACGACTTCGGCTATGGTAATGGATACCATTGCGGGTTGGCACCCCTCGACAGACATACCGCCGGGTGTGTTGTCTTTGGTTTCGGGTCTGGATTTGGCCGACCCCTTTGTCTTTCATCCCGGCCCAGTGGACTTGCTCCTGGGCTCGGACGTATTGGGCTGGATTTTGTTGGGTACACAGAAGGCTCTGGGTTCGTCTTCACTGATGGCAGTGTCTACGATTTTTGGTTTCGCCCTGATGGGCCCTGTGTTTGATAATAGCACCGTGGAGGAGCCACCGGTCGTCGCATCAGCGTCCTTGGCCAAGACCATGCAAAGGTTTTGGGAGGTGGAGGAGCCACCTATGAGTTCCAGGATGGATCCGGAACACGCTGAGTGCGAAGCCCTTTTTCGATCGACCACGGAGAGGTTGCCCTCCGGTCGGTTTGTAACTAGGTTACCTTTTGTTGCCTCTCGTCCTAGCCTAGGGCAAAGTAGGGCGCTTGCGGAGAAACGACTGCTGTCCATGGAGCGACGTATGCAGCGTGACCACGTACTTCGCGATAAATATATTGAATTTATGCGCGAGTACGAGGATTTGGGTCACATGTCTCCGGCTCGAGTTGATTGGAGCTCAACTGAGCATTATTTTTTGCCCCACCACGCGGTGGTGAAGGCCTCAACGGGCAAGTTGCGGACCGTCTTCGATGGGTCCGCACCCACTTCGAACGGGGTTTCGTTGAATCTGTGTTTGCATTCGGGTCCCAAATTGCATAGGGACATAATTGACATCATCTTGAACTTTAGAAGACATCAAGTGGTTTTTGGCGCGGACATCCGGATGATGTTCCGCCAGACAGTCATACATCCTGAGGACAGGCGATTCCAGTTGATACTCTGGCGTGAGCGCCCTGAGGATCCTGTGACGGTGTATGAACTCAATACAAACACCTATGGTTTGAAATCTAGTCCCTATATCGCCATCAGATCATTGCTTGAATTGGCAGAGCGGGAACGGATCCGCTTTCCCCGTGGGGCTTCCGTGCTGTCACGTGACTTGTATGTTGATGACGTGTGCACCGGAGCCCAAAGTATTGAGGAGGCCCTCCTACTGCGGGATGAATTGATTGAAATATTGAAGACAGGTGGCTACGAGCTACGTAAGTGGTTGTCTAATGAGCCTAAAGTTCTAGAAGGGATCCCGGAGGATCACCAACAGAACCCTCACCTGTTTGAGGATGTGGATGATCCCAACAGGATAGCGGTGCTGGGCATGCAGTACCAGCCGCTAACCGATATCTTCACATTCCAAGTGGACTTGGAAATACCAAAGGTCTGGACTAAGAGAACGGTGTTGTCCGTAATAGCCCGTATGTTTGATCCAAGCGGTTGGATCAGTCCAGTGATATTCTCTGCAAAGTGTCTTCTTCAGAGACTTTGGACTTTGGGCGTCTCGTGGGACGAGCCGCTGTTTGGCTCTCCATTGGATGATTGGCTCGAGTTGTTTTCATCGATCAAGGAAGTCAATCGGATTGCCTTGCCTCGTCGAATATTGCCCCCCGGGAAATATCGAGCCAGCCTGCATGGCTTTTGTGACGCGTCGGAGCGAGGCTACGCCGCGTCAGTCTATATGCGGACAGTTGACGCCGATGGCCGGGTCAATGTCTCGCTTTTGTTAGGGAAGAGCAAGGTCGCCCCCATCAGGACTAGGCTGACTATTCCCAAGCTTGAGTTGAGTGGAGCTCACCTTCTCTCTAAATTGTTGCATCACGTTGCCAGTGAGCTGGCGGCCACGGTCGAGATACGGGACATCTTCGCCTGGTCGGATAGCCAGGTCGCGCTTGCATGGTTGCGCGCGGCCCCACATACCTTGGAGGTTTTTGTGGGAAATCGGGTTTCCCAAATCCAGAATATCGGAATTGATATAACATGGAGACATGTGCCGGGAGAGCTTAACCCAGCGGACTGTGCCTCCCGAGGTTGTACGGCACCAGAATTGGTGTCACACCCGCTCTGGTGGGGTCCAGAGTGGCTGATGGGATCAGAAACTTCTTGGCCTGTCTGTCAGACAGATGTTACTTCTTTGAGTTTGACTGGGCTCCGTGTACATGCTGTAGTCGCTGAGACGACGTCGGAGCCGGATTGGCTACTTGCTCGGTATAGCAGTTTGGATAAGCTTCTGGGTGTTACCAGTTGGATTAAGCGTTTCATACATAATTGTAGAAACCCACAGGCAAAGCGGTTGGAGCCGATTGCAGGTGCAGAAGAGCGCCGGAGCGCATTGTTGCATTGGGTCCGTGTCGTGCAGACCGGACGGTTTGAGTCGGAGCTTCGTATTTTGCGCGACGGACGCGCTAAGTTGAAGGGCGCGGTCGCTCGTTTGAACCCGTACATCGACTCGGATGGGCTTCTTCGGGTTGGAGGCAGGCTCCGGAAGGCGGATCTTCCATATGAGACTCGCCATCCTCTGTTGTTGCCCAAGGGCGGACCCTTGGTGCAGCTTTTGGTGTCTGATCGACACATTCGTAAACGCCCATGCTGGGTGCAATGCTTTGTTGGCTATTTTGCAACGCGAGTTTTGGATTTTGTCTGCCCGAAGAGCAATCCGTAGTGTCCTGTTTCGATGTATTGCATGTTATAGGTTGAAGGCATCCACGATGCAACCACAGATGGGTGATTTGCCCGCTGATCGAATCCGACCTTCGAGACCGTTTGACGGCGTTGGAACCGATTTTGCCGGTCCCTTTTCGATCAAGGCTTCTCCCTTTCGTAATGCCCGTATTGTGAAGGGCTATTAGTGTGTATTTGTTTGTTTGGCCACCAAGGCTGTCCATTTGGAGGTGGTATCGGCTCTGACTACGGAGGCCTTCGTCGCCGCGTTGGATCGCTTTGTTTCGCGTCGAGGTCTACCTTCCCTTATTAGGTCGGATAATGGCACAAACTATAAAGGAACTGTAAATTATCTTAAGGATGTTTCTGTGTTTATTGATAAAAATTGTACTAGTTTAAGTCAAATTGCTGCCCAAAGGGGAATAACCTGGAAATTTAGTCCCCCAAGTTGCCCCCATTGGGGAGGGATTTTTGAAGCGGCTGTGAAATCCGCAAAGACCCACCTCCGCCGCATTATCGGAGAAACGGCTCTAACTTTTGAAGAGCTGGCCACAGTGTTTTGTAAAGTTGAGGCGGTCCTCAACTCTCGTCCTCTCTGTCCGCTATCTCCAGATCCAAATGACTTGGAAGCTCTCACCCCTGGTCATTTTTTGGTGGGAGGGCCGTTGAATGCCCTGCCCGAATACCCGTGGAAGGATGAACGCGTATATCGGTTGTCGCGTTTTCAAATGTTGCAGCAAATGAGCCAGGACTTTTGGCGTCGCTGGTCGCTTGAATATTTGCATTTGCTGCAGCAAAGAGTGAAGTGGACAGACAGGACTGAGCCTCCCAGGGAGGGTGATTTAGTATTGTTAAAAGAGGCAAATTTGCCCTCATTGCTTTGGCGACGAGCTCGCATATTACGTTTGATTCTTGGCGGAGATGGCACTCCGCGTGTGGCTGAGGTGTTGGTCGACGGTTCGATTTTAAGGAGAGGTGTGACCTCTCTCGCCCGCCTTCCCGTAGAGTAAGCTAGCGGTCTGCTTCTCAGACCGGGACGGGGGGATGTTTGTAATATATTGGGTAAAACTAAACGCAGGCGTTTCGCATTGCTGCCGCCAGAGGGCGTTCGGGGTTTTCACATTGCTAGCGTGGATGGCTCGCGGACGGTCGCCATTGCTATGCGATATCGGTTTGATTTTTAATACGCGAGAGGGCCCGCGTTCTTTGATTGCTAATTAACTTGAGTTGTATTTGTGAATTTCCTGTTTGTTAAATAACTATTGAACTTTGTGTTTGTGTACCCGTCATTGTGACTTTCTCCTGTGGGATGTGACGCGTGGCTGCTCGCTCACATCTACCTGTTGCCGAGCCGATTTCGGGAAGAAATCTATTTATTTGTCCTGGGGAATTGAGATCTCAAGGGTTAGGTAGGGTGATTAGGAATTCCCCCTTCCCGAAGATACTCAAGTTTGGATCCGAAGAGAAAGAAGATTTAGCTTGGTAAGTGTTTTTTAAGTGTAATTAATTTATAGGTTAGGTTATCATATAGGGCCCTGTAGCTCCCTTCATAAGCTACGGTGGTAGCAGACTGCGTTAAGTTATTTAGGTTTTAGTCGGGCAAACGTGGTGCCGCGTGGAGATTTCTTCCCGGTACTTATTTTTTACCGGTGGTTTTTTCCCGGTGAAGTTCCGGTACAGGATTCTTCCCGCCGCTTCGTTTGTCCGGATTCGCTCTGCGCACATTTTCTGGCAGCAGAGCGTAGTTGCTCTGCACATAATATTATAAATGCGAAAGTGAGTTTGTTTATTACCTCTTCACGCTTTATCTACTGTACCAATCTTCCTGAAATTTCGCATACACATAGTTAGAAGTACAGAGAAGGACACCGTGGAAAATTCACGTGGACGAAGCCGCGGGCAAAAGATAGTCACCAGTAAATGAATTATAGATTAAACGAACTTACCTGAAGTGAAGTTCTATCCTAATTATGCGAAGGCTTCTGTCCGAAGAGATTAGAAGAAATAATACATATGTAGTAACGCCAGTACTTACCGTTCCACCACATCTTTGAGAATATATCTTTTTTTTTTTTTTTTTTTTTTTTGTGGGTAGTTTACCCGGCCCCGCATCGATGACGGTTGCTATGTTCATTTAGTTTAGAGTAGCTTTCTCCATAAACTCATATTTTACGAATGACTGGGATTGTTTGTTAACAAAATAGGGCTGGGAGGGTTGCTAATCTCTTCGGACGAAGCCTTCGCATAATTAGGATAGAACTTCACTTCAGGTAAGTTCGTTTAATCTATAATTATGCTTTAGGCTTCGTCCTTCGAGATTAGAAGAAATAATACATATGTAGACTTTTAGAGATAACATTCGTAAAACATGAGTAAATGATATATGAATGAATTGCTAAAATACCAGCACGGATTTTAGCATAGTTTTTTTTTAAATTATAAATTAGCACACTTAAACGAAAAAGTATCTTCTAATATTAATAATTATTATTACAACTTAAATGTGATATATGTAAATATGCAATTTTTTTTTTTTTTTTTTTATTGAACACTGCTATGGCAAAATGACCACTACAGACATTTTAGATTGGTCTGTTATACAATTTGGTAAAGGTCTGAGAGCTGGAGCTCCAGCTTGCATTTCTAATTTGGTAAATTTTTACTCCGAGATGGTGCGCAGCTGACATAGCTGCAAGCCGGGTGCTATGCTATGCGCGTATGATGAGTCAGTGTACTATAATATAGTATCAATTCCGCTTGAACATAAAACAATTTTTATCAATTTTGATAAAGTTTGCGAACCAACCAGCCTATTAGGTTTTTTAAAACTTAAGAATAGTGAGTCATTACTACCTCGTATAAGTTTTGTCAAATCAAGATAATATGAAAGCGCAGCTTGTACCGGACAAATCTCCGGCCAGTCATTAAAAATGGAAGAACCAATAAGGGTTGGTGCGATCCAACTTTAATGTTTTTATTATATCTGAAATTTTATTTTCTGATGGAAATTTCACAATGTTATTAATTTTGATTTTAGTAAGATTTGTACTCGAGCTAAAAAGGGTAATTAATTTCTTAACAATTTTTTCAATTCTCATGAGGATACCATTGTGCAAGAAAATATAAAACTACAGAAGTGTCACACACTTTATTGTATTTTGTAAGGGGTTTGTGTAGATCGATAAACCCCTTTAAAAATCTTTTTGATATCCTCATGTTAACATAAAGTAATAATGCGGACCTGTAGGAATACTGAGCTCCGTCATTACAGGTATTCGCAAGAAATTGTAATATACTAGGATTTGGTACTTCAAACATATTCAACTTGTTTTGATAACAGTAAATGAACCACTTTTTATAGCACCCTTCGTACTGCTTATATAAGTTATATGAGAGTGAATTTAACATTATATTTATTTAATTAAATTTTTATTCAAGTCACTGTGGCGACATTTTTGTGAAAGAGACATTGTGCGTAAGAGACATTCTGCGAAAGAGGCATTCTGCGAAAAGGGCATTCTGCGAAAGAGGCATTCTGCGAAAGAGACATTCTGCGAAAGAGACGTTATGCGAAAGAGACATTCTGCGAAAGTGGCATTTTGCGACTAGGGGACATTATGCGAAAGCGATATTTTGCGTATAAGCCATCCATGGATAAGGATATGTCTGGAATACCTCTTCCCGGATAATACTCCTGCCGTCGAGGTGTGCATTTGACGACAGCTGGAAATTGTCATTTAATTTTGTTAAAATTAAATTATCACTAGATTAAAAGACTATCATTTCTGATACATGAAGACTTCGAAATATCGGATACCATGTCTATGATGCCCATAAGATATAAATTTATCAGATATAATTTTCCTCAATGATTTTAGAATCATAGTAAACGGGGGAAATGCATAAAAGTAAAAAATAGTCCATTAAATAGTAAAATCATTAACGGCGTACGCATCTGGATCACGATGCCAAGACACACAACTACACAAGTCGTGCATTTATTATTTACTCGACTAGCAAAATAAGTATTAGGAAAAATTAAATTTTTGCGTTATATTACGATGGGCATTAGTCATTGAGTTGCCATTCAATATCTGGATGTGTACATCGTAAACTCCTTATCTGGAATACAGTTTTCTGAAGATATGAGAAGTTTATAAGAAGCGAAAACATTCAAGATTTTTCGCTCACACCATTGCCTTTCACAACTTTTTGTCAAGTGTGTGTGACACAGGATATACTAGTAGCTGCTGCTGCAGTATTATCTATTCAAAGAAGTATCTCACAGTTTAATTATGATCTCGCAAATTTCTTAAGATTAATGAACGCCGCCAGGATTTCTCGGCGTTCATCCTCATTCCACGGACCTCTGGCTCTCTGATTCCCACACGCTACGCCCCGTTGTTGAGGCATCGGAAAATATTTCCAGTTCATATTGGTCACTTTTGATCGTATACAACGGATTAAATTGTGCATGGCTATTGTTTCCACCATTTTAGGTCGGAATCAAATGTTTCTGGGAGAAACATTATATTTTCAGAATTATTTATATTTCAAAACTTTTTAATTTCTTTTTAAATTATTATTTTTACTTACTTACTTACTTTTTTAGTTACTTTATGTACCTTAAAATGTAATTTCCTGTGTGTGAATAAAGAATTGTTGTATTGTATTGTAAATTATTATTTTTTTTTTTTTTTTATAGTATCGGAGGCCAAGATCCTCTTTTGGGTCGTCGAGCCATCGAAATAAGTAAGTAAGTATGTATTATGATCTATTATGTATCCTAAAAAATAGCAAGAATGTGAAGATATAAGCTGGCTTTTTATTTTTATTTTATTTAAAACAAAACTTAGGGATGTTAAAAGTTTTTTGGTTAGATTTAAATTTTTAGGCAAATTTGATAATTAACCCCAATCGTGCACAGATTATCTAAGTAATCTGACCACTGGTTCATACTTTTCGTAAAAACATGAGTATTCAAGCCGAGTGGATAATTCATAAACTGAACCATTAAATTCATAAACTGAGTTTTCAAACTTAAATCTGAGGTCCAAAGTACTAATCCAAAGTACACAAGTAACATTTTTTCCAAAAACAATTTTCAATACAGTTCTTAAGTCCCCCATTTTAAAGTGCTTTGTCTCAATAAATTTATTTAATGATTTTAAATTAAAAAATAACTCATTGTTCCATTTGGCTTTGGTATAAAAAATATAGGTGACAAATACTGGTCAACGCATGGTTAACATCGTGAGATTGCTCCCAATGACAATAGATTATCAATGGCTTCGGAAAAAGGTGACTTTCAATTTCGGAATATTTGCGAGCTGGTGGCGGTGTTGTTTCATAGGGGTCTTTAAATGGAATAATGTAGCCATTTATATATGACAGTAATATTGGGTTATGACATGAGTAAACATTGCCCATTGATCATAAAATAAAGACAGTCTACCTGCTGTACCTCTAGCGGCGATGATAGGTCACCCTGTCGCGCTGAGGAGGACGCTGCGACTGCCTCGAGGAGTTGGTGTGTCGAGCGCGCGTCGAGCTCGGCGCAGGCACCTTCATCCTCGGCGGGCCAGTCTGCCTACGGTTAGGCCCGGATGCTTCGAGTTAAAATTTCTCCAGTTAGAAGAGCTGGGTGTTGGTTACTTTTTGAAACCTTTGATTTTGTAACCACGTGCAAGTTATCACCAAACAGAAAATGGTCGATTTTCGTATTCTTATGATCTTCTAGTAATCATATCAGCATGCTGACAGTCAGCGAGGATTCGGGCGGAGTCCATTAGAAGCTTCAATAGTTGCTGTCTCTCTCTTTTGATGATAATAAGAGAATAATCGCCTCACTGAGGCTTGTCATAGCCAAGTTAAGTTGATTTTGTTTATTTTGTAATGCCTTGCTCATTTTACATTAATTTCTGATACAGCAGCTATAATTTCAGGATTTAGGGCAGGTGGATCAATCAATTTGTAACATTTTTTTTTTATAAACTTCCTTGCCAATTTTTTATCAGAAGCAGGATCCATGCCTAATATTTCTAATAACTCAATATCTAGGTTTTCTTTTCAGGTGCGGCGGACGTAGACGGAACCGACTCAACAGACTGCGGCGGCGCGGTAGGTTTTCCTTCAGGGGAATAACTACGACTGATGGGATGGATAATCTGTGGTGGCTGGCTGGGCCCAGCCACTGTTAAATCATTGTTAATTTGTGGCGGTGATATAACCTGGATAACCTCTTCATCAGTCCAGTCTAAGTAATTCCAATCTTTGCTGCCCGAAAGACAGATAGAGTGTATTTATATTGTGAGAAGCAGTCCCCAGTTATATATAACTCGTACTGCCCGCAAACAATATTTAACAAGCACGATAAGGTAGTCCCAAATGTACTACCCGAATGTGCTAAATGGTTATTGTCTGTCTATGACATTGCGGTATTTATTGTAAGAGACAGTCCCTAGTTATTCAGAATAACACGTACTGCCCGCAAACAATATTTAACAAGCACGATAGGCAGTCCCAAATGTACTACCCGAGTGTGCTAAATTGTCATTGATTGGCCATGACACTGAGGTATTTATTGTAAGAGACAGCCCCTAGTTATGTAAAATAACACGTACTGCCCGCAAACAATATTTAATAAACACGATAAACAGTCCCAATCGTACTGCTCGAATGTGCTGTACCTCCATAGTTCCTTATTGTTATTATAAACACTCATAAATTAATCAGATCACCGGCACACAATACAATTGAATATTTCTACCTTGAAGACGCGGCGGCAGCGACTCAGAAAACGTACGCGATGTATCCGTATCGGTGTCCCAGGTGTCCCTTCTGCTACCACTACGACGATTACGACGACGTAAATTTCGTTCTAATTTCACTACTAACACTTTTACGTTTCGGCATGTTAGCAACGAACACTTTTTTCGGTAATAACGCGAAGTTGCAAACGCAAGTTGTGGAACGGCGCAGCACACAAAAGCGAATGAACATAGCAACCGTCATCGATGCGGGGCCGGGTAAACTACCCACAAAAAAAAAAAAAAAAAAAAAAAAAAAAAAGATATATTCTCAAAGATGTGGTGGAACGGTAAGTACTGGCGTTACTACATATGTATTATTTCTTCTAATCTCGAAGGACGAAGCCTAAAGCATAATTACATAGGTAACTATGATATTAACTAGTCTTAACACGAATCCCATTTTATTTATTTAAGGAAAAATAAATAAATTATTGAAAATGTGTCATTATAGCAATAATAAATATTTTAAGCTTTATTTATCATAATTCAAGCCCACTACCTATTCAGCTAAGCATGTCTTTAGAATCCTCTTGGCTCTGTCAAGCCCGTAATAAAGACGTGAGATATGTATAACTTTACAAAAAATGAAAGTCCACATCAAAATCAAATCCATGTCAATATTTTTTGCTACGGTTAAATTTTTGGTACAAAAGGCTGTCTGCACCAACTTCTGATTTAGAAGAATGCACCTGAAAACTGCACTTTGATAATCGTAATATTTCCAGCTTCGAAGGAAAGCTAACCATTTGTTTGGTGGTATTTAGTGTAGCTTTTGTTTAGTAGAGCGCGCTCTAAAAACTCCTTGGGGGAGGCCTTTGTCCAGCAGTGGACGTCTTTCGGCTGAGAGAGACTCAGCCGAAAGACGTCCACTGCTGGAGAAAGGCCTCCCCCAAGGATTTCCACAACGACCGGTCCTGCGCTGCCCGCATCCATGCGCATCCCGCGACCTTCACCAGGTCGTCGGTCCACCGAGTGGGAGGCCTGCCAACACTACGTTTTCCGGTTCGTGGTCGCCACTCGAGAACTTTTCTGCCCCAACGGCTTTCTGTTTTACGAGCTATGTGCCCCGCCCACTGCCACTTAAGTTTCGCGATTCTGCGGGCTATGTCGGTTACTTTAGTTCTCCTACGGATCTCCTCATTTCTGATTCGATCACGCAGAGAAACTCCGAGCATAGCGCGCTCCATCGCCCTTTGGGTGACCTTGAGCCTTCTTATGAGGCCCATAGTAAGCGACCACGTCTCTGTTCCGTATGTCATTACTGGCAACACTGGTCAAAGACCTTAGTCTTGAGAAACTGCGGTATTTTGATGGAGAAGATATCGCGAAGCTTCCCGAACGCTGCCCAGCCGTGTTGGATTCGACGGTTGACCTCTTTCTCAAAGTTGGACAACTAAAAACTTACTATAAGCGAAATCGAAATTTCCTTTAATTTTTTTAAGATTACAATTATAAAAGCTGTTTAAGGTGCCCATAATGCTAATTAGCTGCATTCCCTCTCTTAATCGCTTTGGTCTTTGAACCAGGAACCGAACTAGAAATAAACAACTCGCGTCATATAAAAAGCACGCTAGAAAAGAGAGGAGGGAGTGAAACTTGCGCATGGGTACTACTGATGAATCAATGCAAACTTGCGCATGGGTACTACTGATGAATCAATCGTGTGCGCCAGGCGAGACTTGCCCGACCAGCGCTCACCGCTCAGACCGATAAATCGCCTACTGCGCAGCTTAACTGCCAGCGTTCAGCCAGCATTTTGCATGACGCGTCCTGTATAGTTGCCGTCACGTAAAAAGGCTGCTGGCGGTTTAGCTGCGCAGTAGATGATATATCGGTCTATGCGGTGAGCGGGAGTCGGGCGGGTCTCATCCGGCGCGCGCGATTGGTTCGTCAGTCGTACCTATGCGCAAGTTTCACCCCTCCTCACCCTACCAGCGGCCTTTTCACGTGATGGGGAGTGTACCGGTGTAGGATTTCGATGAAATTTGGTACACGAGTAGAAAAATGTCTGAAACAGAACATACGGTACATATCGAAATTCCTACGGGAGCGAAGCCTCGAGGCGAAAGTGGTATATCTGATGATCAAGTATCATACTCCATACTAATATATAAAGAGGAAGAGTTTGTTTGTAGAGGGTAATCTCCGGAACTACTGAACGGATTTCAAAAATTCTTTCACCAATCTCTCTCTCTTTCTCTCTCTCAGCCAAAAGACGTCCACTGCTGGACAAAGGCCTCCTCCAAGGATTTCCACAACGACCGGTCCTGCGCTGCCCGCATACATGGGCATCCCGCGACCTTCACCAGGTCGTCACACGTAGTGGGAGGCCTGCCAACACTACGTTTTCCGGTTCGTGGTCGCCACTCGAGAACTTTTCTGCCCCAACGGCTATCTGTTCTACGAGCTATGTGCCCCGCCCACTGCCATTTAAGTTTGGCGATTCTGTGGGCTATGTCAGTTACTTTAGTTCTCCTACGGATCTCCTCATTTCTGATTCGATCACTCGGGCACTTTCACCAATAGAAAGCTAAATTATACCTGAGTGACATAGGCTATTTACGTATGTACCTCCCGAGCGAAGCCAGGGCGGGGCGCTAGTCGCAAATATAGTTGTTCGCTCTATAGATGTAGTAGTTATGCTAGTGCTAGGATCTCCATGTAATAAAGATAAATTCAAGAATATCTTGTTAGATTGGCCAATTTACGATGCTTTTCGGATTTAAAATGCTTCTTACTGTTTTATTTTCGAAAAGTATGCCACAAATTCCACCTCTAGGGGCATGAAATGGCCAAAAAAATTCGCACGAGCGAAGCCAAGGGCAAAAACTACCACATAATCCTACTAATATTATAAATGCGAAAGTTTGGATGCGAGTTAGTGAATTTGTGAGGATGTTTGTTACTCAATCACGCAAAATCTACTGGACGGATTTCTATGAAATTTGGCCGTATACAAAAATACCGGGAATACATATAGGGTACTTTTTATCCCGAAATTCTCACGGGAGCGAAGGTGGCTCGGAAGATGTTACATAATTCTTTTATTGGGTAGAAGTTTAAAAATTGACATATTTCACAACAATGAGGGATTTTCCGAGATCCAAATTAAAAAAAAAAAGTACCAGATGACTTCATAGATGGCGCTTAAGTAAAAGGCGAGTCCATACAAAAGCAAAAACTCATTGGCATTTTTTTAAAATACTTAATAAAAAAAAATCTAAAAAGTATTAATAGGTATTGTGATTGTTAACTGTCAAACTGATTGGTGATTTTTTTTCTGCCTTTGGTTGACAAGAAAAAGCGCACCATTATGTACAAATAGGTTCTGCCATTATTACGACTCAACTTTCATAAAACGCTATCTGTTGTGACTGTTTACTGTTTTTTTTTTCTTAATTTAGCTGTCAGAAAATCGACCATTGAAAAGAGATTCTCTATTTTCAACATTACTTGCATCGCATCGTTGATTGACGTCAATAAATTTATTTATAGCTTATAATATTCATATTATTCACTGAATTCAATACAAAATATCTGATATGTTATGATATGCTTGATATGTTTAACATATCAATATCAATAAATAAATAATATGTTTAACATATCAATATCAAGAAATAAATAATAAATAAATATATACGGACAAATCAACAGATCAATACATATAATAAAACTGTAACTGGTCTGTGTCTGTATATGTAATGTAGACCAATTTGTACCTACCTACACTTAGTTGGCAAAAAAATAAATATGAAATACAATATTTCATATTTTATTTGCCTCGTAGTTTTTAAAAAATCTACAAGATGTCTTCATAGGGCCTATAGAAGGCAAAACCATTTTCTGTAGAATTTTTGTCTGTCTGTCTGTATGTTTGTACGCATATCTCTCTCAGCCGAAAGACGTCCACTGCTGGACAAAGGCCTCCCCAAGGATTTCCATAACGACCGGTCCTGCGCTGCCCGCATCCATGCGCATCCCGCGACCTTCACCAGGTCGTCGGTCCACCGAGTGGGAGGCCTGCCAACACTACGTTTTCCGGTTCGTGGTCGCCACTCGAGAACTTTTCTGCCCCAACGGCTATCTGTTCTACGAGCTATGTGCCCCGCCCACTGCCACTTAAGTTTCGCGATTCTGCGGGCTATGTCGGTTACTTTAGTTCTCCTACGGATCTCCTCATTTCTGATTCGATCACGCAGAGAAACTCCGAGCATAGCGCGCTCCATCGCCCTTTGGGTGACCTTGAGCCTTCTTATGAGGCCCATAGTAAGCGACCACGTCTCTGTTCCGTATGTCATTACTGGCAACACACACTGGTCAAAGACCTTAGTCTTGAGACACTGCGGTATTTTGGACGAGAAGATATCGCGAAGCTTCCCGAACGCTGCCCAGCCGAGTTGGATTCGACGGTTGACCTCTTTCTCAAAGTTGGACTTACCTAACTGAACTGTTTGTCCCAGGTATACATAATTGTCAACAACTTCGAGTGTAGAGTCTCCAACCTTCAGAGGAGTGGGTGCGACACGGATATTAAACATAATTTTCGTCTTGTCCATGTTCATTTTTAGACCCACTTGTTGAGAGGCTCTACAGAGGCCATCGAGCATTGTGCCTAGGTCTTCCAAGGTCTCAGCCATGACTACGATATCGTCAGCGAATCGAAGGTGAGTGAGGTACTCGCCGTTGATATTGATGCCGAGTCCGCTCCAGTCCAGAAGCTTGAAAACATCTTCCAGGGCGGCGGTGAACAGTTTCGGAGATATCACGTCTCCCTGTCTCACCCCTCACTGCAACTGGATAGGTTTGGAGCCTTGATCCTGGAGACGGACCGACATGGTGGCGTTTTCGTACAAACACTTCAGCGCTTCGATATATCGATAGTCAATTTGGCACCGTTGGAGAGACTGTAGCACAGCCCAGGTCTCGATCGAATCGAAGGCTTTCTCGTAGTCCACAAACGCCAAGCATAATGGCTGATTATACTCCTCAGTCTTCTGTATAATCTGCCGCAGCGTATGTATGTGGTCTACGGTACTAAAGCCTTTTCGGAAACCGGCTTGTTCGGGAGGCTGGAAGTCGTCAAACCTGCGAGCGAGACGATTCGTAATGACTCTCGAAAACAGTTTGTAGACATGGCTCAGAAGTGAGATAGGCCTATAATTCTTCAATAGGGTTTTGTCACCTTTTTTGAAGAAAAGTACCACCACACTTCTGTGCCATGCCGTAGGCGTTTGTCCCTCGAGTATGACGGAATCAAATAGCTTCTGAAGAGCTTTTAATACCGGCGTTCCACCTGCTTTCAGAAGCTCAGCCGTGATTCCATCATCACCCGGTGCCTTATTGTTTTTTAGCTGTTTGAGAGCCATTCTAATCTCATATAGGCTGACGTCCGGGATATCTTCGGTGTAGTGTCGGGTCAATCTGGCTCTTGGATCTTTGCCCAGATTACTGACAGGTGTGCGTACGCTGGTATATAATTGTCCGTAGAACTTCTCAACCTCTTCCAACAGCTCTGGCTTCGACGAAATGATTCTGCCATCCTCAGTCTTCAGCTTGGTCAGTTGACTTTGACCAACAGACAGATCCCTTGCAAACACTTTTGAGCCCTTATTTCGCTTAATCGCCTCTTCAATACGGTCAGTGTTGAATTGGCGTAAATCGCGAGTTAGGGACTTGGAGATCTGTCTGTTTAGACGTCGATACTGAGCAGCATCGTCAGAGGACTGCAGAACCAAGTTTCGTCTTTCTTCCATGAGTTTGTTGGTGAGGTCCGAGATCTTTTTGGTTCCTTTTGAACGGCGGGTTTTGAAAGCCTTAGACCCAGCTGTTTGGACAATTTGCACAAACCTGTCATTATAATCGTCCAGATTTTCGCAGTCTCCCAGGCATTCGAAGCGATTCTGCAATTCGAGCTGAAAGCTCTCGGGGTTTTGGAGCTGGATAGGCGCTGGTCGGAGCGTAGACTTCATCAGTCGACACCTTTCGAGTTTTATTCTAAGATTCAATGTGCCTCTTACCAATCGGTACGCATATCACGAAAAACTAAATTTGATGCGGTTTTTAATATTATATTGTTGAAGGTCTAACTTAAAATCTGGCGTAGGTCTCTTCTTAATAGCCCGCTTAGAACCAGAGATATAAACAAAAGTAAATTACGCGCGAACGAAGTCGCGGGCACGGGCTAGTCACAGATATTTTTATCAATACGTTTTGAGAGAAACATGCAATCACATTGGGCACCAGATGGTAGAATCTATTGACGATATTGTATATTTGTCATTCATCATAGTATGAAAAAACCGGCCAAGTGCGAGTCAAACTCGCGCACCGAAAGGGTTCCGTACACGCAAACCATCTCAAAGTATAGCTCTAACTAAAAGATCAACTACCTATTTTTAAAAACAAACTTATCTTTGCAGTTCGATCCCTAGGATTCAAACTGTATCGAGCACAAAAATAAGTTTATGATACTTCTTTTTACACGACTGACCAAAAAAGGAGTGTTATGTTTTCAGGGTTCATGTCTGTAAGTAAGTTTCTTTATTCCACCAAGTCCAGAACGTATTAACAGATTTTGATGTGAGAGGTATTGTTAGATTCCTTGCATTCCTCCGAGTGACATGGGCTATGTGAGTTGTCAGTCGTGTTTTTATTTTTAAGTAATTAGCTTGTTAGACGTCCTATTCTATAACATATTTAAAAAAAAATCAGAAAAGAAGAGAAAAAAATGTTTGATTGACAGACGGACAACAAAGTGATCATATAAGGGTTCCGTTTTAACCTTTTGAGACACAGAACCCTAAAAAGAAACAGTTTTCACGTTCAATTTCGTGAAACTACCAGCCTTTCCTTTTTAATTTTCTTTTCATGCCCGCGCGGCTATGAAAAAGGATGACGACATTATGTTTTTTTTTGACTAACAAGATTTAAGCATAGAATATCTACACATTAATCGAGAACGGAATAATATACTGAACTCCGAATGTTGTATGATAGATAGATAGATAGATTGATAGATTGATCAACACTTTATTGCACCATTTACAGAAAAGAATATACAACAAAGAAGTGTCAAAAAGTAAATACATTAATGAGCGCAAAGGTGATTAGCATTTGCGATAAGCCCTTATCGCAAATGCAAATTCTCCCAGCCAACATAGAAATTAAAAAAAAGGTCAGAAAAATTCTAACTTTATAATTATAATAAAAATCTGGACTGAACACGAAAAACATCTAAAATTTCATATACAGGGTGTTTTTAAATCATTGGCATCCTTTCTACTGGTGAAAGTACTCATGAACATGAGCAACTTTTTGTATGGGACCGACTCAATCCGATAGAAAAAATCAGCTGTTCCATACTATTTTCCAATACCTACTCACCCGAAATGTATGGAACAGCAGATTTTTTCTCCATCGGATTGAGTCGGTCCCATACAAAAAGTTGCTCATGTTCATGAGTACTTTCACCAGTAGAAAGGATGCCAATGATTTAAAAACACCCTGTATTTATAGTGACATCACTAAGCAATTTTTTTTAGTCACTTTCCCCGTGTTCTACTGTAAGTACTATAACCTTTAGCCGTATTCCTCATGACTGAGGGTCGTGATCATTATTTGGAATGAAACACACAACGACTCTCTTGGCAATGTTAATGGAGTGGTTTGCCATTGCCTTCTCTATTTCACACACTAACAGAATAATCGTCAACTAGAGTGCAGGTTTCCTCACGATGTTTTCCTTCACGGGCAGCAGCAATGGTGGTCAATGAAAACTGCCATACATGAGTCAGATTGGTATACAAACTAATATAGCACGGGCAGGATTTGAACCTGGGACCTGGGCGCCCTACCACTCGCCCACCACCTCTTCACACCACTGTAATACATTGGTCAAAGTCAAATCCATCAATGGATTCCATGTTGTAAGAGACATGTAAAAGGATATTTTTTTTTTACTCTCGACTCGACACAATCGTTACGTCGCAAAATGTCCCTTTCGCAAAATGTCCCTTGATAAATTTGTTACTAAATCACGTAAAATGTACTGGAGGGATTTTGATGAAATTTTGTAGGTACATGAATAGAAAAATTTCGGGAATAGCACATAGGGCGACACACAACGTAAAAAAAATGCTAGGGGGGTCGTAGGGTCACTTTGGAAAGAGGGGGACATTTTGCGAAAGGGCCATTTTGCGAAAGGGACATTCTGCGAAAGGGCCATTTTGCGAAAGGGACATTTTGAGAAAGGGCCATTTTGCTGTTTCAGTTTCGGTACATAAATTATCTCTATAGGTTTATATGAGTACACATATATCAAGAAAAATTGTTTTGCAATCACATTAGATGCATTTCAAAAAGATTTTTTACATTTCGTAGTAAGTTACGAAATAAAAAATATATATTATCTCACAATTCATGGCCCAACTACTTCTATGATACCTTTTCAGACATTGTACTCACAAATGGCTGTTTATTTCTATTCGTTGTAAAGCATTTTTTGCGAAGCCATTACTTAGTCTGGGATCTTGTTTCAGTTTTCAACACAAATAGTTGTTACATCTTGTTCACACCATTTTTTTATGTTCTGTGAATCTTTTTGGGTCAACAGTCTTCCAAAATAGCCTAGGTATTTAATAAAAAGTAGAATATCATTATCAATCTCTTTTTAGGTAGCTTGAGAATAAAAATAAGTTCTTAGTCAGTCAAGTTTTGTGTGAGTGCACAGTGTAAAAAGGCAGTATTTGTGCAACATTTTGACAACGAGCGTGATGTGTGAGATATCACTTGTTCTGCGCAATCTGCTGCGCACTTACTATTCGGAATCACTTGCACAAATGCAAAGCTTAGCTTAGGCCTCGCGGACTGTACACAGAAAACTCAAACTCGTGTCTAAGAACGAGGAGGGCCGACGTCGAATAAAGGGAACAGTCAAGGAAAAACAAGGAGAATAAAAAAATCATTTACGGCATTTTTTTATGGTCGCCACTAATAGCCACTATATAACCACTAATAGGTCAAAGATGTCATTAAATTATTCCATCCAATTTATTTTTCAGCCCAATTTTATTTTCATAAAGGTACATTCTCAAGAAGTGAAATGTATTAAAAACTAACAATAAAACAAATCTAACTATGAACTCACCCGACTTTCCCCGCGGGTAGGAGCGATCTCAGTTCCGTACCTTCGTTCCGGAAATTGAGTTCGCAAACTTGCGTTAAATTCAGCGTCTGGCTGTCTGTTACGCCATAGAGACTACACTGTGTTGTAGATGAACAGAGTAAAAAATCTTCATTAATTACTTATCTCAAACTTAGGCCCGTATTAATAAATGACACTCAAGGCTTAGCTCGATCTTGAAAGCGCACTTAAGTCGCGGTGCTAATTTATAAATCTTACTTGAGTTCCGCGTATCAGCCGAGTGAAGACGTATTAATAAACAAATATCAGCACTCAAGATGCTACTCAAGAGCGTATTTGCTGATGACAGTACAACCATGACTTGAGAGTTACTTGTGACATTAGACTCAGTAAAAAATAATAGACCCGGCATAACAATCTATATCCAAATAGTAGTTATGCGGCCGGTTTCCATGTTTTGTCACTATTTTTAGTACTTTGTGCCAAATCCTTTCTCGGCGCCGGGTTTAGATATGCATAGTGATGTGCCGTTCCTAAATTTCCGTTCCCGGGAATATTCCTGAAACGGGAACGGGGAATATTCCCGGGAATATTTCCAATTTTTGGGGAACATTCCCTTGTTTCTGGGAACGTTCCTTACAAAGCTGGAATTGACTTTATAGGATTACTAGCTTTTGCCCGCGACTAGTATCCACCATTTTACCATTACTTACCATTGTTTTGCCATTTAAAGTTGCTCCCACACTGCTTTGTATCATTTCAAGATTCGATTGTGCGCATTACATTACAATATACCCACACTGACGAACGTTCACAGATTCGATTTTGATTATGCCATTTTCAGAATATCACTTTCGCAAAGAATTACTTGTGCAAAAGGTCTACATTCGCAAAATGTCACTTTAGCAAAAGGAAACCTTGGCAAAATGTCACTTTCGTAAAAGGACACTTTCGCATAAAGTCACCTGCGCAAATGTCCACTTTCGCAAAATTACACTTTTGCAAAATGTTACATTCGCATCCACAGTGATCGTTTTCGAAAGTGACATTTTGCAAATGTAACCATCTATAAATGTGACAGCTTGTGAAAGTTACCATGCGGAAGTAACCTTTTGCGAAGATGTCATTTTGCAAAAGTGACCTTCGGGACGGCTCGGCAAAGTACCCATTGGCCACTTCAGATTCGGTAAAACCCGAAGAGCCAAATCTCATCGTCTAAAAGTTGCCTGTCTGTCTGTCTGTTTTATGTATGTAGTTGTCGGTTTTCGACCGATTGTACTTTGGGGAGTGTGCTCATGACCTGCATGAGCTCATACCGCCTAACCCTATGTCCAGATGCACGGCGGGCTATCATCCTTTATTGGTTAATATTGCCCCGCAAGCACCAAGCGCTTTTCGTGTAAAGAAATGGAACTCTCTACCTGCGTTTTCCCGATCACATACAGCCTGACTCTTTTCAAAACCAGAATGAATAAGCTACTTCTGAGTGAGCTCGCTACACTGTAGACGTCATCTCTATCCGCAGGCACGATTGTGGATTGAAAAGCAAACCTATCTTTAATATAATAAAAAAAAGTTATCTATTAATAAAACCTGGGTCCCAACTGATGGGCACAGAGAACGAGGAAGGCAGAATGAGTAGTAAGACAAGATGGTCGGATGAACTTCAAGCATTCGACAGAAAGTGGATAGAAAAGGCCAGAGATAGGGACACATGGAAAGAGAGTGGGGAAGCTTTTGCCCAGCATGGACTTGTTATAGCTACAAAAAAAAAGTTAATAAAAAAAAAATATGCAATCATTCTGGCAACATTTTGGTCAAGAGCAAACACAACTTTTATAAAAAAAAATTACCTCATCATTGTATTTGAAAAATTGGCTCAGGCGCAAAATGTCTCTTTCGCAAAATGTCCCCTAGTTGTAAAATGTCTCTTTCTCGTAACGTCTTCTTCGCAGAATGCCCGTAAGTGACCTTTTGCGAATGTAAACTTTCGCGAAAGTTACCTTATATGAAAGTGATCTTTTACAAAAGTGACACTTGCATCAATAACATTTTGCGAAAGTGACCTTTTATAAAAGTGTCCTTTTGCGAAAGTGACGTTTTGTGCGAATATGACCATTCGCAAAAGTTACTTTATACGAAATTGACCATTTGCAAAAGTAACATTTAGCAAAAGTGACCGTTTGCGAAAGTTACCATGCCAAAGTGACATTTTGTGAATGACCTTTTGCGAAGATGTCTTTTTGCAAAAGTGACTTTATGCAAAACTTACCTGTTAACAAAAAATAAATATGCACTTATTTATTGTATTTATAAAATAGGCCCAGACGCAAAATGTCTCTTGCGCAAAATGTTCTCTAGTCATAAAATGTCTCTTTCGCAGGATGTATCTTTCACAGAATACATCTTTCTCAGAATCGCTTATAGCAATAAGCAAGGGATGGAAGTTAGTATGAAACTTTGTCATTTTGAGAGTGAAAGTGAAAATGAAATTTTAGATTTATTGGTCTGTTGCAAAAGGTCACTTTCGCATGAGGTAACTATCACAACGGATCGCACGTTTAAAAAAGTTACCTTATGCGAAAGTGACCTTTTACGACATAAACATAAGCAGTGACCTTTTGCGAGAGTGATCTTTTTCAAAAGTGACCATTTGCGAAAGTAAAGTTTTGCGAATGTGACCTTTTGCGAAAGCGACATTTTGTGAAAGTGGACCTTTTGCGCAAGTAACCTTGTGCGAAAATGACGTTTTGCAAATGTGGTCCACATTTTGAAATCAAAATCTCAAAAAATGGCAAAATCGAATGTTCGTCATATTGTAATGTTAATACGCACAATCGAATCTTCAAATGTTACGTTACAGGTTAATATTCGCAGTGTGGGACCAACTTAATAATCTACTATTTATTTTAGTGAAACTCACGCGGGCGAAGTCGCGGGTAAAAACTAGTAATCCTATAAAGTCGATTCCAGTTTTTTAGGGAACGTTCCCAGAAACAAGGGAATGTTCCCCATAAGTCGGGAATATTCCCCGGAAATTTGGAAATATTCCCGGGAATGTTCCCGAAAAGTAGGGAATATTGAAGATTTTTGAAAAAAATGTTGTAATTATTATCTGAGGATATGTATTTAGATTATTTTATTATATTAGAAGTGATAAAAACCGCAATTATAAATTTTAATTGCAATATTCCCCAATATTTCCATTTTTGGGGAACGTGTCCGGGAACGTTCCCTTCGTTTCCGGGAATATTCCTTCGTTCCCGGGAACGGCATATCACTATGCACGGCACAAAGTACTTAACAAAACATGGAAACCGGCCGCATAAATACTTTTTGGACAAATATTGTTAAGCCGGGTCTATTATTTTTAACTAAGTCTATGGTTTGTCACCATACGCTATGACAAAATTCTCAGCTTGTCAATTTGAAGTTGTGTGTATTCTGAGATCTCAAGTGATACGCCGTTGATATAGGTTTATTAATTAGCGATGATCTTAAGTGTGTGAACATAACTTGAGTGCGATTCGGCTGAGTTCGTACTTGACAGCTGTCTTGAGTTTGGTTTATTAATACCGGCCTTAGTTCAGCGTCTGAGTGGCTGTTACGTCATAGAGATTAAACTGTGTCGTAGATGAACAGAGTAAAAAATCTTAATTGCCTACTTATCTAAAACTAAGTTCAGCATTTGAACTACCTATCTACTACTAAGTACTAATCAACGTCAAATTTAGCAACTCTGTTACGCCATAGAGACTAATAAACTATTTTGTAGATTAACAAAGTAAAAAGTATTACTAATATCAAACCACGAGCAAAAATCATAATTACCTATTTATCACAAACTTGCGTTAAGTACATCATTTGGGCATCTGTTATACCATAGATACTATACTACATCAGAGATGTTTACTTCTTCTTAATAATCGTATTGATATTATTAAACTAATATCGATTCTTAAAAGGACATATCCTTACATATTATAAAATAAAGCCCCCCTCTACATCTGCCTGTCTAAACTCCATTTATCCTTACCAGTCCTATCATGTAAACAATCTTCACAGTACTTTTTGTTGAATTTTGTTGAAAATAAATCAAATATTAGTTCAAACCTAAACATTCTAAAGTAAAACATTTAATAAAAACGAAAGTAATTTCCTACAAAGTCTATTTTAATTTATATTGTTATAAAATCATAAAAAGACATGGTAAGATTGCTTACATGATAGGACTGGTAAGAATAAATGGATTTTAGACTGGATTTTAGATGCACGCAGTTTTCATCAATGGAAGGGTAGATCATAAAGGTTTTTTACTTTTTTGTGGGTGAAGCCGTGGGCAATAGCTAGTGGCCCTACATAATTTATTAAAACTATTATAAGTTTTATATCTTGCAATTTGAAATTTGCTATAAATATATTTTTCGAAATTTCTACCTGACGTGCGTAAACCTGGAACAAAATCATAATAATAAAATAATTTTAGGGAAATTATTCTAATTCTGTGGAAGTCCTAATGATAATTTATAGCTGGATATATTTATCAACTTAAAACAGCAATCAAGTCAAAAGTATTACAAATATATATATTAACCTGACCAATGTTCATCTATCAAACAGTAAATTATGTCTATGGTGAACTCGTCTAGTTTATGGGATAAGGATGCGGTAATGAGTACATCACAGAATATGTTAGCTCGTGGTAATGTTGATCTAATTTATGATTTTCCTTATTTATTGCGTACGTAAGTAAGAAAGAAAGAAAGAAAGAATCATTTATTTGGCTATAAAAATCCAAAACGGTCACTGTTCAGCATGTGTCGTGGACCGCGGTACAATCCACAACGCTGGTCTTCCACAGAAACCGACTAATTATACTTACAACTAATACAAATTAAAATTACACTAATTAAGAAAAACATAACAAATTAAATTACATGACCATCCATAATAACATTAATAATATTGAAAATAATAAAACATTGAAATAAAGATTTACAATTGAAAAATAATTCATTACAATTTTGAGAAAAAAATCAATAGGTATAAAAAATATATAATAGCACACATCATTAAAAGATAAAAATATAATAATAAAGAATTAAATTAATTAATTAATTAAATTAATTTTAATATAATAAAGAATTTATTATTATTATTTTCATCTTCTTTTTCTTTTCTCAGCTTGGGCGCTGGTATTAGTAAACTACAATCACGGGCACAGGCCAAGTGATGTAGCAGCTAACTCATTTTAGTATTATATAGAATCTATTGTTTCATCCCCTTGCATGAATTTTCTAACTGTCCTGCATGTATTTAAAATTACAGCTTTTTGCATATTTATGTAGCTAGATGAGGGCAAATCTAATAATTTCAAACTGTGGTGCAAATGTTTTGGGATTACTCCTGTTGATGAAAGCACTATGGGTACAATATATACTTTATCTATTTTCCATATCCTTCCTATTTCTTCTTTTAAGTCTGTATATTTATTTATTTTTTCAGTTATGGTTTTAGTAATATTGTGGGTGTTAGGAACAGCTATGTCAATTATGTATGCTATCTTATTTATTTTGTCCTGTAGTACTATGTCTGGTCTGTTATAGTGTATTGTTTTATCTGTAAGTATTGCACGATCATAATATAATTTATATTCATTGGTTTCGAGGACTGGGTTTGGTGTATATTTGTAATACGGGGTTGGTTTTTCTAGTAGTAATTTGTGTTTGATAGCAAGTTTCTGATGAATTATGTTTGCAACTTGGTTATGCCTGTGAGTATAATCTGTCTGGGTAAGATTTGAGCATGCTCCAATAATATGTTGAATGGTTTCTGATTGTGTATGACATTTTCGACATTTGTCTTCTGTAATTGAGGGATCTTTAATAATATGTTTTCGGTAGTTTTTGGTGTTGATAATTTGGTCTTGGATAGCTATAATAAATCCTTCGGTTTCCGGATACAGATTACTGTGTGTAAGCCATTTGTTTGATGCTTCAAGATCTATAGCGGATTGTTCAAGGTCATGTGGGTGTCTGCTATGCAAAACTTTAGATTTCCATCTATCTAATTTCTGTTTTTCCGAGTCTGTTATATTGTGAGTGTGATCTGTTGGTGTATTTGCTAAGTTAAGTGGCGTGTGGTTATTGTCATATTCGGCTACGGCTTTATGAATATTGCTTGATTCGGCTTTACGCAGGAAGAAGGATTGAAGAGAAATTAATTGTTTTTGCCATAAGTCATAAATATCAATCAGCCCCTGCCACCATTAGTAACTCATTAACCCTGAAAACATAACATTCCTTTTTTGGTCAGTCGTGTAAAAAGTAACTTTCAATTACTGAAAAATAATATTTTGTTTATGAGAGAATATGTGTAATTGAGCAGTAAGTGATATTTTTTTAATTTTGATGATATTTATACTGCATGTTCACAAAATAAAATAAATTATTTAATGTGTTTTAAACTTTTAGTTTATAAGGTGAAGTAAAATATCGTAAGGAAACCGGTACTCCGGTTGATGATATCAGCTAGTGTGTGAAATGGACAAGGCAATGGCAAACCACTCCATTAAAATTGCCAAGATAGTCGTTGTGTGTGTTTCATTCCATATAATGACCACGACCGTAGTCATGAGGAATACGACTAAAAAGAGAGATAAGCTTTAGTTTAAAACTGGTCTAGTGAAAGCATCGATAAAAGGTTACCAAAAAAAATTACTACATTTTTTATCTTAAATTAATTTAAAATTAGCTCAATCGGATAGGTACCATAAAATGGGTCAAATATTAAAGATTTACAGACGGAAACACAAACAAAAAAAATCCTGCAAAATTAAATCAAAAATATACGTTTTGACTTGACAATTAAAAAAGAAATAATAACTTCCGGTAGTATAATTACAGAAGAATTAAATACACTTACAGAGAAGTCAGTAATGATAGGTCAATGTATAATAGATGAGCACTGTCGACGGTAGCAGTGGGTCGTTCCCAGCATAGACTATTTCAGTCATAGACGAACACATTTGCAGATACCGTAGAGCAATCGGGGGGCGTCGTGGTAGAATGTTCGCGATCCCATGACGCCCCCACCAACGGCAGGTGCGGAAACGCCGCAGAGGGTTTTAGTGGGTAGTCTGGGCCGACTAGCGGCCCGGGAGTCCCACACTCAGTGTGTAAATGCATTTCCCCTGCAAAATCAAAAAAATAAAAAAAGATACCGTAGAGCAAAACTATTTGTCTTATATAATTTTAATAATTTTAATTTACTTATTGAATTGACTTATTTTAATCTAAATGTGACATTCTTAAATTATTATTGTTCAAATATTATTTAAATACTAGCTTTTGCCCGCGGCTTCGCCCGCGTGAATTTCCCACGGAAACAGTGCTTTTTCCCGGGATAAAAAGTAGCCTATGTGCTATTCCAGGTCATTATCTACCTCTGTACCAAATTTCATCGAAATCCGTCCAGTAGATTTTGCGTGATTGAGTAACAAACATCCTCACAAACTCACAAATTCACAAACTCACATCCAAACTTTCGCATTTATAATATTAGTATGGATTTGTAGTTAGTTAATTGAGAATTGAGACATGTAATTATCTAAATTTTTATTTGTTGTAGTGCCCCACCAGGGTCCATAAGATGCTTTATATTCTCTGTATTGTTTGACCTATGTACTTAAAACTATGGAAACTGTTAAATAATGTGAACAAGTAATTGCAAAATGTTTTGCATGTGGCAATTCGGTCACTCTGCTACATATCTGTCATCTGTTTTGTCACTAACGTCATCTGTCACTACACTATTCCTTGTCTATTGGTTAGACAATACAGTTTCGTTATTTTCACTTGCTCCGTTGTTTTATTTAATAATTTTATATATTAATAAAACATATATTTTTCAAGTAAATCCTCCAAAAATACATTAACATTTCATGAGGTTATGAGGCCAGGCCAGCACGCTTCCACTGCGCCTCACATTTCATGAGAAACAATCCTAATCCTAACTAAAAGTGAGTTTGTTTATTTGTTCGTTACCTCTTCACGCTTTATCTACTAAACCAATCTTCCTGAAATTTCGCATACACATAATTAGATGTACTGAGATGGGCATAGAATACCTTTCATCCCGGGAAAAAGCACTGTTCCCGTGGGAATTCACGTGGGCTAAGCCGCGGGCAAAAGCTAGTTTGTTATAAAATATATCGTTGAGTATCGAACTAACTTTGAGGCTTATTCAATATGTGTGATTCGTCCGTATAAATTTTATTTAATTATTCAAGTATGTTATGTTAGTAATCAAGTGTATTGATAACTCGTTAAGAAATATAGAAATGACAAGCGTTCATAAATATTCTATACTAATTAAATTACCTTCGTTTTATGTTTTTCTAGGTGGCCATATATAATTTATTTTTTATATTTCCTCTGCTGATTATATTTTATTAAATGTAACAATACTTTATTGCACTATTCTATAGATTCAACACGAGATATCATGTTTCATGTAAGTATGTGTAAACATTACATATTTTTTTCAAATAATATTATAGAATTTCAATGTGTGACGAAATTAATTACAACGTGACGAAATAGAAATAATGTGACAAAAATAATTATTATAATTTCATAAAAAAATTAAGTAGGTATAAAAAAATCTAGCCATTTTTATTAGCCGACTCGAGAAAATTATCCTTTATTTAATTCTACTGGTACTACCAACGGCGGATCCAGGATTTTTCGCCTGCGTGAATTTCTCACGGGAACAGTGCTTTTTCCCGGGCTGAAAGGTACCTATGTGTTTACGAAATTTAAGCAAGATTAGTTCAGTAAATAAAGCGTGAAGAGGTAACAAAAAACTTACTTTCGCATTTATAATATTATTTACGATAAATATATAGATAAACATCCAAAACTTTGTTGAATGTCTACAATTTTTTTTTGTGCCTCTAGTACAGCGTATCATAATGCCTATTTATCATTTCGTGGCATAGTGATCGAGGTACTGGCACAAATGTTATATAACTATGATTGAAATGCATGAGGATGTCAGTGTGTCAGAATTTCCCAAGACATTGTAAAATGTCTGACAAATATGACGTTTCATTTTTTGAGTCCGACTGTAGTAGTAGCAAATCCTAATCCTAACTAATATTATAAATGCGAAAGTGAGTTTGTTTGTTTATTTATTTGCTTGTTACCTCTTGTCTATTCCAGGAAGATTGGTTCAGTAGATAAAGCGTGAAGAGGTAACAAACAAACAAACAAACAAACTCACTTTCGCATTTATAATATTAGTTAGGATTAATTATTGTATCGTTGAGTTGGTATCTCATAACACAAGTGTCGAACTTACTTTGGGGCTAACTCAATCTGTGTGATTTGTCCGTATAGGTATATGTATGTTTAATCCTCCTCTTCCTATAGTAGTAGATATACTTCATAACTGAATGTGGTTTTTACGTGGAAAGAAACACACAAAACTGCCTCAACAATGTTATTGGCAGGTGTGGTTTTGCCACTGCCTCCATTTCTCTTACTAGCTGATAAACTGTTAACTAGAAGAGTGCAGGTTTCCTCGGGATTACCTTCACTGAAAGCAGGTGGTGGTATTCATAAGTCAGATTATTCTATAAACTCAGAGTTTAGATTTGAACCTGAGTTTTGGACGCAAGTCGCCTCACCAACTGAGTAAAAAAACGGGATCAAAAAGTTGGATCCAACCATCGAAATATCCAAAGAAAAATCAAATTTTAAAATAGTGTAGTGTAACTGTCAGATTTTTCTTTTTAAATACGCAAGCAAAGCCAAAAGCACTGGCCAGTTATAAAAATGATATTACCGATTCCCTTTGACGGCAATCTGGGCGAATCGTTGAATAATCCATCGATACTCGCAATCGATCGTACGGCGAATAGTCAGGTATTATTAGATTGTTATGTATTAATTGTGGGTTATCCAGCAGACTATTCTTAGGTCAATGATCGTAAGCGACTTGCATTTTCAGTATTCTTCAAACTTCTTTGAAGGCATAAGTAAGTGGATTCTTGGTTTTAAACATTACAATGTCTGTCCCTTGGTATAGGTTACTGACGACAAAGCTAAATTTTGGTAGAAAAAGTATGGTAAATATCCTCCTATTGATATTTAGTCAAAGACAATTGTTTTAATTAAAATTGGCTTAAAAATCGCACTTTTAGATCGTCTTACTAATAAACCAGATTAGATAGTTGACGTCAGAAAATTACTTAAAGCTAAGTTTACTTCCGCCTCCAAAGCGCAAGTGGAGAAGAGGCGGCGCAACAAACTCCACTGCTGCATTTTCCTAATTAATATACCTAAGTACCATTACACTTACTTACCTACATGAAAGTTTGAGTGAATGGACGTATGTTTGTTACTCTTTTACGCAAAAACTACTAGGATAGGATAGAAAGTAGGATAGGGTAGGATTAGCGACCACCGTTTAGAGGTGTAGAGACACTTACTTGACATAATCTTTGAGTTCGAGTGCGAAACTGGCGCTGTTTTTATTACACGACTGACCAAAAATGGAGTGTTATGTTTTCAGGGTTCATGTATGTATGTAAGTTTCTTTATTCCACCATAAGTCCTGAACGGCTTAACAGATTTTGATGTGAGAGGTATTTTTCGATTCCTTGCATTCCTCCGAGTGACATAGGCTATGTGAGTTGTCAGTCGTGTTTTTTATTTTTTAATAATTAGCTTGTTTGAAGTCTGTTCATTTTTTACAAGTAAAGGTACAATAGATATATAATACCGTAGAAAAACTAATACCTATTTAAAAATAAGCTGCAATTCATAATAAAGCACAGATTGAGGCCAAGAAAGCGTTCCGCCCTAATCGCGTTCTCCTCCCCTTTTAATTTATAGTCCGCCATTTTGTTTTTATTTTCTACTCATTTAGACTTTAACGTCTTCCTTTCTAGAAAGACATACTTCCATACTGGTCTGGGAGCGATTTACGAGGGCCGAGCCGCGGGCAAAGTCTAGTTTTTACACGACTGACCAAAAAATGAGTGTTTTTCTTTACTCCACCATAAGTCCTGAACGGCTGAACAGATTTTGATGTGAGAGGTATTTTTAGATTCCTTGCATTCCTCCGAGTGACATAGGCTATGTGAGTTGTCAGTCGTGTTTTTATTTTTCAATAATTTAAATAAAATTATGATAATCTTGATCGACATTTTGTTTTTTTTTCTCCTCAGAAAACGCAAACTCACAGAAAAAATTACTTGGCTAACACCGAGCTTAATTAACTTAATACAAAAGCTTTTAAATCAGCGCACAACGCGTACTAATTGACAGACAGACGGACAACTATTATCTATTCAACACGTAGCGGCAGAGTTGCGAAACTATTATTAGACGAATTGTTTTACCCACCTCCCCGAAATAGAAGGTTCTGATAGATAGTTAACTCTTTATTACACCATGAATATACACAGGAATACAATGTACAATGGCGGCCTTACCGCTACAGCAATGAGGGGTTTTCTGAGACCCAAATTAAAAAAAATAGTTCCAGATGAATTCATAGGTGGCGCTTATTAAAAGGCGAGACCGATCAAAAAGCAAAAATGCACGGAATTGGCATTAAAAAAAATAAAACCTAATAAAAAGTACATCTAAAAAGTATTAATATTGTGATGTGCACCTGTCAAACCGTTATGTGATTTTTTTTTGCCTCTGGATGACAATAAAAAGCGCACAATATAGGTACAGTCATTATTACGACTCGGCTTTCAATAAAACGCCATCTGTTGAGTCTTTTTATACTGATTTTTTTCTGAATTTAGCTGTCAGAAAAATCGCTCATTCTGTTCTGTTTGTTGTCAAAAAGTTATAGTCTTCTTATCGAGTGTGTTATTACTAACACTGGTGTCAGATTTTATTCAAGTCGCCTAAAGGCATCTGACATGACTTTTACGACTACCGCCATCAGTAAACTTATAGTTATTGATGTGCAGGAACGTTTTTGTTAATTTCTGGCAATCTATTATAGTTATTGCTAAACCACGTCTGTGAAGAGGGGAAACCCGCAGAGGGGAATGAAGACCCTGAGCGGGCTGAAGGGGCCGAAGCCCCCAAAAGTCTGGATACAACAACAACTTGCTAGACCCAACTAGACCCCTTCCCCTTTACCATCTCCCTCCAATCGGCCCATAACAAATCTTAAATCAAAATATCCAATTTTATAGTAACACCACAGTGAAGTACACTTAGACCCAAGTACACAAGGCTGTTTCATGAGTTTCTTTCGGCATTTCTTCTCAGCAGTGGTCGTTCCGAAGTGCTAGTAGTTTGTAGCTTTGAGACATAATATATTATGATTCAAAGTCAAAGTCAAAGTCAAAGTCAAAGTCAAATATTTTTATTTATATTGGCTTAAAAATAGCACTTATAAATCGTCACTTTCTTATTTTTTAGTTAGTTGACGTCATAAAATTACTTAAAGCTAAGTTTACCACCGCCTCCAAAGCGCAAGTGGAGAAGAGGCGGCGCAACAAACTCCACTGCTGCATTTTCTCCAAAGACGTCACTTTACAACATATGTCTTACAATTAAATAACTGTATATGTGGACGAATATACATTGAGTATATATATTAAATGTCAAATTTATAAATTAATAAAAATTATAAATTAATAAAATAAAATGTCATTGAAAAAGGTAAAAGTACACAAAGTACCTAGAGAGTAATATGACAGTCTTAGGAGGTCACTGTACCAGGCTCGGGCCACGCATTTTTGTCATTTACATAATCATCCGTCGTATAATATGCCTTCTTACAAAGTGTCTCCTTAATATAATGTTTAAATTTATTGTCAGGCATATCAAGGACAGATTTTGGTATTTTATTATAATAGCGTATACAGTTTCCCACAAATGATTTCCTAACCCTAGCCAGTCTGTGCCCTGGAACGTACAAGTTATGTTTGTTTCTCAGGGATATATCTGTGACATCACAAACTTTTTTGAAAGACGAAATATTTTTCCTAACATGCATAATGTTATCAAAAATATATTGGGATGGTAAGGTTAAAATATCTATATCTTTGAAGAAATCTCTGAGTGAATCTCTTTTTCTTAATCTGTAAATAAAACGAATCGCTCTTTTTTGAAGTATAAAAATTGTTTGTATATCGGCTGCTGCTCCCTCAAAGTAATAGGCCATACGACATTAGGCTACGGAAATAACTAAAATAAACCAACCTAGCAGTTGCCACATCCGTCAGTTGTCTGATTCGTCTTACAGCATAAGCCGCGGAGCTCAGTTTTTTAGACAAATTAGAAATGTGAGCACCCCATTGTAATTTAGAATCTAATGTTATTCCTAAAAATGTGGTACTTTCAATGAACTCTAACTTATTACTATTTATATTGATATCAACATGGGCCTGCTCTAACATTAGGAAGCGTAAATTTAATGCAATGGGTTTTACTTGCATTAAGCATCAGGTTATTAGCAGAAAACCAGTCTGATATGGCAGACAAAGTGCTGTTCACAGCATCCACATTTTCGCTATGGCGGTCAGTCTTAAAAATTAAAGACGTGTCATCAGCAAACAACACTATACCAGCCTGCTTCTCAACCATATAAGGCAGGTCGTTGACATAGACTAAAAAAAGGAAAGGTCCTAAAATTGAACCTTGAGGTACGCCAATCATAACTTTTGATCCTTTAGATTTTACGTTATTTAGGTCTACAGTCTGCAGCCTATCACTTAAATAAGATTTTATTAGTTCTATTGATTTAGTGTCAAAACCGTACTGAGAGAGCTTGAGCAAGAGAGTCTCATGGTCAACACAATCAAACGCCTTAGATAAATCACAAAACGCTCCAATTGCATCCTGTGAATCTTCCCATGCATTGAAGATATGAGTAACCAAAGCCACTCCCGCATCAGTTGTGCATTTACCACTAGTAAATCCAAATTGTTGGCCGTGAAATAGATTGTGGATATTAAAGTACTGTTGCATTTGACTAAGCATAATCTTTTCAAATACTTTACTCAAGACTGGCAAAATAGATATAGGCCTATAGTTGCCAGGCTCTGATTTTTCACCTTTTTTAAACAGTGGAATTAATTTGCTAAGTTTCATTAAATTTGGAAAAATGCCTTGGTCAACACATTCATTAAAAATATAAGCTAAGTCGACAGCTATGATATTTATTATATGGTAAATTATGCTAACAGACATACCCCAGTGATCCTCAGACTTTTTAATGTTTAGTTCTTTAAAAGTTTTAATTATATCACTAGGGTCAATATGCGAGAATTTAAATTTAGAGGTGCAAGTGGTGACATTACTTTTAAGTAGGGATTCGGCATTTTGAGGGCATGAATTTATACTAGAGGTTAATTCTAAAGGTATGTTTGTAAAGTAATTTTCAAAAACATTTACTATTTCTTGTGTAGAAGTAATTTTTTTGTCATTATGTTTAATTTCCTTAATATTTTCTTTCAATTTAAATTTGCCTGTCTCTTTATTTATAATGCTCCAGGTTTCTTTCATCTTATTAGGAGCGTTACTGATCTTCCTTTTAATACAATTAGCCTTAGCCTGTCTGCAAGCTCTTTTAAAAGTTTTTGAATAATTTCTAACATAATCAACAAAAGTACTATCAAATCTATATTGTTTCTGGGCATACAAGTCAAATAATTTTTGTCTACTTATATATATACCTGTAGTAGCCCATTCGTTAAATTGTAATTTATTATTAAACTTACGTTGCTTCAATGTAAATGTTTTGGAAAAAGCATCAGAAACAGTACTAAATAAGTTGTTATAGTGGGCATTTGGATCACTACCAGTGTATGTCACCGAGCACATTTTATTTTCCAACGTATTTTTGAATTTATTAATTTTTTGAGCAGTGATTGGTCTACACATGATTTTTTCCTCACTCAAGCTAGGTATTATATTAAATGTAACTAATTGGCCGCAATGGTCTGATGGTAATTTTCTGAAAACTGATTTATTTTGTGGGTCCTGTTCACTAAAGACATTATCAATACATGTAGCAGATGTGGCAGTGGTGCGAGTAGGCTCTAAAAATACATTATCTAGATTGTAGCTCTTGAAAAGATTTTGAAACTGGGTGCTTACAGTAAAATGAACTAATAAATCAACATTAAAGTCACCACAAACAATTAACTTTTTGTTACTATTTGAAGCTACTCTAAGAACTTCATCCATTACTGCTAAGAAATCTTTGAAAACACTACTGGGTGGACTGTATACACAGATAATGATATGGCCATCAAGCTCGACACAGGATACCTCAACACACCGCTCAAGAGAGAGTCTTACTATGTCATGACGCTCCTTGCTGCGTAGACCATTTTTGATATATATTGCAGATCCGCCTCTACTCGTAGACCCTCTCTTATAGCAGCTAACAGTATTATAATTGTTAGGACTGACCACTGTCTCACCCTCTAAAATCCAATGTTCAGTCAAACATAAAATATCTACATTATATTCTTCTAAAAATAATTCAATAATTAATTCCTTGCCGGGAAGCCCTTCTAGATTTTGGTGAACTAAGGTTAGTTCATGTGGCTTTCCCTTTGTCTTAACATGCAGTTTAAATTAATGGGCATGTCTACAGAATTACCATTACAGGCATTTGGCACTTCTGTAGATGTTGTCTTATGACTAATTTTTTGTTTACAATGTAAACTCGTCCAAAAATTTATAGTATAAGCTACCAAAGTAGCAACTTTACGTCTAGAAAACTTGGAAAGATATATATTATCTTTAGTCAGTGAACATTCACCAATAAAACTATTAGTATCAAAAAAGACTAATTTACTATTATGATGACTACATGTCATAGTATGAATTAATGTATTAAAATAGTGAATGCTTTTATTTTTTGTTGGAGGCTGGCAACTGAGATATGGGAAAGCACATATTATTACTTTATATACATTCAAATCATTCAGAGATTCTAAACCGCGAATAATATCCTTTTTTAACAATTTATTACAGTTACCAATAAGTAATACAATAGTTGAGTTGCTGTTTATATTAGTAGTTTTGATACTGTCTATTATTTGGGTGTAGGTTGCATCAGGTAGGCAATAGTTTGTGATGTTCTCTAGGTGCTGGCTGAACAAGTAACCCATATTGCGACCTACACTGTCAGAAAATATCAAAGTACTATGCGAGTTATCAGCACCGGTACAGTCAAACTGGGTGGTTGAGGATGTATGTAAGTCACCGTCACATGGAGAGAGAGTTGGTAGGGAGTCACTGATAACGGGTTTGTTAATCACCCCACAGGTACATAACTTGGTTGCAGAGTTTAGTTTCTCTTCTATGTACCTTTTATCTTCAATCAGTGACTCCATAGCCACCACATGTTCGGAGACTTCGTTTAGACATGAATCAATTGTTTTCATGAGCTCAGAGCATCGCCCTTCAAGTTTACAGATGCTGGATTTAAGTTTGTCTATGTCGGCACTATACAACTCCTGACTCTCCGCCAATTTCTTTTCAGTTAAATCTAATTTAGAGCAAACATTTTTATATATTATGGTTCCAGTTTTTAATAAACAAGATTTTTTCTTATTAATTTTTGTTTGAATGCAATTTTTCTTGATAATTTTATTTAATCTATGAAGTTTTTTACATTTTTTGTGGCTCAATTTGTAATCCGATAAGCATTTATTATTTTTGCAAATATTAAAGGCAGATTTACTTGTAAGGTCAATTTCATGGGAAGTAGGTAAGAGAGGAGCGGATGCAACCACAGTGATTATGTTATGTGGGTCATTGATCTCAGAAGACTGATATGACTGAGCAACCTGCTCGTAATTCTCAATTTGCCTCCGTGCCTCTCTTAGCTCCTTTTCTAACATGGTGTTCCGTGTGAGGACGTCCTCATACGTCTCACTGCATTGGCGGAAAGATCCTATCTCTAACTGTTGCTGGTCAAGCTGCTCCTTCATCTGGTCTCCGATAATTTTACTTTCTGAGAGTTCATGTGTCAGCTGAGTATTTCTATTTAGTAATAATAGGAATTCGTGTTCATTCTGTTCCCTTTCCAAAAGTAGTTGGTCTTTCTCATGCTTCTCAGCCTGTAGTTTGAGTAGGGCTGCCTTCAGCTGGATATCAATCTGACGAGCAGTCACAGCACGGCTCGAGGTGGACATTTTAACAAAGAGATAAAAGGCAAATGATGGAGGTATTGCAAGGAAAAGAATGAACAATTGATATCAAATTTAGGGCGAGCAAAACCAGTTGGCCTAACCAACGACGATCTACCTACCTACTTTTTGTTAAAAAAATAATACTAATTTTAAAACATTTAACGTGAAAGTGTTATCAAGTGTGTGGCAAAAAACAAGAGAATAGTGTCCAAAGCGTGTGCCTAAGAGTGTGAATAAAAAGAATTACCTTGTAAAAGTTTTAAAATAACACCGGTAAATAGTTATGTACCGGTAACACAGATGTCAACTTTAGGCACTATTTGTCGATAAACTTTGCCAATTTCTTACACAAAAACACAAAATATTACGATCACTACATAAATTTTACACTTTTTAAATGAATTTAGATAGATTTAAGTGCTTTTAGAATTTATTTACAATAATTAAATACGGAGCTATCAAATTGACAAGTAAGCTCCAGTGTTGCCAGCCGCCAAAAAAAGTAATTAGTTATCGACGTGAAAAAGAGATTTCTTTGAAGGCCAAGTTTCAATAAAAAAATTTGACTTTGACTTTGACCCAAATAAAATCTTGAATCCGCTACCGCTTCTCTCAGGTAGGAAAATTTTTGGCATACAAAACAACACAGATAAACGTTTCGTACTAAACCTTCGTTTCCGCAAATTTTGCAAATATTTTCGTCACTTTATCTCTCGACTACTGATGAATCACGAATCATTCAAAATCATAGACAAAAGACAGCGACGTCACCATAAACAAAAACAAATACGGGGCAGTTAAACTTTCATTATTTTAAAAGTGAAAATGAGATATATCCTGCAATATTTTAAACCCAAGGACGAAATTGTTAACAATATAATTTATAAGGCCATTTTGCCTCCTTTGTTAATGTTGTTATTGTGTACAAACTGTCAATTGTTTAAGATCTGAGGTTCTCAAAATGGGATGTCAAATTATTTAGGTGTATTTCAATGTCGAAATCATTTAACTTGGCCTATAAGTAAGTTTAGATGGCGAGATGACATCAAAAGTTATCTGCGGGATTGAAAGCGGGCTTCACTCAATAGAGAATTGTGGGAGGAGAAAGGGGAGGCCTTTGCCCAGCAGTGGGACATATCAATTGGCTAGGAAAAAAAAGTTTAAATTACGTCAGTAAAATTTTTGAACAGTGTGTCCTAAAGTTTCACTAACGACACCTTCGAAATGTATGAAATAAATTAATAGTAAAAAAACTAAAAAAAAACGCATTTATAAACGCTCTAAAAAGGCCCTTTCATTTGGCATGTTGTAGATGTGCATTGCATGGCCTCCCACTCGGTGGACCGACGACCTGGTGAAGGTCGCGGGACGCGCATGGATGCGGGCAGCGCAGGACCGGTCGTTGTGGAAATCCTTGGGGGAGGCCTTTGTCCAGCAGTGGACGTCTTTCGGCTGAGAGAGAGAGAGAGATGTGCATTAAAAAATAACTATTCCTCCATCTTGGATGGTCGCCATATTGGATTTAGTATGACGTCACATACCATATCATGTATTGTCTTCCAAACTAAACGTGTGTATAAAAATTTCAGCTCAATCGGTTGAAGATATCTACTTCAAAATTGAGTTCTAAGATTTCACCAGAACGAACATACATACATTGCAAGTTTAATAAAAGCTTTTAAATTATCGGCACACGAGAATCGCGGTAACTGATAATTTCTTTCTAAGTTTGAGAACCACTGTTTGGAACAATGCAACATTTGAGCGTTGTCTCAGAATGCACAAATGAAAACGAAATTATTATCTATTGCAACTGCCCATGCGCATACGACTTATTGTTTACGTTTCTGAACAAAACTGATTTTATCTTCGACATCTTTTTAATTATTCTATATACTAGCTGGGCGATGTTTCGCTCCAGTGGGAATTTCGGGAAAGATACGTAGGTACGTATAAAATTCCAATTCGAAAGATTTGATTGTTTGTGAGTGAGCTTCAGAATCTTATGTGGCTTATGCCAGGCGAGAGCAAAATAACGTTTTTATGCAACGAGGTATATGTAGGTACAGTCGACCGCACCTCAAGTTACCCTGCATGATCTCTTATGCCGCGGCCGCAGAGTCGAATTTGCAATGAATTTGAGTAGGTTGATGTGCTGTTGACTGTACTAACGTTATGACACAATTATAGTGAAGCGGTGGTGGCCGATTGGTAGAGCGCCTGCCTGTGGCTGCAAGGCTTTGATTATTTACTCTCGAGAGATGTATGAGATTATATATTCAAAGGTCCCAGGTTCGAATCCTGCCCGTGCTACATGAATTTGTTTGCCAATCTGACTCATGTATGGTAGTTTTCATCGACCACCACTTGCTTCCGGTGAAGGAATACATCGTGAGGAAACCTGCACTATGGTTGATGATTATCAACTAGTGTGTGAAATGGAGGCAATGGCAAACAACTCCATTAACATAGCCAAGATAGTTGTTGTGTGTGTTTCATTCCATATAATGACCACGACCGTTACGGAAACGGTCGTGATCAGTCGTCATCAGGTTCATGACTAAAGGAAGGATGGTGATCATATCAGTCCGATATTCGCAGCTTCGCCCGCGTGAAAGATGTTCCTGATCTTCAATTTTCATACGTCAGCAGAAAATGCTCATCAGGTTGAACGATTTTTGCTAAGGCGCCATTTCCATATAATGTTATGGTGTAGCTGGTCTCTTACAGTTCTTCATCAGATGTTCCAGATCTTCAATTTTTATACGTCAGCAGAAAATGCTCATCAGGTTGAACGACTTTTGTTAAGGCACCATTTCCATATTTCTTATAGTTTAGCTGTTCTGTTATGGTTCTTCATCAGGTGTTCCAGTTTTCAAAATCAATTATAGCCTATATGTTGCCTAGGCTTAATAGCTATACAACAAAAAAAGTTTCATTCAAATCCGTCCAGTAGTTTTTGCGTGAAACGCGTACATACATACAGACAGACAGACAGACAAGAAATTCCAAAATATTTTTTTTGCTTTCTATTGTTCTTTTTAAGAGTCCCTCTATCCATTTTAGTCAAAAATACTAAATGTACAGACAAAATATTTTTACTGTTGTATTATATGTATAGATTGTTGATACCTAATTGATATTTATTTTTTATCAACAATATAAACTGATTGTTACATACAAACTCTTTTTTTAATTTCATTTGATATTTAAGGTCAACAAAATAATACACAATTTCCCCCCTTTAAACTCTACCGGAGCGTATGCTTTCAATTTTTTATGCTATCCGTCCCATTTAAAAAACACGCCGGGGCCGTTGGTAATTTTTTTTTCAACGGCCCCGTCAACGAAAAATCCGGGCCCGCCGGGGCCGTTGGAATTTTTTTTTCCAAAGGCCCCGTCACCGGGGCAGGCCCGCCGGGGCCGTTGGAAGTCACTCAAAGACTTTAACATAAAACGCTGATACGAAAAGCGCCATTTCCATTACAATATCGATCGGCTTTAGTAACTTTGATCCGATACCGGTGTATCATTAAAACGACGACATGCGACAGTGAGATCGAAGTAACAAATGACTTTCCCAACACTAACAAGTATTCCTGGATTGTTTTTTATCCCTGATGTTGTAACATTAAAGGTCGGCGCGTTTGGTCCTACTTACAAACTTTCAATTTAAAATACTTGTAGCACTGTAGACGGTGATGTCAACTGCAGTTTGAGTTTTCCGTCGACTGATACATTTAAATCAGTATCCGTGGGCCCAATTGAGGAATTTAAATACTTACTGTACTTAGTACATGCATACATACATTATTATCAAATCAAAATCAAAAATCAAATCAAATCATTTATTATAATATATAGTATAAGTGCTGGAGTCCTGTGCTAAGTAGGTAATAAAAACTTGTGTTACAGGTACTCCATACTTATAAAACTTAACTAATATACATAAAATAAAACCTTAAAACTAGCTTAACTTAACTAACTATCACGCCTTTTTCCCTTGGGGGTAGGCAGAGACTAGCGATTTCCACCTGCTACGATCCTTACAGATCTCTCTTGCTTCCTCTACACTCATCACTCTCTTCATACATGCTCTCCGGTAGTATTTTATGAATATAATCATATTATTATAATAAAATGTATTAAAGATTAAATAATACCTACGTACTGAAGATTGTTTTTTTATACAAGATATGCCATGCCTGCGAATCTAATATTGATTTATGAAAAATATAAGAAGATTGTAAGAATACTTCAAAACTCATTATTTTCAGTGGAAAAGTTTAGAAACGATACAATAGCCTGTAATATTGATTTGTCATTGGGTATTTAAGAAGATTGTCCAATTTCTTTTAGGTCGTTATACATAGTGATGCGAAAATTATTTTTCGATAAAATAATTTAACCCCAAAAAAGACTACGTTAAAATATTACCAAGAAAATCCTTTGCAATTCAATAATTGTTCGGTAAAGTATCAAGGTATTTTACCTTTTTTTACCTATTTCGTCCCACTGCTGGGCAAAGGTCCCCCTTTCCTTCCAAACCTGTCTATCCCTTGCGAATTCTATCCATTTCTCTTCAAAAAAGATCAAGCTCTACTAAAAGCACCTTGATAATTTTGCGTAAGGTACTAAAGAATTTTTTTTTTTTTACTTTATTTGATTTGAATAGCCTACAACAGGCTACCTGTTGACCAAAGATTCATGTAACCGCCTGGAAACCGTATTGTCGGACAATTTCTTTTGCGACGTCCCAACCTTAAAAAGGCTTTAATTCGTGTATTTGTTTTCCAGGTGCAATTCGTAAACAAACAGTTAAATTTCAGTATAAAAAGTAAATAAAAAAATCGTATAAGTAATGCAAAACTTACATTTTGCATAAAATATTGTATTGCAGAAACAAAAGTAGGAAAGGAAATGCCTCAGCGTGTGTTATCCCCATATGAGGGATAACACTGATTTTCAGATTAAGTTAACAAGAGTTTCGCAGTGAAGTAAGGCTTGCACTGACTCAGTAGTTCTTCATTGTTTGTGTTTTTTTCATTGAAAACCTTTGTAACATATAATTTTAATTTTCTTCCATATTTTGCTTGTCACTTCTTTTAATGCTCGCATTATTATCTGATCTGCTTATTACACTGTTTTTTAAATTGTTGTTTAGCTCATAACTCTGGACTTTTTGAAAATGTTTTTTTATGACTGCAATTTGTTATGTGTACTAAATATATAAAACTAGCTTTCGCCCGCGTGAATTTCCCACGGGAACAGTGCTTTTTCCCGGGATGAAAGGTACCCTATGTCCTTCTCCGTACTTCTATGTGTATGCGAAATTTCAGGAAGATTGGTTCAGTAGATAAAGCGTGAAGAGGTAACAAACAAACCAACAAACAAACAAACTCACATTAGGATTAAAAAAAAATGACAACAAAAAAAAATACCGATATCGATAAGTTGTTTCCCATCACTAGCGGCCATTAGCGGTGTAACATCCCGTCAACGAGTCCGATCAATCATAATCATTGTGAGGAAATATTAGAAAACGTTTGCTCAGATATTATCATCTTTTATGGCATTGTGGACGAAAGAGGGTAGTTTTTGTTATTTATCAAATATGGAGAAAAATGATTCAACCATGTTCGCAATCGCAGATTCTTGATATTATCATCCTAAATGGCTGTACATGTGTCATTTATAAAAGACTAGCTTTTGCGCGCAGCTTCGCCCACGTGAATTTCCCACGGGAACAGTGCTTTTTCCCGGGTTGAAAGATACCCTATGTCCTTCTCAGTACCTCTAACTATATGTATGCGAAATTTCGGGAAGATTGGTTCAGTAGATAAACCGTGAAGAGGTAACAAACAAATTTAACTGGGGATGAAAACCAACCCACATTTAAACACATTATTGCAAAAGTTCCTATTTGATCCCTAAAGTTGAACAACCCCTATTATGAAAGAAAGATATTGAAGAGCCTTCCCATGGATATATCGATTTATTGCCATTAAGACAAATAGTTCTATGTGTACCTCTCTCTCTTTAGTCGTATTTCCTCAAGACTGAGGGTCGTGGTCATTATATGGAATGAAACACACATCGACTCTCTTGGCAATTTTAATGGATTGGTTTTTCATTGCCTTCTCCATTTGACACACTAGTTGATAATCATCAACCAGAGTGCAGGTTTCCTCCTTCACCGGAAGCAAGTGGTGGTCGATGAAAACTAACATGAGTCAGATTGGTATACAAACTCATGTAGCCCGGGCAGGATTCGAACCTGGGATTTTGCATCTACAGGCGGGCGACCACTCGGCCACAACCGCTTCAATGTGCCTATATCTACCTATATCTATATAAATGAAATAGGTATTTAAGAAAAAAAAAGGAGGTGTGTTTGTAATATCTGCCTCCTCCTTTCGTATTCCTCATGACTGAGGGGATAAAGCGTGAAGAGGTAACAAACAAACAAATAAATAAACAAACAAACTCACTTTCACATTTATAATATAAGTTTGGATGAGGATAGGTATGTGATATTTTTTAATAGTTGTGTATTTTTTTAGGTCTTATATTTACACAATAAAAATATCTCTGGAAACCGACCCTGTCTGACTTACATATGAGATATGTCATAGTATCAAAGTTCCAATATAAAGTTAAGTCACTTATCTATGTCTTGCAAGTATATCTTTACCACTTCTTCTCTCAGCCGAAAGACGTCCACTGTTGGACAAAGGCCTCCCCCAAGGATTTCATCCATGGAGGGTTTTGGTAATCGCCACGCTTGGCAGGCGGGTTGGCGATCGCAGTGTGATGGCATAGTACGCGGAAAGATGCTGCTGCCCATCCTCCGGTGTTTTAAATCCCTTAGTCGCCTCTTACGACACCCACGGGAAGAGATGGGTTGGTGCTATTCTAGGGCCACACCACAGGCCAACTTTACCACTTAAATAAACAAAAATCCCGATCAAAATCGATAATCATTTTATCTCGATTGATCGTATCGTGGGAATCTCCGATAGTTAATCTCGGAATCGACTCGTTTAACGATCTTAATTAAGAAATGTCGATTCGGCAATTATACTTACGGAAACTATTAAAAAAAGATGTTATCTTCACGAAAAATAACACCGATTTCTTTAAATAGCAAAACCAGTGTAATGGATAGAGCTGTCGTATTATTGGCGAATGAATCTATTAAACTTAACAGGTCTTTAACCGACTTACAAAATAGAGAGGTTATCTTTAGGCTCAACGATTAAACCATAGAAATAACTAAATGTATGTACAAGTTTTCTTTTAGATCGACACTTACATAAGGTATATTCATATAAAGTTATCCTAACTAATATTATATGCGAAAATGTCGACGGTGTTTCCGAACCGATACGACATTGGAACCTTCAAAAAACGAGTCTACGTCTTCTTGAAAGGCCGGCAACATTCCTGTTATACCCCTGCAGTTGTTAATGGGCAGCGGTGATCGCTTACCATCAGGTGACCCGCTTGCTCGTTTGCCGCCCGATGTTATAAAAAAAAGTGAGTTTGTTTGTTTGTTACCTCTTCACGCTTTGCCTACCGAAGTGATATTCCTGAAATTTTGCATACACATAGTTAGAAATACTAAGAAGGACACTGGGTACCTTTAATCCCGGAAAAAAGCACTTTTCCCGTGGGAATTTTACGGGCGGAGCCGCGTGCAAAAGCTGGTTCTGTGTATAACGCGGTAAGAGACTTATGTATTGATAATATTGTAGTTACATACATCATCATGATCTCAAAAACCCCTTTTTAAGCATAAAAAGAGAAAGCCTAAAAGTTCCATTGAGTTAACACTGTATTGGGCAACAAACAAACATACTTTAACAATGTTATTGTAAAGAAACCCTTCTCTATTGTAAACAGGTAGAAAGTACCACCATTAAAGATAATGATACTGTTATTAAATACCGTACCGTTTTATTTGTACTTTCTTACGCTTGCGTTTTAAACGCTTTGAGATCTTTTTACAACAAAGTCGGTTAGTAAAACAAAAAGTATACGTTCTTCCATACTGTATTTTCATAAATAAATTGGCAATATGGCATCGTCAAAATGAAATAAATCGTTCATACCTCATTTTTTTTATAACCCTTGTTACTTTACACACCTTAATAAATAAAATAGAGTATACCTAACAAAGTCAATATTATTATGTGACATAAGTAAGATATAAAGTAAAAACCAATGATATACTATATAAACAAGAGGCAGATATGTTATAGGCGCGCGCGCTGTGAAGACTCGAATACGACCCAATTGGAACTTCTTGGAATCAGTCTGCGCCCAGCGCCTCGTCGAGCGTACCGCGTCGTAAGTTCCTGTGTCCTTACCAAAATATATTAAAAATTCCATCGTGTGTGTTTCGAAAGTGTACCAATTATGATTCTAAAGTAAACAAAGTACAAGGGATCTCTTATCACATGTGTGTATGCAAAAATAGTTTGATTGTTTAGTATAGGTACCTATTTCAATTATTTTTCCAAATAATCTAATCACTGACGCCATGTTCAGACAAAGAAAGAGAGATTCTAGTTTTGACGTGAGAGCGACAAGGATGCGTGCGCTGCGGACATAGATTAGTTAGTGCAGAATCGAATACTGATGGTGACTTCAATGCCTAAAATTAATGTTTAGTTGTTTTTTATTATTGTTCGTTATTATAATAGCTATCTAATGTGTGTAATGGACTAATTTAATAAACATTAAAATAGTTTCACTGAATTCGATTTTCTACTATTATAATACATTATACTGATAATTGAGGATTACTATTGTTTTTCTTTTTATCAATTAGGTTTCCGAGTTTTTTCCGACACTGAATTGTTAAATATTTCAATATATATGATTTACTTTTATAAGATGTTTTATTTCTTACCCATGTACTTTCTTTTCAAATAAGTGTCCTCTCTACAACAAAAAATGTTACTCTATGCATAAGAAACATTTGACGAGGAATCATTGAAAACTATTGCTATCTCTTTCATTCTCATGCTCTTTTGTATCTTTTGTCTTACTTATCAGTAAAACTTGTCGATGTGTGTAGTTTTGGATTGCTCGGAACAGACCTAAAACGCAAATTACTATGAACGTAACATATCTGTATTATAATATATCATTGGTAAAAACCATGTTTTTTTAATCTTTTATTATTGTTGTGGTGTATGCTATTAACATATAGATACCAACTTTCAAATAAACAGTTATCAATAAATAAAAAAATGAAATATAAATGTTAGTGAATAATCACTATATAAATGTTATAATCACAATATAAATGTTAGTGAATAATCACTAACATTTATATTTCATTTTTTCATTTTATAAATCACATTTCTTGGACTGAGCAAAAGCGTAGAGTTTCTATGTACCAAATAAAAAAAAAAAGAACGTGAATCACCAAAAAAACTATTAACAATCAACGGGTAAATGACACCGCCATCTTTTATTACCATAGTAATTTTCGCACATCAATACCAACCAAATAATGGGAGAAACTTTTATTTCCACCCTGCGAAGGGGTAGGCTGTAAACTAATAAAGAGGTAAAAGGGTTCGGTGTGTTCAAACAAATTAACGGGAACTGCATTATAATGTTTAGGATCATGTCCTTTATGTTAGCGGAAACAACTAATGGTTTTTGAGTCTTGTCGTCAATGTCCTATTTAATATTAAATACAGGGTTTGTCACCGCTACCAAATTTTCTACAAAAAAATTCGGAAAGATTTTTTGTAGAGAATTTTCGAATTTTTTGTAGAGTGAAATTAAGAATTTATATTGGTGTATATTTTTGCACGTCTGTAGTAATATTATATGTAGACGCGAAAATTTGTGTCGATGTTAAGATACTTATTGCCCTTTCATACAAAATCTACTGAATTGATTTTGATGAAATTTCACACATGGTTAAAGATAAACCTGATATAGCACATAGGATAATTTTCATCCCGAAAATCCCGCGAGAGCGAAGCAAAAGGCACAGCAAGTCCAAATATGACAGGATTTCCGTAAACAATCTTAATTAACTTACTCATCGATTTCATTAATTATCATACATTTCATTCATTAGCAATTAACACCATAAGACGCGGAGATGGCTTCGACAAACACTTCAATAAACACAATATCTCTGTTGCTGAGTCGGCTATCAGGCTCACTTTAAATTTCACAATACATTAGTAACATAAAACCGCAAGCGTTGTTTGTTTGCTTTATTGATAGAGGTGTTAGGGTTGTGGTACACTGGAACTGAAGTAAACTAAAAACAAAATTGCACATATTTTTTTTGTTTTTATTTTAGTCTGCCAACCGGGGAAAACACTCAGATGAGAGAGAGAGCTTTTACAACAGTGAGAGTGAAGATTGAATTTGGAGTTCTTTAGTAGAATCGACACCTTCTAATCCTGTAAAGTAATCACTAGAAGTAGCTTCGGCGGCGAAAGTTGAGACGCTGCCTCAGATCATAACAAATAAGTTGTTTGTTGTGATCTGAGGACGCTGCCATAATCTTAGGTATGCCGCATCCAGAGGAAAATTAGTCGCCTCCTCGGGCTGAGTCATATTAAATTTTATAGATCAAATTGGAGCAACATAGTGAGTCTTGCGCAGCCACTTGACATGGCCTGAGGCTACCTCAAATGGATACATAATTTTATTTCGGTCAATCCAATGGGATTTAATTAAATAGAGTTCTATTTGAACTTCAGAGAAAACAGTCCTGTAAGGAAGACGAATAGTCTGGCAGAAAGATCCCGTCAGTTTCGTACACTTTGATATTTTAGCCTTAAAACAATATACCTAGTTTAATAACGTGTCATAAAATTGATCTTTTTATAATCTTACTTTCCGTGATTCGACTAACATTTGACTTCTGACTCAGATTTTTAATAACATCTCTCAGTGTACCCCCAGCATTACCGTCAATGCTTTTAGCGCTGTTTAGAGCTGTAATAATACTAGAGTTTGCCGACGCGAAATGTGCCCAGTGTGTCCCCGCCTTTTTGCCTTTTCGCGATGCAATGTCATAGTGTAAAAGCTAATTTTTATTTCGCTGCTATATTTTGAGGAGTGTATTTTTAATGCTTCCATGCTGGTCTGGGAGCGAAGAAAAAACAAAGAATGTGCCAGCTGCTTCTTTTCCCGCGAAGATTGTAAAAGTCAATCGAGGGAAAGTTCTTTAAACTGAGGATTCCTCCACTCATAGGCGATGGGCTAGCAACCTGTCACTATACCTAAATCTCTATTCCATCAGAGAGTCCACTATTCAGCTAAGCGTGATCTTCGAGTCTCACGACTCTTGTCTCTGTCTACCCCGTAAGGGATAAAGACGTGATTCTATGTATGTATGTATTTTTAATGGTTTCTTTTTCAATTTTTGCGACTATAGTGTAAGCATTTGTCTTGAAGATTCTTCTTTATTTTATCTATTCTTCTTTATTATTTATTCTTTAGAAGAAGATGTCTGGGGAATAACAGTTTTTAACCAGAAATTTTATTTAGTCATCATGTTCTGACCTTCCTTTTCCTTCTTTGGTCATATTCCTCATGACTGAGGGTCGTGGTCATAAAATGGAATGAAACACACACAACAACTATCTTGGCAATGTTAATGGAGTGGTTTGTTATAGCCTTCTCCATTTCACACACTAGCTGATATATCATCAACCATAGTGCAGGTTTCCTCACGATGTTTTCCTTCACCGGAAGCAAGTGGTCGATGAAAACTACCATACATGAGTCAGATTGGTATACAAACTCATAGCACGGGCAGGATTCGAACCTGGGATCTTTGCAGCCATAGGCGCCCTAGCACTCGGCCACCACTGGCCTTCGTAGGTATCTCAAATTGCATTATGAAACATTAATTTTATTAACCTGGGTGGTCGTTCGTCTGGGAAACCAGCTCGCGTCACATCACAGCTGATTCGCTAAACAAGCGGTTTCCGAGAAATCCATTCGCGTATGAACCATATGAACACACACTGTTGAATATCACATTCCGAGAGTCCGTGGTATTGAACTGTTTTTCACAAAATAATGTCACATTACTAGCTATGCCCTACGGATTCGCTCCTGTGGGAGTTTGTTTGTTTGTTTGTAAACTCTTTATTGCACATACACACAAGAAAAATACAGAAGATAGTGAAACAAAAAGAGAGGCGTACTATGGCGGACTTATCCCAAATAGGGATTTCTTCCAGTCAACCAAGTGTTTGAAAGGAATATTTGAATTTAATTATTTTTAAAGAAATACTTTTTTTTTTACTTTGTTTTAATATTTAATTTTGGTTTGTTAGAACTGTACCTACACCGTTACAAGAAAAAAATCTTTAACAACAGTATATTTTATTATTAGGTCATAACTTATAGTAAGAAGTAAGTACATTGATTTATCAGCAACACGCTTCGTCAAAAATATTTATTATAAAATATTAAAAACTAGCTTTTGCCCGCGGCTTCGCCCGCGTGAATTTCCACGGGAACAGTGCTTTTTCCCGGGATAAAAAGTAGCCTATGTGCTATTCCAGGTCATTATCTACCTCTGTACCAAATTTCATCGAAATCCGTCCAGTAGATTTTGCGTGATTGAGTAACAAACATCCTCACAAACTCACAAACTCACAAATTCACAAACTCACAAACTCACATCCAAACTTTCGCATTTATAATATTAGTATGGATACATAAAATATTTATTTTGATGTTTCGGCATGTTTCCATTCTTTTTGTATTTTTTTTTTGTTGTGTTGTGTTCTTTATCTAAGAAATAAACGCATTCTATTCTTCTATTTTATGGGCACGGGATTTTGTTCCCGAGGGAATTTCGGGAAATCCTCTCTTAGTGCTCCCCTACATTCCCTAAGGAACCTACATGACAATCATCTTCCTACGCTCAGTAGTTTTGGCTGTGTGTTGTCTGTCAGTCACCTAATAACGGAAGAATATATTTTATTACTAGCTGTTGCCCGCGGCTTCGCCCGCGTTAGTTTAGTACAGTCACGGTGTTAAAATGAATCTTAAGTGATATTTCATTTAATAAACGATCTTCGTCTGCTCGTTATCTACAATTTCCCGTGTACCACCACTCCCATCCCGAGTCCCTCTTTGTCATATTCCTGTCTATTCATATGTCAGTAGAAAATGCTCATCAGGTTGAACGACTTTTGCTAAGGCCACATTTCCATTTATTTATGTTATAGAGTAGCTGGTCTCTTGGAGTTCTTCATCAGATGTTCCATAATCTTCAATTTTTATACGTCAGCAGAAAATGCTCATCAGGTTGAACGACTTTTGCTAAGGCGCCATTTTTATATATGTAATAGTGTAGCTGGTCTCTTGGAGTTCTTCACCAGATGATCCTGATTTTCGATTTTTATTCGTCAACAGAAAATGCTCGTCTGATTGATTTATAAACTTTTGCAAAGATACCATTTCCGTATTTCTTATAGTTAAGCTGTTCTGTTTAAGGTTCTTCATCAGGTGTTCCAGTTTTCAAAATCAATTATAGCCTATATGTTGCCCAGGCTTAATAGCTATACAACAAAAAAGTTTCATTAAAATCCGTCTGGTATTTCGTGAAACGCTACATACATTATACAGACAGACAGAAAAAAATTCAAAATTTTTTTTGCTTTCTATTATTCTTTTTAAGTGTCCCTCTATCCATTTCAGACAAAAAAACTAAATGTACAGACAAAATATTTTTACCGTTCTATTATATGTAATGGGTAACAATAATTTTAAAACTAGCTGTTACCCCGCGGCTCCGCCCGCAACAAAAAGTAGGTATATCTTATGTGTTTTAAATACAAATTTTGGCCCCCCATTTCAGCCCCTTCGAGGTTCATTTTTGAAGAAAAAGTAGCCTTTCCCGGGTTAAAAGGTACCCTATGTCCTTCTCAGTACTTCTAACTATGTGTATGCAAAATTTCAGGAAGATTGGTTAAGTAGTTAAAGCGTGAAGAGGTAAAAAACAAACATACAAACTAATTTTCGCATTTATAACATTTGTTATGATATTGGCATGGATAGTATGGATTGCTAGTAGAGCAATAGCCGACTTAAAATTCGTCACAACGTATTCACCATATAAATAGTATATTTTTAGTAAGTCTTTTAGTCCAACAGTGGACAAGGAACAATGAGAGGTTACTAATGCTGATTAATAAGAAGCCCAAAGTCGTTATTCGCTGTCTTAACAGGATTGTTCGGACGTGTAATGGTATTACAGACACGGTGGTGCGCTCTCCTTGTCACCTGGTTGGAGCGAATATCAAAATCAAAAATTATCATATTATTGAAACTTGGCTCTTCTGAAGGCTCTTTTTCACGTCAAAAACTAATTATACACATACATACATACATAGAATCGCGTCTTTATCCCTTACGGTGTAGACAGAGCCAAGAGTCGTGAGACTCGGCCACGCTTAGCTAAATAGTGGTTGATGGAATGGAGGTTCAGGTATAGTGACAGGTTGCTAGCCCATCGCCTATGAGTGGAGGATTCCCCAGTTTAAAGCCCTTTCCCTCGATTGACTTTTACAATCTGCGCGGGAAGAGAAGCAGCTGGCACATTCTATGTTTTTTCTTCGCTCCCAGACACCCGCATGGAAGATGAAATATATACTAATTATAAATAATTACTAATTATATAATCATAGTCTCAAAGCTGCAAAGTACTAGCATTTCGCAACAGGTTATTGTAAATTCGTCCCTATAGTTAATTCGGTACCTAATAAAATTAGTTAAGGGTAGTAGGGGTTGATACAATATTAGCCTTTACGGAGTAGACAGAGCCAAGAGTCCTGAGACTGCGCGCCTTAAGAAAATCTTCGATTTTTATACTTCAACAGAAAATGCTCATCAGATTGATAAACTTTTGCAAAGGTACCATTTCCATATTTCTTATAGTTTAGCTGTTTTGTTAAGGTTCTTCATCAGGTGTTCCAGTTTTCAAAATCAATTATAGCCCAGGCTTAATAGCTATATAACAAAAAAAATTTCATTCAAATCTGTCTAGTAGTTTTTGCGTGAAACGCGTACATACATACAGACAGACAAGAAATTCCAAAAAATTTTTTTTGCTTTCTATTATTCTTTTTGAGTGTCCCTCTATCCATTTCAGTCAAAAATACTAAATGTACAGACAAAATATTTTTACTGCTATATTATATGTATAGATAAATAAATACCTACTTATGATTCAATCATTCATTGAATTTTCCACGATTTCAAAGCGCAAAGAGAAGAAATGGTGGCATAAACTCTTTTTCTCCAAAGACAGTAGGGTCTAACAAAAAGATCAGTAAGGAACCAGTGACATCGCTGTATGAATTGGGGCGTAACAGAATGGTTTAGGCGCTTCCTCCAATGAAATTTGTTAAGTAAAACAGTCTTCTTTCTGATTGAGAAAAAATCATTTGTTTACTTATTTGACTATAGTAATTTATACAGGCTATTGTTGCTACGATAAGAAATTGCATATACCTAAAATTTCAAGATATACAGGGTATTTTATTTCAGACTAGCTGTCGCCCGCGGCTTCGCCCGCGTGAGTTTCGCTTAGATAAAAAATCTCTCTTGGAGCTTTTCATCAGATGTTCAGATTTTCAATTTTTATACGTCAGCAGAAAATGCTCATCAGGTTGAACGACTTTTAATAAGGCGCCATTTCCATATATGTTATAGTGTAGCTGGTCTCTTGCAGTTCTTCATCAGATGTTCCAGATCTTCAATTTTTGTACGTCATCAGAAAATGCTCATCAGGTTGAACGACTTTTGTTAAGGCACCATTTCCATATTTCTTATAGTTTAGCTGTTCTGTTAAGGTTCTTCATCAGGTGTTCCAGTTTTCAAAATAAATTATAGCCTATATGTTGCCCAGGCTTAATAGCTATACAACAAAAAAAGTTTCATTCAAATCCGTCCGGTAGTTTTTGCGTGAAACGCGTACATACATACAGACAGACAGACAGACAGACAGACAGACAGACGGACAGACAGACAAGAAAATCTAAAAAAAATATTTTTGCTTTCTATTATTCTTTTTAGGTGTCCCTCTATCCATTTCAGTCAAAAATATTAAATGTACAGACAAAATATTTTTACTGTTTTATTATATGTATAGATTTATTACGATCCAATACCAAGAACGAATACCACTGGTATTACTTAGATTTTATAACTATTTTCTATTACAAACGGACACCACTGTTTAAACCAATACCAAAACAAGTTCAAAGGTACAGTCAGTGAAAATGAATTGTATGTAATTACAACAATTTTATTTGCAAAAAAAAATTGTTAAAACAAAATAGGCAATTTACCAAATTCAAATTTGGTATTCGTTTGGACATAAAATTAAATAATTTAAAGAATGGTATCAGTTCGGAATAGAAAATAATTAATAAATTCAAAGTATTACCAGTGGTATTCGTTCGTGGTATTAGATTGGAATAAGTCTAACAGACAGAGTGAATTCAAAATCAAAAGTAGTCGTAAATATGAATAACTTTTGGATGGAACTGACTCTGATATCTCAAAAAAATCAGCTGTTCCACATCTACCTAAAATGTAGGGAACAGCCAACGAACTAATATACCATAGAACTCGAACAACGCCAACAAACAGCTGATTTTTTTAGTTGATGATAATAAATTTCTATCCAAAAATGATGATAAAATAACTTATGCCATAATAAACAAAATCATAATATTTTCTACTTTCCTGGCTTATCGAAAACAAATAAACATTGAACAAAGTTAAGATAACTATTAAGTAAACATGTTATGATGTTCAACATGGCCGTTTACAAGATAAACTTGATCGCCACTTCCTAACTTAATATTTACTAAGTAGAAAATGTATCTATTGATATTATTAGGATTATTCCTAGCGACAACGGCAATTATTTTTCCCTAGCCTGTTGAGGTGTCTTACTGCTGAGCTAAGGCCTCCCCTTTCTCTTTTTTTTACATAGGCTAAAAAATATCACTTGTAAATCGTCATATTCCTGATTTAATTAAGTTGACGTCATAAGATTACTTAAAGCTAAGGTTACCACCGCCTCCAAAGCGCAAGTGGAGAAGAGGCTGCGCAACAAACTCCACTGCTGCATTTTCTCCAAAGACGTCATTTTACAACTTAAGTCTTACTTTCCACTATTATCTGTTTTAGTTTATTTGGAACCAAATAAAAGCTTGTAAAAAGAGTTTACAAGTGACTAAGGGCTAATTTTTCAATCACCAAATAAATTTTATCTGACGGATAATGTGTAAAGCGACTAAATTGTAGGGTCATGTCATGCCTACAGTGCAACTGACGCAGTGCTGTCAACTATAAGTCATTCTATAATTTAACTAGTTAATAACATTTATTCGATGATTGAAAAATAAGAAATATAAAGGCTACACACAACACTTCTCTATTTTCTTGGGCTGTAGATACTCTAACGTTTTGACGTTTTCACAAAACTCACCTAGATGGCGTTATGGGTATCGAAAGCTCCACTGAGCTTTTGATTCTTGTTTGTGTTCAGACTTATAAGAGAACATGTTAAAGCTTTTTAACCGAAAATTTTAAAGGAAGGGATTCGATTGTATGTCTAGTTTTAAAATGAAAAAATTGTTTTATTCTAGCCGTCGTCGTGGTCTAAATTTCAACAAAATCTGTCCAATACCTAGATTTTGTGTACAATAACAAGAATTAATTCATACTCTTACAAATTTTTACGTTTCTAATAATTGTAGATTAGGAAAAAACATCTAACATTAACAATATGTAAAAGTGGCGGAACACTTATCGGGAGCAATTTGATCGTTGGAATGGCATCGACACGCTAAGAAGAAGAATATGTTAGTAATAAGTAGGTTTATTAGTTTTTTGTTAGCTAGATTTTATTATGACTATACTGGCCTCATACTTAATAACATAGTTTTCTTTATAGACACACTTAGACCTAATCCTAGCTTTATAAACCTAAGTCCTAGTTAACGTAGACCCACGTTGTTAACTTTAACTACGGTTTATAAGACCCTGGTTTAATCTTTCCGTTTTCTGCTGAGCTGAGATAAAAGTGATTATAGTTTCATCTTTATTTCTTACTGACTGACTATATTGTAAAGAATATCTTAGCTAATATCGTTAATTGTAACGTTAGGAATACGCACAACGATGTTAGAAAAAAAAATGTTGAATTTTTTTCTAATTTTATCGAATAAAAAAATAAATCAAATCAAAATTAATTTATTTAGACAAAGATCCATAAAATCTTAATTTATTTACGTAGTCAAATTCCTTGTCCAAATAAACCATGTATTTTTTAGTAAAATTTTATGTTTTTTATCCATGAATATTCTAAAATTATAGGTAAGGAATTACTTAATTATTACCTATATACCTTACCTATATATTTGGATATCATCATATTTTAGGTGTTTTGTTTAGTTTTAATTTACTGTTATAAATAAATGATTATGTATTTACTCTACCCAAAAAAAAAAATGAAATGATGATAATAAGTCGATTAATTTGGGACTCTACCAGATTTTTTTTTAAAGTTTGCTATCATTTTGGTCAGATATCTAATTAAAACAGTAACTTTGTAAGAGACAAATTGCAAAGCCACTTTCTATATCTAAACTTGAGAGCTTTGACCAAAGTCAATCTCCATATTAACATACTTAAGCTTTGCCTCACAAATACGAGATAAAAACAATCAAATAATCATAAAATGTCGACTCTCGTTAAAAAGCTCTTATAACTTAACGCGGATTCATTAACCAGTTTAAAAAAAAAGTGTAATGTAATTTACATCTTCATAAGTCAACAAAAAAATTGTGAGGTACCGACAACGCTAGCTTGTTTGGGGCTATGCACTTTTTCAATGGCGCTTTCGTCGCGTTCACAAAGCTTTAATTTTACGCGAGCTTTCAGAAAATATCTCAATAATTCACTTTAAAAAAATCTTTATAAATTATATACAAAAGTTTGTGGTATTAATGAAAGAAAGTGTCAAAGTATAAAAGTAATTTGAAATTAATGAAAGAAAACAAAATGGCCGCTTTTGTATGAGCAATATGGCGCGCCCAAAAGCTCGAAATTCGAACGCAGCCGAAGACGCGGTGTGGAGGGGTGGGAAGGGGGCCTTCGCATGCGTAGCGCGACCGGGGACCACATTCCAATAGTCGGGCCGAACGCCTCGCGACTCGCTGCTACACCGCGTCGCTGCCCCAATACAAAGAACTACTTAGTACTGCAAAAAACCTGTGATGTATTGATTTATTCCTGTTTTACAACTACAGAAAGTCGTGCACCAAATTCTAACGCATAAACTAGTGAAGTGTGTTCAAAACAGTGATAATTTCATCGCGTTTCGTGCCAGCCACGTCGAATACCATTTATCGACGGCTAGAATCTTGTGTAGAAACATGGTGGACTGCGAGTGTCGAAATTGAATGGATTCGATTTTTATGTGTGGATTGTGAACGTTTTACAATGTTTTCTAGCAGATAATCGTGTTTCGTAGCTAGAAATATGGATTGGTGTGCAAAACTTCGGAGATAAAGTGTGATTTGACGCCTTTTGTGTTAAGGTGTAAGCTGCGCTTCGATCGGATATGTTAGTTGAATAAAGGAGCCAGAATGGTGTCTTACGCTTATTTCGGCCTGCGGCAAACGCCTTGGACCCTCCTAGTTCTCATTTTCTTTATCGAAAGCGTGATGGGGAATTACGCTAAATCTTTCTACATTCATTGGAATACCACAAATAGTATATTCAGGATAGACAATACGGATCACGTATTTGACCTCAACAAAGGTAACGCTCAGTTCGAGTACGACCAAGTGAATATAATATGTCCTGTGTATGCTCCAGGGACTTTTGACGAGGATACAGAGAAGTACATAATTTATAATGTTAGCAAGGAGGAGTACGATACGTGTAGGATAACAAATCCTAATCCAAGGATCATAGCTATTTGTGATAAGCCGCACAAGTTGATGTTCTTTACAATCACGTTTAGACCGTTCACACCTCAGCCGGGCGGGCTGGAATTCCTGCCCGGGAAAGACTACTACTTCATATCGACGTCTAGTAAAGACGACTTGCACAGACGCATCGGCGGGCGATGCCTTAGTCATAACATGAAGCTCGTGTTCCGCGTTTGCTGCAAGCCTGAAGAGCAGTCTCCCGTCCCGCCGCCGCAGCCGACTCTGCCACCGCCACCGCCGCCCCCAACGACCACCATCACGACCACAACGACGACATCAATGAAACCAGTCACGAAAAAGACGCACAAATATGACAAGGCTCAGAATGAGGTGGTTAAGAGTGAAGAGCTCTCGTATTCGAGAGGAGCGGCTTTGGCATCGTCTTTGGCTTTGGCTCTTGCTGCTGTATTAGTGCTGGCGCCTTTGGCTCGGTGAACTTGCGCCAGGGCGGCGCGGCCCCCGCGTCCAGACCTCCTCGCCAAGCCTTGCCCAGCCCACAACACTCAGACTCTCCAATCATTACATTTACGCCCCGATACTCTAGTCTTTACGTGAATCGGCGTAAGTGACTCTTTAGTGTTAAACAAACTGTGTTTTAGTGTAGTGGCAAGTGCCCCAAGGATTGTGGATCATAATGGATTCTTGAAAGGATTTGTAAGTACTTAGTAGACTAAGGTAAGAAGTTTGGTGCCGATCGTTGCGTCTGCAAAATCTAAGTTCCAATATAAGTTCCGAAAATGATGAAATTTTTAGACCTTAAGGAACATTGAAAGCCTAATTTGACTATTGTAAACTATAAGTATATCAGGCCTATTAATAATCGAACTAATATATACACAACTGGAGTACATTTTCATAGCAGAATGACTGCAAAAATTGTAGGTACATCGGTTAAATATATACATATAAAGAATGTTAACATGTATAATGATAATTATAAGTTTCTTAAACCATTAGGAATTAAAACATTTTTTATATTTTCATTAATGCAATGGGGATATTTAAGACTTAGGATTCTCTTTGAATCATATACATATAGGGAAAATCTACCTATAAGAAATGAAAGTACGTAGTTTCTTGATTTAGTTCAAAAGACATTTTTTTTTATTTCTCCCCTACAGGTTTATGTATTATAATTAGAATTTATTTATCTGTATGAAAAACTTAGGGCAAATATTGTCCAGAAAACTGTGATTTTTGGTTTTATTTAGAATGTAATTTCTCTTTATGCTTATTATGTGATATAACTTTATGTATTTAAAAAAAGTAAAGCATTTTTCAACCTCATATTTTTCTCGACTGATTTTGCATTTTCCGCTTTTTATAATTCATTTTAAGCAAATAGAAAAATATAAACTACGAAAAATCACAGAACATCGATAAATTCTCTTTAGGAATTGCCAGATAGGTACTCCACACAAAACTTGGAATAGTTAATTTCCAATCAGCATAATCAATTTAAAATCATTGAATTTGATTTCAATGATGTTAGTGCTACCTTGACCACTGTTTTGTCCAATATCTGAATTCGTTACTTACTTGAAGTCATCATTCATTTTAAATAGGTATCTGAATGAAATACATCCATATAAAATACCTTTCATAGCTTAGGTCTGTGCAAACTTAACAAAAAAAGAGAGTTGAAAAATAACTCTACATTAAAATTCACATTGCGTACCTATCTACCATAAAACTGAGTAATGACAAGGAAGATGATAATACGAAATCTGACACTGGTGATTTTCAATGGATGACTCTAAAAAATAAAAAAAATATCTACAGTTATCGTGCTTTTTCAATTTATGGAGAAGAACCTCCAGCAGTTAGATAGATAGATATTTTATTTATTGATAAAAAAGGTTAGGATCTAGCTAGTGGCTATGACGATAATGATGACTTTTTATGATGTATAAATTCAGATTTTGGACAAAATTCAACAAGCACAATGTGCCATGAACAGCATAAACCATACAATACGAATAGTGAAATAGTGAATGTAGTCAAAATAGACCGGTTTTCTGTTAAGCCATATGCATTTAGACAGTTATATTTTAGATAGCTTAAGAAACAAACGACTGAGTTGCACATTATTTTGAAACAATCAAAGTGACACAAAAATTGACAGTTACTCACGTCAGTAAATCCAAGTGATATGCATTCATAATAAAATATGAAGTAATGCTATTAAAAAATGTTGTCATTATGAAGTTAAATCGCATCATAGGTTTACATTCAATTATAAAAGTAAGTTAAAAAAAAAATCGATGGTATGTTTCCATACCAACATAAAAAATATTACATCGAAAATGCTTAAGGCACTAATAATTTAGGTAGGCACTCTTAAAAGAAATAAACTTTCAGATGCACGAATTTTTTCTAAAATCAAAGCTTTTTTTCTTATTTTTGAATAATACTTATTTTGATTGTTAGGTAATTTTAGACAATTTCATGAATAACCAATAAATGAGCAAAACAAAAACATCAACACAATAATATAAATTTCAGAATTAGGTTCATCAGAATCTCATAATCTTTAGAAATCATCATTTTAAACTACCTACTGCATTTATATACATGTATATGAAATATTAATAAATTATTTCGATACGTAATTCAATTTTAAAATACATTTTTATCTTATCCCTATCAAATTAAATATCATAAATCCAGTTATCAAATTGATTAATTCAAAAACATACTATTTTTTTCTATTGTCAATAAAACATAAAAACAAACATTTAATATCAATATTTAAGTAATGTTTAATTTGAACTTTAAATCAAGGTGAACGAACTTTTAGTTTGGTACGCTAGATTCACAAAATGGTGGTTTGAGATGCTAAAAATATACGGTCTTCTGAACCAGAATGTAAAGAACAAATACATTTAATTAATCAATTTAAAAATATTACGAAATTCTACTTCCTACTAATAATAATAAATGCGAAAGTTTGGATATGAGTTTGTTACTCAATCACACAAAATCTACTAATGGATTTTGATGAAATTTGGTACACAGGTAAATACCAGGAAATTAACGTAAGGAACTTTTTATCCCAAAATTCTCACAAGAGAGCATAATTAAGACGAATTGATAATAACTATTTTTACTGAAAAAAGTGCAATATCTATTTAATATTTTTATTTTTAGATATTGAATGGAATGATATGAAATGTAAAAAAAATATTAATAAAATACGTTTGCAATCTAAATTGTAACTTAACTAATTTTATTTCTGGCCACACGAAAAATAAAAATATACATATTTTATAACAAAATATTTTATTGGTAACTATTATTCAAAAATACTTAATTAAATTTTTATTGACATGATAAAAATTTCTTTTAAAATAAAGCAGTAATAATATTCCTTTACTAAGTTCAAGTTTTAATATCTAATCTTAACTTTAATAAGTATGACTGTCAATGATAACATAATAAAATCGTTTTACAACTTATTTCTAATTAGGATAGCAAATTTTATATACTCTTGGGTTTTATTAATTTTTATTTTAGAAATTACGACTAAAATTTATTTGCTGAGTGTACTAACTACTAAAGCTCGGTCTATACCAATGTACAACATAATGTCTATATGAATCGAAATACATATAAATTTCTTGGTTCATATTCGAGACAAAACTAAGCAAATACGTGGATTGGGCACTTCTTCTTCTTATCGAATCGAATTCGCAAAAATTGTATTTTCCCTAACCAATATATGGCAACGCTAACCGCCTTATCGTTTACCTCGCTAAGGTCCTCCATGGTACACGAGGCACGGCAATTCGGATACGAATTGGGCCTTAAGTAAGCTCAATGTATAGAGTGGGCTTAAGATTATACCAGAAGCAATAAACTTTTAATTCCACATTCCTAATCCATGTAGCAGTAAAAACAAACGGCGTACGTAAAACAGTAGTAAAATGTAATAATTATTTTTACCTTTAATACACAGGTCATTACCACAGGAGAATTTATACATAAAACTAAATGACCACCTGACTATGGTATACTAGCTGAGCCCCGGGGCTTCGCTCCTGTGAGAATTTCGGGATAAAATATACCCTATATGCTATTCCCGGTATTTTTCTATTTGTGTACCAAATTTCATCAAAATCCTTCCAGTAGATTTTGCGTGATTGAGACACAAACTCACATCCAAACTTTCCTATTTATAATTTTAATAGGATGTATTAAAACCATTGGGAGAAATTAATCGAAAAGTCAATTTATGTGGGTACTAGCTTTACCATACAGCTCCGTTTCTGTGGGATCTAGATGTACAGCCAGTTACAATAGTGCATTCAGAAACTACAAGTCAAAATAATCTTTAAGGCAAGGCAATATGGTCTGAAGAATGAAGGACTGCACTTTTGCAGCTTGACCATTCATTGCAGTGTCACAAGTGCAGTCAGAACTCAGAATCTACAAAGCAATAATATGATCTTTGTTGTTATGATTCTTGATCGTAGCTAGCTCTCTCTCACATCTGAGCGTTTACCAGGTTGCATCCTCAGCATACGCGTCGGAGCCCAGCAGGTTTAGCTAAAGTTACATTTGATTCGTAGCGATACGATATCAAAATTCGTAATCGTTTCGACAGATAACAAAAACAATTTTCTTCCGTCAACAAAGGGAAAGCGCACGTCAAATGTATGGAAGACAATGGAAGTAAGCGATGAAACAGTTCGATACTCTATGGTTTCGCTTCGTTTTCTCTATGAACTTGCGATGACGACGGCGATCGACCACGTGATTAAGCGCGGCCTTATGTCAATCCCATACTTTTTATTCGTTTTCGTTTTCAAATTCTGACTTAGTCTAAAGTTCCAGGGTCGGCTTTCTTAGAAAATCAAGTGATCTTCTCAAAGACTTTATACTGTCAATTTTTGTTTTAGGCAATGGGCTAGCAACCTGTCACTATATCCTCCTCCACCAATAAGCCCACCATTCATGAGGTATACGACTAAATAAAAACTTCAATTTGACCAAAAGAGACATCAGTTTACAAGACAAAGAAAAATAATGAATCTCTTTAATTGAAACATAGTTTTTCTGACTCGAAACGTTTGACAAACCTAATGCATTGTTGTCTAAACAAACGATACGAAAATAAACTTACAGCTTCACTATTAAGTTGGGTCGCTTACCTTACACATTTCCATATATTGAGTCAAAGACATTTTGAATACTTACTAGACTAGCTGAAGTCGTATTTTGATAGGTATTCAATTATAAAAATCTGTCATTTAATAACTATGCCACGGACGCTATTAGAAAAAATATTCAACTAAAATAATTTAAAAATAGAATAGGGTCAGTCGAATAGGCTCTAAAAGGTTCAATCAGATGAGGTTCGACATATACATTCCTTTGAGATAAATCAATTTGACTTATTTTATCAACCACTCACTACCTTTTTCCGATAAAGGAAAACATCATAGGAAACTTTCTCACTGCTTGACTGTTTAATTCACTAGTGTGTAATACCACTGCCGATAGATGGCGTTAGTCATTTAGATATCATGTTAGACGCCCTCAATTTAAAAAAATGGGACTCCAGTCATTAATTGACTGTAAGTTAAGGATAACTGATTCATTCCAATGTAACAATGTTATCTATTACACTGTATAAAATTATAGATAACCCTTTATTGCACGAATCTACAACAGTGAATTACAGAATTACATTGTATACAAACATTATGATGTGCAAAAGGTGGCCTTATCTTAATATGCAATCTCTTAAATTAATTAAAAACAAAATGTAAATTTCTTGTATAGCCAAGCCATTGACGCAATATAGACTGATTCTTCTTCTTATTCCTTGCTTTAGTCCCAATTTCTCCTAGTAAATTTGCGAAGAAAAAAAATCAGTTGTCAATGCCACGTCTTCGCTAGCTCCTAAGAAGTCATTGGAGCGTCTATTTTTATTCAAAACTTCTAAATGTCTGCTTAAGCGTCCCGTTTAGACTTTAAGTTATTTTGGGATGGGTTTAAAGCAAAAGGGATGCTGTTAAAATGGCTGGGATTTCGTGGTTTCATTATTATGACGTTCCATTTCGTGTAAGGTTTGGATCATCCATACTAATATTATAAATGCGAAAGTTTGGATGTGAGTTTGTGAGTTTGTGAATTTGTGAGTTTGTGAGGATGTTTGTTACTAAATCACGCAAAATCTACTGGACGGATTTCGATGAAATTTGGTACAGAGGTAGATAATGACCTGGAATAGCACATAGGCTACTTTTTATCCCGGGAAAAAGCACTGTTCCCGTGGGAAATTCACGCGGGCGAAGCCGCGGGCAAAAGCTAGTTATTTATAAATATAAGTTTGCCATAAAAACAGTTATAAACATTATTTTAAAATTAAATTACCGAAAATTTGATCGATTTAAGGCGGGAATTCAATCTTTGTAAAAATATCTTGAAAATCCTACTTCCTACTAATATTACAAATGCGAAAGTTAAGATGTGAGTTTGTGAATTTGTTAGGATGTTTGTTACTCAATCACGCAAAATTTACTGGACGGATTTCGCTGAAATTTGGTATACGGGTAGAAAAATACCGGGAATAGCACATAGGGTACTTTTAATCCCGAAATTCCCACGGGAGCGAAGCCCCGGGGCGCGGCTAGTATTCAATAATAGAAGCTACAATTTCAAATACTTTTTAATTACAGTTGTTAGTGGCCAGTGCGTATAAATAAAGAATCCTATTCAATCGTAATGCAGTAATAAAATCAAATCACGGTGGCCAAACGGCATATGTTTCGTATATTAAACAAGCTCGTAATATAAAGTTATTAGTGCCACTTATGTTTTAAAATAGACGCTGAGATCATAAATCATACTTACTGGTATACGTGTAATGGTGCTGGTTCAGTTTATTAATGAATGGACAGATTATATTTAGGTTTTCATATGCTAATTACTTTAAAATTGTTTAGAAATAAATTTTGAAACTTGGATTCAGTATATAATGAATTAAACGCCATTGAAAAATTTCAATACCACATTCAAACTCTTCAAAAATTCAAATACGGGGTAGATAGAACCGATAGTAGCTCAATTTGAAAAGTATAATTTAATTCAGTAGGTATGTTTTTCAGGACTTAAAACCATTCGTTAATAAAAAAACTAATCAATTATAGAGCATGTATTTAAATAATATAGTAATAATAATAGACGTCATCAATGAAATAAAATCTAAATCTTGAAAACATAATTCGCGATATAATAAATTCGTTTCCATTTTTTACATGCATTTATAAAAATAAACTGTCATGTAACTCTCATTTGTGGCCAGATAAATGTGCATAATTAATCAACTGCCGAATGTCTTCATTCGAAATTTAAATTTTAAAAGAAAACTATGATTTGTTTCTTTTTCGTCAGGTATTTTCACTGATTCCTGCCAGCAATTTAGCTAAACGACTTCAAAGCTAATTCGAGATGAATATATGGGACACATTCGTCATTGTTGATTTTTTTTTATAATGTCATGTTAATTAGGGTGTTACTTATTCGTAATAGGTGTCGGAATTAGAATTATTTTACGTTCAAGATGTCGGAATCATTCTTGTAACTCTCACTTACATGTCTAAATATAATCCTTAATTAATCTTTGCCATACATCACAAACAAGTAATATTTGGAAACCATAGAGACGTACCTATTAAAAATTATTTGAATTACGCTGCACCTACATGTTTATTTGTTAGGTTGAAAATAACCTCAATAAATTAGTTAATTAATAGTAAAAAAACTTAAAAAAAAAGCTTTCATTGTTACTCTCAACAAACCCTTTCATTTGATACCCATATTGTAGAAATGCATTACAAATAATAACTATTCCGCCATCTTGGATGGTCCGCCATATTGGATTTAGTATGATATCATGCATTGTCATCCAAACTAAACGTGTGTACAAAATTTCTGCTCAATCGGTTGAAGATATCTACTTCAAAATTGAGTTCTAAGATTCCACCCGAACGAACATACTTACATACATTGCAAGTTAAATAAAAGCTTTTAAAATATTAATTGTTGTCACTATAATATGCAACTCGGTCGTTATCAGACATTTTTCTTAGAACATATTTAATTAGTTTTCATTAGTTGTGCTGTGTACTTAGTATAATATTTGCCTAAAAAAAACCTCACTCGAATCTCGACGAAACTAACCAGTCCGTTAGATTTTAATGAAAAAATAATTTTTATATTATAAAATTAATGAATTGAGTTTTTCGGCTAGATGCTAATGAAATTTAAAGCAATTATTTCTTAATTTTTATTAATAAATTCTTTATAAATAGTTTTATGTTTAATAAAGTCCAAGAATATCCTCTTTTTTAATTTTGTCTTTTTAAAATTATGAAGTCTATTAAATTAATATAATGTCATTTTCACGTTCCATTTTGGTTGGAGAAATGAATCTCAGTTTATTAATGTATAGTTTTTATTAGATATTTAAAAATTACTAGCCGAAAAACTCACATAATAAATTGATATGATATAAGTCTAAATCCGTGAAATATTTCTTTGTAAAATAAAGGTTAGTTTTAATAAAAACCGTTAGTATTGCAAAGGTGGTTGTCCTATAACTTGTGCCTAATTTTGACAAATGTGTTTTAGAAGCTGGCAATTTATAAAAATCTGTTTTAATATGTAAACACACATCTTTTTCGTTAATTTAAATGTAGTGTCTCTAATATTTTTTTTATTATTAAATAACGTTATTATTTGATTATTTAATAATGTTTATCGATGTGTCACAAGCCACAATACTAAAGCAATATGGTACAATGGTATCTATTTATAAAATTGTAAATCTTATAAAGAAGCATTTGAATCGCTTTGACTTATTGTAAGGTAAAGTTGTATGATTGCCATGTTCAAAAATTCCTATACCTATATAATTAGGTACAATAAATAAATATAGTCAGCTCTAAAATGCATTTGACAAGATTATTTAATTGCTCAGTGGAGGTTGTAAAATTGAGAATATTATATTCCTCCCCGTTTTAACTAAAAACAATGTTCCTCTTTTGTGACTTAGTTAATTTTATTTATATTTTAATGTTAAAAGCAATTAATTTATTACGTTCCTGAAAACATATTCTTTTATACTTGGGCAAAGATTTAAATTATGTTATCTCAATGGTTGTCTATTGCGTGACGCTTTGTGGTAGAGTTGTCACTATTATCAGTCCATCTCAGTCACACATCTTAAGTGCGCAAGAGATGGACGAGCCGCCATTTCTATCACTTAGGTGCAGTAGCGGATTTAGGGGGGGCAGACTGCTTTTTTGTGTACCTACTGTGGAGGGAGATTCCATGACAGTGCATATGAAATTAAGAAATAACAATATTTTCTGCCCATCTGGTTTATTTATTGCTTTTTAGCAAATTTGATCCTTCTGCGGTGGCGTAGTGAGAGCAAGTCTTTAGGGCGGCAACAGCTTCGAGACGAACGATTTGTTGCCCTCCCCCCATCATGCATAGTCCGTTACGGTCCTTGTGCCCACCCCCCAGAAAATAATCCTGGATCCGCCGTTGCTAAGGTGAACACTGTACACAGTGAGATATAAAAAAGTAGCAAACAAATGAGGGCGCTGTGTTCACTTACCTGGCAACACTGGGTGTTTATCAACCAATCATATAGACTGTGCATTTTATAACCAATCAAACCACTCGATTTAGTATTGCAATGATAAAAAAAATGTTGTTCGTTCATTTGTCATAATAGGGGTTTCATAATGTATATCGCATTCAAATATTCCAACAAATATCAGCACCTACAAGTAAGGCTGCTCTATTTGACAGAAATCTGCATTTCTGTAAAATAGTAGTCGATGTGTCAATTTAAAATGACAGTATTGTACCATTATAGCGGCGGATATTGAAGCGGTGGTGGCTGAATGGTAGGCGCCCGCCTGTAGATGCAAAATCCCAGGTTTGAATCCTGCCCGGGCTACATGAGTTTACGTATACCAATCTGACTCATGTTAGTTTCATCGACCACCACTTGCTTCCAGTGAAGGAAAACATCGTGAGAAAACCTGCACTCTGGTTGATGACTATCAGCTAGTGTGTGAAATGGAGAAGGCAATGGCAAACCACTCTATTAAAATTGCCAAGAGAGTCGGTGTGTGTGTTTCATCACATACAATGACCACGACCCTCAGTCATGAGGAAATACGACTAAAGAGAGAGACCATTGACATGACCGACTATACTCGCCAGTAGCGCCAAATAGTGGCGAACATTTTTGATCGAAATTACCATAAAATTACCTATTTTTTATCAAGATTAGGTAATATTATGGTAGTTTCGACCTAAAATGTTTGCTGGGATTGAGAAAGGTTAAATACGCGCCACTGCGTGTAACGCAGTGGACACCCAAAAACGAATTTAAGAGATGTCATTCAGAATCAGTAATGGTGAAAGTTAGATTTTTTCGTACAGATTTGAATTACAAATTCAAACAATAAACCCCTTAATGGGATTGATTTGAATTTGTAATTCACGATTTAAAAGTTAAAATTTTTGAAGTTAGTATAATTTGCCATTTTTTCCCGCTCTAATGAAATCTTTTAGTAGTTCTAAATCTAATTAAACGATTGTATTAAATTTTAAATTTTGATAAATTATTTGCTTTTAAAATACCTAAATATTTTTTCGTTTGCATTAATACATGGACATTGGTGCTAGTAGAGATGAATTTTAATTTTCTTTAATAATTTAAAAATGATATATTTATTTATTTCAACGGTACGTACTTAAGTTTAAAAATATAGCAAAAAGTTTAGAATAAAAAAATAGGTCAGCTACCTCTTTTACTGTTCTAAAGATATTTTTATATAAATAACTAATATTAGTGTTGCCATTTTACAATACTAACGGTGAAAACGGTCCTAAAAATATTTCAAAATCAATATTCCTACAAATATTGTTGGATGAAAGGTGAAACTATATTAGGTTTAGATAGCAGGATTTTAAAACTCACTATCCAATATAAATAATGAAAAAATACTGGCTGCTTTGACTTTTAAATTAAAAAAAAAACTTTTATAAAGGCGTGCTCTGATCGCAGGTTCGTTTTAGCCAAATTTATTGCATTTTGGGCCTCAAAAACATTTGCATGCAACTTTGCTATGAACTTTAATGTAATATCTTAATAAATAAATACAATAATACTGATTGTATTAAAATAATAATTGTTCTATTGGTATTTAAACATTGTTAACAGCTGTGGTATTTAATTATTTTTATTGGATGGTGAGTTGAATCGTAGTGTACTAATATATATTTTTTTGCAACTGTATGTTTACGTAATGCTAAAAAGCGGCCATATTTATTTATATTTTTCATTTCGAATAAAAAAAATGTATAGATCGGCGGAGGCAGACACACGTTGAAAATAGTTTTGTAAAAGAACCAGCTTTTTTTACTGTATATTTTTTATTTGTATATTATGTATAATTTAGGGATTTGTGAAAAAATTTAATGATTGCAATAATTTATTTTAATCTTGTAATATAATGACTGAAATTATAATTTTAATGGATTAACTGAGTGTTTGGTTTATGGGTGAAAAGAGTTAAATAGAGGAAAATGATCACAGCTCCTATTTATTGATTCCTTAACACATTCATACATCATATATTGCCATGTTTACTCTCTATACTGTACGTTCAATGCCCAAATAGCTTTTTCTCTATACCCATTCCATTCTATGTCATAGAACAACGACATTGTTAGAGCGAGATAGCAAAATATTTATTGTTTATTCTTCCTCTGGCTCACTGATTTTTGTCCTATATAAAATATCTAGTTCTAAACAGTATGCTTCCTTCGTATCAAACTAATTATATTTCTAGACAAAGCAAGTATGTTTAGGACCACCCATTTTTTTGTGGGACGAAAAACAGTGGGCCGAACGAAAAGTAAACTATATTTGTACTAACAAGTACATTAGGCGTATTTCCTTAGGGTTAAAAACGTGGTAACATCTTTAATTCGGAAAAAAAATTCTCCTTAACTTCAAGCTTTTGGGAGAACACAATAATATAAAAAAATCCTCTACTTCAGTCTTTCCATTCACATTCCAACCACCCTGTATAATAACCAGTATTATGATTTAGGCAAAGTGTGTTTGCCAACCTAAAGAAGAAAATTGTTACGAAAAAAATTGGTAAGAGCGATCTGTAAAAATAGGAAGGTTCGAAAAGTATATGTACCTACTAATATATGTATAAGTGATGTAAATATGTTGTTAATTAAGGCGTAGACCCTGTAGGTATTTGTTTGTACTGTTTCGGACCTTTGTTGGTATCCAAAGTTTTTAATTTATTTTTCGACCAATAAATGTTGAAAGAACTATTAATTTGTTTTATTTTTATTTTTTACTGTTTGTTCGGGCTCTTGCTTGGATTCCGTACACTAGAGATGCTATGCTGATTGTCAATATGCTGAATGTCAGACAGACCCGGGTCGCGAAGATGTTAATGAAACGACGTATGAATCTGCCGATTGCGTTTATTACACTAAAGTAAAACTATGCAATTGTCAATGACGTAAAAGTAGGTTGCATGTAGTGCTGTGTACGACTAAATTATAAAACGTGAAAAATGTAAAATGATGTAAGAATGTTTTGCTTAGCCTGAACACTGTTTTTGCTAGCAATATGTGTGAATCCACGGGAAAAGGTACCTTATTGTCGTTAGCGCTTAAGACGTTTATAAAAACAAATCACGAGCTTACTTAGCTTATAATAAGCACAATGTTGTAAGTGCCAACGACCATAAGGTTCCTTTTCCCGTGGATTGACACATATGATCTTGGCAAGTCTGTTACCCAGCAAATATTATTGGTCGTAAATTACCATAAAATTTCCTATTTATACCAAGAATAGGTAATCCTAATCCTAACTAATATTATAAATGCGAAAGTGAGTTAGTTTGTTTGTTTGTTACCTCTTCACGCTTTATCTACTGAACCAATCTTCCTGAAATTTCGCATACACATAGCTGGAAGTACGGAGAAGGACATAGGGTGCCTTTCATCCCGGGAAAAAGCACTGTTCCCGTGGGAAATTCACGCGGGCAAAGCCGCGGGCGAAAGCTAGTTTTATTATAATTTCGACCAAAAATGTTTTCTGCTACTTAAATATTATGATCTGTTTTTTCCGTACTTATTATTCTTGGCCGTACATTGCAAGAAAAATCTTTATTCGGTAAAAAATACATACAGGGTGTTTGGGTAAACACCTGCATCCTCTCTAGGGGTGAAAGTACTCATAAATATGAGCAACTTTTTGAATGGGACCGACTCTGAAATCTCAAAAAAAATATCAGCTGTTCTATACATTTTACAATACCTACTCGCCCAAAATGTACGGAACAGCTGATTTTTTTTTTGAGATTTCAGAGTCGGTCCCATACAAAAAGTTGCTCATATTCATGAGTACTTTCACCCCTAGAGAGGATGCAGGTGTTTACCAAAACATCCTGTATAATTCACTTTAGCTGAGCAATCGCAATGTAAGTACAGTTAACTGCAATAAACCAAATTCATTGCAACATATAGGGTGTTTTTAACCCGAAATTCTCACAAGAGAGTCCCGGGGTGCAGCTAGTAGGTATATACTTGTAAGTACTTTCCAATATATCTTTGGCAACTCAACAAAAAGTGAAAATCACTTATTCATAGAAATTGGCTTGTTTTGTGGCGAAATATCTGAATATGAATACTATTCATTAGCAGCGATTCATATGATATATCGTATTTTCTCCTTCGCAACCACATAAATATGTGACTGATCTGACTAATAGTTGGGAACTGTCATTTGGCACTGATTTCTGCGTATTGATTCAAGGTTCATATGAATAAAAAACTTCTGCTTCCATGCTGGTCTGCGAGCGAAGAAAAAACAGAATGTGCCAGCTGCTTCTCTTCCCGCGCAGATTGAAAAATCAATCGAGGGAAATGGCTTTAAACTGGGGATTCCTCCACTCATAGGCGATGGGCTAGCAACCTGTCACTATACCTGAATCTCCATTACATCAGAGAGCCCACTATTCAGCTAAGCGTGGTCTTAGAGTCTCACGACTCTTGGCTATGTCTACCCCGTAAGGGATAAAGACGTGATTCTATGTATGTATGTATGAATTAACTTTACATGAAACGCACTCTACTTATGTATTTACTAGTTTTTTCTAACTATATCTTATGTGTTATATACAAACTTTGACTCCCATTTTAGCCTCATGGGGCATGATTTTTGAAAAAGTAAGTACGTAGACTATATATGATCCCTAGTCTTTAACTCTTTCCATACCAAATTTCATAAAAATCGGTCCAGTGGTTTAGCCGTGAAAGCGTATCAGACAGACAGACTTCCGAATTTATAAGTATGGATTTCAATAAATACTTTTACAAAACAAAAAAGTTAACTTTTTAAGTATAACAAATCCAAAATGCACAAAGACCTACAATACATTTTTTTATCTGTGAAAAGAAACAAATAGGTATTTTCCTGCACTAAATATGAGTCTAATCGTTTCCAATAAGATATTAAATACAAAGTTACAATTTTATAATTGTAACTTTGTATTTTTTCCTAGCCTTTTAGTGTTATGTACATCTTTGTATTTAGCAAAAAAAAAAATATTTTAGAAATCACTGAAAATCTATTTCGTTTTGCAGAAATGTACTTTTACACAAACGTCAAAAAAATTTGCTTCATCGCCTAACTTGCTATAAGAAAAGTACTGTTACTACACAATTAGTAACAGACCGTAACAGATAATATGGTTACATTATGACGTAACCCTTATTTTTTGAAAGGGTGAAAACAAAGGGTGGATACCGTTGCAAAACTAAGTGCTTTAAACTGTTAAAAGATAAGATTTACCGTACAAGAAGGTATTTATAACATATAGGATAAGGCACGAAAATAAATCTTTTATTAAAGAGTATTTAAGCCTATGATATTAGGAAACTGAAGCCGTGGTGGCCGAGTGGTTAGACCGCCCGCCTGTGACTGCAAAGGTCCCACATTCGAATCCTGCACGTGCTATGAGTTTGTATACCAATCTCATTCATGTATGGTAGTTTTCATCGACCACCATTAGCGTCCCGTGAAGGATAACATCGTGAAGAAACCTTCACTTATCTTAGAAAACTTCACTTATCACTTATCAGCTAGTGTGAAATGGAGAAGGCAATGGTGAACCACTCCATTAGCATTGCCAAGATAGTCGTTGTGTGTGTTTCATTCGACATAATGACCACGATCCTCAGTCATGTGGGATACGACTAAAGAAGAGATAAGGAAACTCATGCATGGATAGGAGGATGACCCATGACTCACTCGGGTACAATGCAAATTGATGGGTACAATCTCTGTCCTCGGGCAAGATTGTGAGCAAGAGCAATCCCATCATCATAAATCATCAATCAATACATGTAATAAAACTGTATCTGGTATGTGTCTGTACATAGGAGATATTTAAGAAGAAAATCTACGAGAGGGCCAATAGAAGCCAAAACAATTTCTTTTGGAATTTTTGTCTGTCTGTTTTTCTGTCTGTATGTTTGTACGCGCATCACGCAAAAACTACTGGACCAAATTTGATGCGGTTTTCACTGTTGTATTCTTGAAGGTCTAACTTAAAATCTGGCGTATGCCAATGTACCGTACTCCCTTAGGGAAAGTAACTTAAAATTAATTTGAAGTAAAACCAGACTTTATAACAATTAACAATTTAATTTACAAAAAATTACAAATAACCGCAGGACGTGAGTCCGTGTCAGTTCGCACCGTAAAATTACCCGTAATTAGGTAGAATCAAACAACACTGTCCTCGGAGTGATAGTCCACAGTGCAGAAGAACGGTGGTGGCGTAGGAGATCCAACGCAGCTGAAGATGGCGGATTATTAGCCGCACACTAGCTACACACTAGCTGATTATTATCAGAGGTCTCGCCGGGTAGGTAGACTGCAAGGACCGCAGCCAGATGAAGGAAAGTTCATTTTGATATGCCGCTTAGAACCGGAGAAGGTCTAGTCTTTTATATAAAAAAAACTCTTTTGGTACCAGCTCAAGATTACGCAAATGCTTACAAACCTCTTCAAGGTAATAAAATCAGAGCAACAATCGTGCGCGCAAACGCGATTAGCTTTTTATTACAATTGTTACCCAACGCGGCCTGTAACTAGATCGGCTATTGTTTTAGTTTGTCTGCTTGATCGGTACGCAACAACTTGTTTTTGCTATCTGATACAGTTGTTCCGCTTTGAAAAGGAGATATTAGGAACACCCATAACCGGACAGCATGTATAAAGAGAGTGATGAGTGTAGAGGAAGCGAAAGAGATCTGTAGAGATCATAGCAAGTGGAAATCGCTAGTCTTTGCCTCTCTCTCAGCCGAAAGACGTCCACTGCTGGACAAAGGCCTCCCCCAAGGATTTCAATAACGGTACATTGGTATTTCCTTTGCCTACCTGCGGCAAAAAGGCTTGATAATATGTATGTATGATACAGTTCTTCTTATGGAATCGAAATGGCTATAATTATATGGCTTTTGACCAGTATGTGGCAACTTTAACCGCCCTATCCTCTATTGTACAAGACGCAGGGCAGTTGGGACCTGGCAGGAGATGGGCCATGGAGTAAACAGGACCGCAATCACACAAATATTAGTCGAGAAACCCCATCTAACTCTGCTTTCTGATAGTTCATTTTTGAATAGTAGGCAAACGAGCATGCAGGTTGCCTGATGGGGTTTGTAAACTGTCACTATATCTGAATCTTCATTCCACAAAGTTCCTTTTCAGCTTAGCGTGGCCTTCGAGTCTTACGATTCTAGGCTCTGTCTACCCCGTAAGGCTAAAATGCTACTACTAGGGGTACTGTATCTTTATTATAACAAGTTTAAGTAGACACAATTTTTCTTTTGTAAATAATGGCGTAGGTAGATTCAAATCGTGTGTAAACTTTAGTTAACTAACATTAACACCAAACAGAGTCATAAAAGAAAGCCAATAAAAGCGGTACTATTTGTAACAATTAACAAAGGCACCAAAGACAATATTGTTTATGAGTTTATGACTTTATGGTTCAACCCTTCGGTTGGGGAAGGGTCAATTTACAATCCTTAGAAAGGGGTGTTCCGTTAGACAGCGTTTCAAAGTGTGAAGACGGAAATATCTGATGTTTTTATTGTTTTATTGTGTTTTCTTATTTTATGATACATTTGTAGCGGTCCTGTGCTTGTCATGTTTAATTTTATTGCCGGTTTTCGCCCGCAGTTAAGTACGTTCTCGTGGTATTATGTATATTGTGAAAGAGGTAGCCTTTTTGATGCGCAGAGTGTGATAGCGGCAAAAGTCTCTTATAGATCATTGCAGGCTTAGTACAGGGTCCCTGGAACACTGGACTGTTCTGCATTATAATTCCCAAGAAAAGCGCGTATTTTAAATTTATTAAAGTAGATAGATAACCTCATCCCTCCAGCGGTATCTGGGCCGGCCGACAGGTCGTTTCCCGCTTGGTCGTCCCTTATACGCTCTTTTAGCTGCGCGATCCTCTCCCATCCTCTCCACGTCCAAAGATCTGATGGCTCCAAAGAGCCGACTGGCAGGAAGTAGCGTGGAACAGGAAGGAATGGAAGTTTCTAGTATCTGAGGCCAAGATCCTCTTTGGGTCGTCGAGCCATCGAAGTAAATAAGTTAGATAAACCGTTTATTTGATGCTACAAACACACACATACAAAGACACGAGTCATTTAAAACAAAAAAAATAAAAGTAAGAAAACATGAATAGTCAAAAAAGTCATCATAGCTCAGTGGAATTATTGCCTGTATACACTGATAATACATTAGGTGCGAGTGTGAACCTAAAGAAGGTACTTACTAAGATTATTTTTCATGTCCACAGGGTACGATGCGAGCGCAAATTTCAAAGCAAAAAAGTCTGCCCCTTTCGGTGGGGGAAAACGCTCACTAACGCGATGCGCTTTGTTAGACAACATAATTTACATCACACAAAGATAATTCCGACACACTAGCTTAAAAACTACGCACACCAGCAGATCATAGGAAAGAAGGAGCCTGTAAGGCCTCTCCTAGTTGGTTAAATGTTCAGAGTATTCAACCAACAAACATCTCTATTTAGTCGTATTTCCTCATGACTGAGGGTCGTGGTCATTATATGGAATGAAACATACACAACGACTCTCTTGGCAATTTTAATGAAGTGGTTTGCCATTGCCTTCTCCATTTCACACACTAGCTGATAATCATCAACCGGAGTGCAGGTTTCCTCACGATGTTTTCCTTCACTGGATTCCAACAAACATAAGCGCCCTCTAATGCACGCTTAGGTTCACGGTCTTGTGCAGTTCTTCTCCAAATTTAGCCCGGGAAGTAGTGTCATCCAATGTATGGAACCTGCAAATTTTGGTATCGGAAGAATTCACTTGGCACAGGTGTTATATACATGAAGTTAAGCTAATTTAGCCCGGTAGCCATTCACCCCCCTGGTGGGTAGGTAGGGGGCATTCAAAGGTACACGCCGCCGCGCTTTAGTTAAAAAATCATATCAGCTTCTATTTACCTACCACCTCGAGTTTAGTGTCATTTTCTAGTAAATCAAGCATGAGGAATTCATTTTTGAGACATTTAGTATATAGTTTAATAGAAAAAAAGGAAAATATTGACGAAAATATCAAAATCGGTTTGTTATTTTTTTTATTCAACTGTCAATATTTTTGAAAATCCTGAATTTTGTGCAAATAAAAAAATACTACATTAAAGGATATTTATCTAGCTTTTAAAAAATATATACTTTAATATATAAAGTTATCATAGATGTTTCTGAAAAAAATCGGACATGGTACGCGGCGGTGCCTAGGAACTTTTACAGTAGTCTAGTTTCTCATCCTTTTGTTGACATATTAATTTGGTTTTATATGCAAAATATACAGAATATGTACTTTACTTAGTTATTGACTGTCTCTTATGGTCTGATGAATAAATAATAGTATTTTTAGGGTTCCGAAGTAAACATGGAACCCTTATAGTTTCGTCATGTCTGTCCGTTTGGCTGTCCGTCCGTCTGTCCGAGACTTAGCTCAGAGACTATTAATGCTATCAAGTTGTAATTTGGTATAGATATACATATTAATTACGCGGATAGAAATGTAGAATAAAATCATGAAAAAAATTTTTTGGGGCGGTTCCCCTACGGCTAAAGAGGGGACGATTTTTTTTAATCTCTATTATACCATCGTGTGGGGTATCATTCGATAGGTTTTTCAAAAATATTATGAGTATGTGAACATTATATTTTGATTTAGGGATCCGTTTGTGAAATATTTGACTTTAAAGTGCAAAATTTTGTCAATGTGGTGAAAATGCTATATGAAAATACCTTCGCATACCGCTTCACTTCTCGACAGTCGAGCAGTGAAGCGGCATGTGGGACTTGGACCCACTAAAAACACCCCGGTGTCTCTACATAGCAATACTGAAGAGGTGGGAACGGTTGACTTTAAAGTGCAAAATTTTGTTAAGAGTCAAGTGTCCCCCCTTTCGAATAGGAAAATAGTTGTCGGTGGATACGGGAAAAAGTCATGATACGTAGTAAAGATAATGAATTTAAAAGGAAAACTATCACTATTATGTAGGCTTTACACTTTAACTAGTAATAGACGATAAACTTACAAAATCGATTTTAGTATGAAAAATATTTGTAGGAACATATTTCATTGAATATGATGGTATGGTATATATACATTGTATTATAGTCATTAGTTAAATAAAGCTGGGAGTTAATTTGAGTTGATGTATCCACATTTGTACAGAGTAGGCAGGCAGGCACCTTCGGAACTCTATAATGGTGGTCCGATACGGACTTGACCAATTATTTTATTATATTACCGACATTTTCCACCACAGTGGCATAATTTGGTTCATTTTAATTGAATTTTGACAGCTGCACCTAACACCGCACCGTGGCTTGCACCGAATCAGTTAACGACAAGCGGTAGCAGCAACTGGTGCAATAGTCCACTTTTTTTAAATCCGTAAGTGCGCTGACAGCTAGAGAATGTTCCGCCGATGGAAGCCAGTTCTCGGCTGCATCTCCTAAGAGCTGTTTACTAGGGTGTGCATGTAGAGTGTGCTGTGCATTGTGGACTCCTACTTGTCAGAAAGGCACGTCGAGTACCCAGGGAAAGACGGATGGCGATGCTGGGAAATGTCATATGGCGTTCCGCATCCCATGCCCTATGTTTTTATCGTCCTAGACATGCACCGCCAGAAAGTGCGAGCATAGTGGTAGGTGGGGTCAATATCGCTATTGGTGGAACTATGAATTACCTCGCCTGAATGAACCCTAGAACTATGAAGCCTAATCCTGGATGCCAAATGGAAGTTCTCCGATCATTTAAAGAATATGGCTCCGAAACTCTTGAAATCGGCATCTGCATCGTCCAGGATACTGCCTAATAGGACCCAATACACCCGCGCGACGCCTCTATACTGGTGTCGTACGGTCGATGGCATTATATGGAGTCCCAGTATGCGCAGATGATTTAAAAAAGGAGAGCATAATGTTGTTGCGTAGACCCCAAAGGGCTATCTGTACAATACGAGGATATCGCACAGTTTCTGCAGACGCTACTTGTATTCTTGTTGGGTCCTTGCCATGGGATCTAGAGGCAAAAATTCTTTCTGGGGCTTTTTATGGCGTGAAGAAAATCGCGCCCTAGGTCACAATAAAGCATAGATATTCAGCGAGACTAAAATGCCAAAGAAAGAAGAGGCAGAGCAACAACGAGAAGCTCTGTCGGCCGGGCCGGAGAAGAAGGGCCTATGCCCATCTTATGCCCCCTTGATAATGGCTGGCGATGGACCTGGTAATCGGTCCATCATCCGCGTTTTTAAGAGGCTATTATTTAAGGCAGGCGGAGTAATTATACTCGATGCAGGGTGACATTTGAAGGTCACTGCCGTGGCTGGAGAGTGTGGAAGATTGGTGGTAACTCCACCGTTCCCACCTCTTCAGTATTGCTATGTAGAGACACCGGGGTGTTTTTAGTGGGTCCAAGTCCCACATGCCGCTTCACTGCTCGACTGTCGAGAAGTGAAGCGGTATGCGAAGGTATTTTCATATAGCATTTTCACCACATTGACAAAATTTTGCACTTTAAAGTCAAATATTTCACAAACGGATCCCTAAATCAAAATATAATGTTCACATACTCATAATATTTTTGAAAAACCTATCGAATGATACCCCACACGATGGTATAATAGAGATTAAAAAAAATCGTCCCCTCTTTAGCCGTAGGGGAACCGCCCTAAATAATTTTTTTTTTTCATGATTTTATTCTACATTTCTATCCGCGTAATTAATATGTATATCTATACCAAATTACAACTTGATAGCATTAATAGTCTCTGAGCTAAGTCTCGGACAGACGGACGGACAGCCAAACGGACAGACATGACGAAACTATAAGGGTTCCATGTTTACTTCGGAACCCTAAAAATACTATTATTTATTCATCAGACTATAAGAGACAGTCAATAACTAAGTAAAGTACATATTCTGTATATTTTGCATATAAAACCAAATTAATATGTCAACAAAAGGATGAGAAACTAGACTACTGTAAAAGTTCCTAGGCACCGCCGCGTACCATGTCCGATTTTTTTCAGAAACATCTATGATAACTTTATATATTAAAGTATATATTTTTTAAAAGCTAAATAAATATCCTTTAATATAGTATTTTTTTATTTGCACAAAATTCAGGATTTTCAAAAATATTGACAGTTGAATAAAAAAAATAACAAACCGATTTTGATATTTTCGTCAATATTTTCCCTTTTTTCTATTAAACTATATACTAAATGTCTCAAAAATGAATTCCTCATGCCTGATTTACTAGAAAATGATACCAAACTCGAGTTGGTAGGTAAATAGAAGCTGATATGATTTTTTAACTAAAGCGCGGCGGCGTGTATCTTTGAATGCCCCCCCTACCTACCCACCAGGGGGGGTCGGATGGCTACCGGGCTAAATTAGCTTAACTTCATGTATATAACACCTGTGCCAAGTGAATTCTTCCGATACCAAAATTTGCACGTCATGACACTACTTCCCGGGCTAATTGGGCTTCCAATTTTTTGCGATGTCGTCACTCCAACGGGCAGCTTGTTTGCCCTGCTTTCTTCGTCCCTTCGTCCTATTGCAGTCTAGTATATTTTGGCCCCATTTTCCGCCCTCCCTTCGCACAGAGGACATTCACTTACCTTCACACTGGATCACACAGAGGCGTTTAAATGTCAAATTTCCAACACCCTTCTTTGAAATCGAGGGTTAGGCCTCCAATTCGCTGCTGTAGTAAATCACTACCTACCTAAAGCTTCAGGCAAAAATATTTCAAAAGCTTTGTCACAAGCTGCTATGCTACTTTCGTTTTAATCACTTTTATTCTAAAGTCCAAAATCCTATGTACATTTCCAACAAAGACGGGTAATTAAGACGTATGTTATAGCAATTTGTGCTGTATATCAGTTGCGTAGAGTCCATTAGAGATTGCATTGTTCTTAAGTGGAGGTCATTTAGCGAAGACGCAAATGCATTTATGCACTTATTGCAATACATTAGTAACGTGTCAAAATAAAGTGAACATAGAACAGACGCCTTGTGATATACGAATGATGAGCTCTTATAATAATGGAGAAGGTAATGACATTTTTATTTTGTTTAGTATGATGACAGAAAGAGGCTTACACCTGGAAGGCTGATGACATTACTTGCTTACCTTAACTTCAATTTTAAGCGATTAAACTTAAGAAATAATAAAAAAAATAGTAAACAAGCTTTCGTTAGCGTGTAACGCGGCAACGCGTTGATTGTCTTTGGGTCTATTTCACGTTCGCTGGCACATTCATACATTTTCTCTTTTCTCATCTGTGGGATGTCATTTCTGGCCCAGTTTCGTAATACCGACGATATACTCTTAACAATTTAATTAATAAATCTGATTATTTATGAGACCCTTACAGGGTAAGTGTAATTAGTTATTTGGAAAGTAATTTTAAATTTATAGTGTACATATATTATCTTTTCTAATCGTTCTTATATTTTGTTTTAGGTCTTATTCTTAGTTTTTACCAATAAAAACATCCTAACCCTGAGATTAATATTATTTCTGAGTCTAACTCTCTTTAAGTGGTTTCTTCCGAGTGTGGGTATCGTTTTTTTACACCTTAGGGGTGGAACTTGGTCTTATGCTCAAAATGCTTAAAGTTTCTCTTCTGTTACCTCCATAACGCGAGACATTAGTAACGTGTTAAAGTAATTTGTTTGTGGACAATAATTACCTCAAGATATTAATGGCTTTCGAGATTTTAAACACACTAATTAATTAACATCAAGGAAGCACGTACAAACTCTAGTCGTGAGACGTTTTCATCCTGGACATTGGTAAATTCTCACTGTAATCTGTAAAATTATATTATTTACTAGCTTTCGCCCGTGTGAATTTCCTACGGGAACAGTGCCTTTTCCAGGGATGAAAGGTACCCTATGTCCTTCTCCGTACTTTCAGCTATGTGTATGCGAAATTTCAGGAAGATTGGTTCAGTAGATAAAGCGTGAAGAGGTAACAAACAAACAAACAAAATCACTTTCGCATTTATAATATTAGTTAGGAAGTTAGGATTTAGCCGCTAGGTGGGTCGACGATGTAAGGAATATTGCTGGCAAGAACTGGATTGCAATGGCCCAGAATAGAGAAGCTTGGCGTAGACAGAGGGAGGCTTATACCCAGCAGTGGGTAGCAGAAAGCTGACGATGGTGATGATTATTGATACGGATACCTCACTCGTGTTGTTAGCCGGAAACGCCGACTAGTTCCGACTTCATAGTCTTTCACAAGTCGGCGGTTCCGGCTAACAACACGCGTAAGTATCCGTAATAATAATCACGATGGCTATTTCTCATGTTAGTTTTAATCAAATTGTATTGTTTGTTTGCTTGTAAACTCTTTATTGCACATACACACAAGAAAAATACAAAACATAGTGACACAAAAAGAGAGGCGTACAATGGCGGACTTATCCCAGAAAGAGATTTCTTCCAGTCAACCAATAAAGTGTATTTATTTATTCAGAAGAGAAAAGTATTCTTCGCGTAACATTCGTGGCTATTTTTTTTTTTTAATTACCCTTATAATTTAACATTGAAAAATTTCACGGAGGTTATATGGAGAATTACCCAAAATTTGATTTTTTATTGACTGATTTAATTGGTTTTAATTTTGATTGATTTTTTGTTGATTTTGATGATTTTTTGTAATATCTTGTGTGCTAATAAAGTATTGTTGTTGTTGAATTAAGGTTCGAATTCCAAAGGGACGAAATACATTAAATTTGAAAAAAAAAAACACATGGTTTTTTTTTTCTTTTATTTTAATAGGTATTTATTTTTAAACAAAACTGACAGTATTTGTCATCAAAATACAATAATATCTCGATGGTATTTGTAGTTTTGTTGGTAAACATGAATTAGATTTTAAATATTGTTTATTATTTTTGTAAAATGTTTTCATTAGACTAGATTTAGTACGACACGACCCTATAGATCATAGGCTCCAAAAAGGAAGTACGGAAATGCACATTAATAAACATCATGTCAGGTATGGTATGATAGTAATATTTATTGGCTTAGCAATTAGTAACGTGAGATGAGTCACAATAGCGCCACACAATTAGTTGAGACTCACGGATATTTAAGTTGTGTGTGTGTAAATTGATCTCTCTCTCTCTCTCTCTCATCCGAAAGACGTCCACTGCTGGACAAAGGCCTCCCCCAAGGATTTCCACAACGACCGGTCCTGCGCTGTCCGCATCCATGCGCATCCCGCGACCTTCACCAGGTCGTCGGTCCACCGAGTGAGAGGCCTGCCAACACTACGTTTTTCGGTTCGTGGTCGCCACTCGAGAACTTTTCTGCCAAATTTTCTGATCTTTACTGAGGAAAATTTAACAGAATTTGTAATTTTCTTGGTAAACATAAACTAGACTTGAGCATTTTATGTACCTCTATATAACCATGAATAGAATAGGCATATTTTGTGTTTGCGTGACCACCCTAGACCTCATCTTTGCTTCCCATCAGGCAAGATTGAAGTCGAACGTACTCAAATCTCTAATAACTAGTTGTTCGCCGCGAACTTAGACCTCGCGATTATTAGGTATTTTAAAATATCTCAAAAACGGCTGAACCGATTTTGTTGCGCAACGAACTTAAAAATTCTATGGATAGTTGCTACACGTATTCGACGTAATACACGTATTCATCGAAATTAATTCAACGGTTCGAGAGTTATCGCGGATCAAACATACATACATACATACATACATACATACATACATACATACACACATACATACATACATACATACATACATACATACATACATACATACATACATACATACATACATACATACAAACAATGTTGTTTTCGCCCCAACTTGAATTATAGCCCTCGCTCGCTTCGCTCGCTCGGTCAACTAATGATATTCGTACATGGTAAAGTTTCATGTCATGGATATTGACATTTACTTTTTCGCTTGTTGTGCACACTCTACACGCAAACTAATAGGTACTATTTATGCCTTAAAGAGATATAATGAAAGTATTTAAAGTGATGCCATTTTATTCACTGTTTATAGGGAGTCTGATCGATTCCTGTAAATTACTAAATAGGTACTAATGCTTCACATACTTTATTAGCTGTGCATCGCTTGGCTACAGCGGGAATTTTGTTTTTTTTATTAGTCTACTAGCTGTCGCCCGCGGCTTCGCCCGCGTGAATTTCCCACGGGAACAGTGCTTTTTCCCGGGATAAAAAGTAGCCTATGTGCTATTCCAGGTCATTATCTACCTCTGTACAAAATTTCATCGAAATCCATCCCCTAGATTTTGCGTGATTGAGTAACAAACATCCTCACAAACTCACAAACTCACATCCAAACTTTCGCATTTATAATATTAGTATGGATAAGTGTCACACTGCTGGGAAAAGGCCTCCCCTCTGGTTCGCTACTAGGCTACTTTATATGGGAATAAAATAAAGTCTTATAAATATTAGCTATTTTCCCCTTGGTTGTGAGAAAATCACAAAAGTGTCATCATAATATTATTATTTTTTATTGGCACACAAAACAGTTTTACAAAATAACATGGCATTATAAATATTACAAAGTTTCAATGGCACGTTGGAAAACCCAAGAAGCTAGTGCGCACAGCATGCTTTGCTTAACATTATTGATTAACAAAAACCAAAAAAAAATATATTTTTCAATATTTTGTAAGACATTAATAAACAGTAAGTCTATTCCATCACACTATAACCTACTATACTCTAATGTGTCTATTGTGTGTCTCTATTGTGTTGTACTCTATAGTCTATTGTGTACTATGCCATCACACTGCGATCGCCAACCCGCCTGCCAAGCGTGGCGATTACGGCAAAACCCCCCATTGGGGGAGGCCTTTGTCCAGCAGTGGACGTCTTTCGGCTGAGAGAAGAAGAAGAAGTCTATTCCAATGAATATCAATAAAAAGACAAACACTTAATGAAGCAGGAAATATGGAAAAGAGATTTGCATTACTGAAATGGTTTACTTGTCTAATAGAAAAACTCAACATTCTTTAAAAACTAAACGCAACCAGTTGTACATACGTATTTTAATTTTCTACTTATAAGGATATTTACTGCTATCCTCACATCGCAGTAATGGTTTAAAAAAACGCGTTTAACAGCTTCAAATAACGGTAGTTAACTATCTACTTCGCATGTAGTTAGCATTGCGATTTTTTGCTACGATTGTGACAAAGCAAATAACCGACTGATTGTTTTTAAACGTTTAGTTTATCCTAACTAATATTATAAATGCGAAAGTAAGTTTGTTTATTTGTTTGTTACCTCTTCACGCTTTATATTCGACCTAATATAAAGCCTCTCCCTTTATGACTTTTACAATCTGCGCGGGAAAAGCAGCTGGCACATTCTATGTTTTTTTTTGCTCCTAGACCAGCATGGAAGTAATTAGCTAGCTAGCTAACCAGCTTTTGCCCGCGGCCTCGTCGGCGTGAACAGTGCTTTTTCCCGGGTTGAAAGGTACACTATGTCCTTCTCAGTACTTCTAACTATGTGTATGCGAAATTTCAGGAAGATTGGTTCAGTAGATAAAGCGTGAAGCGGTAACATAAAAACTCACTTTAGCATTTATTATATTAGTAGGGTTGGCATTAAATTTACTTATCAGAGGCCAGTTGTGGGACCGAAAAAATAGGTCATAACACCGGAGGTGTCGCATTGCCAACCCTGAAAAATCATTCCACGCCCTTATTGAAAAAGTCGGTTTTATATCCCTTTGATTTACTTCTCTATCATCTAGGGAAATCCATGGCAGGATCTCGTTCCATAACCTTTGAGTACAGTCGGATGCAGATAAACCCGAGCCCCCTGAGATAGAGAGGTCAGTTTTATGTGCTCCCGACTGTACATGGGAGGAAATTCCTTTTGAAGCGCTGCACGCGACAATTTGCACTCGAAGGTTACTAGATGAATGATGATGGTAAGTCGGTGGCGAGAGGTGTTCATCATCAAAGGGACAGTACACGAAAATTTGCACTCCAAGGTCTCCCAGGTGAATGATGATGGAATTTCGGTGGCGAGAGGTGAAATGATAGAAAGAGGCATCATCATCAAAAGGCCCTCAGCACGCATTCCTGAAGTTATTCCTACAAGGGAATATACCTGGCAAGAATGCACCAGGTCGACCACGGACACAGGGAGGGCGCTTCATAGAAACGGGGCGTCATACTACACCTATTACTACTACAAATGAAACTGTACATCCGTGAACACGTCCGTAACACGTCAATGTGTGCGTTTTCAAAGTCATAGCATTCCAATCCGCAAACGAACGGGGGAGAAATGCGGGTCACGCCGTATTCCGGGAGGGGCAGGGAGCTTCTTTTCTGTATATGATTCGCTGATAGACGATATCATTTTCTGATGTCAAACAACTAAGCATATGACTTTTATGAGACAAGACAAGAATACTTTATTAGCACACAAGATCACATTGAGTATGAATATAATAATTTTCATTTCATTTCACGACCTGGACAGGACTTAGGGTCGATTTCACCAAACATGACTTTACACGAGAATAGCTATCCACGGAATATAATTATTCTTAGATTTAATTATTGGATTACTTCGTCCACGTTTCACCACTCTACACTGGAGTAAATTTACTCTCGGATGAATCTGAATGATTGAAGTGAATGACTGTATAAGCCACCCAAATTCAATAGTTCGTTTCTCCTTTATTAAAATAAGTGTATTGCGTATTATTCTATTCGGCAGGGTTATATGTCAAAACTGGAAAATGACATCTCTTTCGAAGTAACAGCTGACAGCCTGGCGGCCATGTTTAACCAAGGAATAAATTCTTATTCCTTCAAAATCGGGAGTATAAATATTATCCCTCGGTTATTTATTTATTCTTAGGTTAAGTTGTTGGTGAAATGTAAAATTTGCTGTCCCAGGAGTAACTTACGTCATTATTCTTGGAATAAGACTTATCTAACTTTGGTGAAATCGGCCCTTAGATATTGAAGAATAAAACAGGTCGCTCAAGATTGAGAAGGATACCGATGCTCATCTCCAAGCTTTTGAAGATGGCAACCCCTGATGATGAATCTTCATCAAATTTAAGAGAGGCTCTTGTCAGTGGAGTTCCTTCCATTTTTCTATTTCCATTGCTAACCTGTTTTATTCTTAATACGACCAGATGCTAACTTTTTCTTTTTTGATACAACACGATGACTTTGTACGAAATATCATAGAAGGAAAGGTAAAGGAATGAAGACCCCATGAAGACAAAGATAGAGATAAATGAAGCAAATGAAAGAAAAAGATAGAAAATGACAGTGAATATAGTTTTTTAAAATTTATATCTTACCAGCTATTGCCTTCGGCTCCGCCCACTTGAATTTCCCATGGGTACAGTGCTTTTTCCCGGGATGAAAAGTACCCTATGTCCTTCTCAGTACTTCTAACTATGTGTATGCGAAATTTTGGGAAGATTGGTTCAGTAGATAAAGCGTGAAGAGGTAATAAACAAACAAACTCACTATCGCATTTATGATATAAGTTAGTTAGGGTTAGCTTATTCGGGATCCTAAATTGGATTCGGGGATTTAGTTACTTGGGACATAGCTCGCGGAATAGATAAAACTAAATAATTGCTTATAAAAATATTATTAAGTATGTTGCGGATTTGGTGAAGTTAACCATCATCAAACAAGTATATTGGAACTCTTTAATGTTCAATAAAGTCTAAGTAGGTATTACTATCGCTGTGTCATACTTACTGTGACCACGCTTTTGTATTTAGTTGGGAATTACACATCACTGTTAGTAGATTTCTATGCCAAAATACGGTCGTATGGATAGTGTCAGATTTTCTTTATTCACCTCGCTTCTGACATGACAACTACCGCCATATAGCATCAGTTGCCGTAGACATTATTAAACTAAAGTGCAGATTTCCTTCACCGAAAGCAAGTTGTGGGGTAGGAAAACTATCACACAGAGTCAGCTTGGTATCCAAACTCGTGTGACTCGAGTAGGAGTCGAACCTTTTGAAAGGCGTCTTTTAACTGCTCGACCACCACCATCACTAGGTAACATAACTTTTACGTAACTGTTCCCACTGATATTATAAATGCGAAAGTAAGTTTGTTTGTTATCCTTTCACGCTTTATCTACTGAACCAATCATCCTGAAATTTTGCATACACATTGCTAGGAGTACTGAGAATAACATATTTTATTTATTTATTTTATTTTTATATTTTCGGAAAACTTACAGCTAATTTACAATTAATTATAGAACTTATTGTATAAGAAAAATGGCCAATTACAAGTTTTCACTGATAGAAAAATACAGTAAAAAAAACTACATACTACACATACAACATCTGGTACTAACTACATACTACATATGGTACTTTTCATCCTAAAATTCCGACGGGAGTGGAACCCCGGGGCGCATAGCTTTTAAAAAAAAAAACAGCTGTTCCATACATTTTGCAATACCTACTCGCCCAAATTGTATGGAACAGCTGTTTTTTTTTGAGATTTCTGAGTCGGTCCCAAACAAAAAGATGTTTATATTTATAAGTATTTTCACCCCTAGGAAGGTTGTTAGTATATTAAAAATAACCCTGTATATCCAGTTACACATCAAAATTGTTTTTGGAAAGTTCGCCATATTTATGTACCATACCTCGAACACAACACAGCTTTATCCGCACTTTCAGCGAAACAATAGTCACCCTAGTAATACCGGAATGACCGTCCGTTGAGGTCATCGCATTTGACCTTACCTCCATAAGAGTATTGTACAGCGACTCTCAACGTATATGGTAGAAAGAATTCAACGCCTCGCCTACGGAGCTAAGATGTTTTCTGATATGTTTTTGAGGTTATATAGGACTATTTGTGTTCGGAAAGTTTCTTAGCATTGTTACTCTGTTAATATTACTTGCAATAGAAATTTTAATCTCATTTTCCATATACAATGCGAAAATTTGAATCACTAACACATACGTCAGAGAGTATCTATAAATAAATAATAAATTATTTAATCACTCCAACAACAAACTTTGTCTTACTTCACTAAGTTAACTTAAATATTTTACTTAGGTATAAGACTTGTATGTAAGTAAGTAACCAGAAGTATTATCAATGGCATCTAAACTAGGCTCAGTCTGTTACTTAGGTGCCAGTTTTTTCCTACGATTTTTAAACAAAATATTATTTGACGCAAAATCTACTTACTGGACGGATTGTTGTAAAATTTGGTACAGTGAGCCACGTAGAAATGTAAACTGAAATACAATCCACTCTATAAAGTGGTCCATATTCGATATTCCATCAAAATTCGTCCAGTAGATTTTGTGTGATTGATTTATCAAATACATCACATCCAAACTGTAGCATTTCTAATACAAGTGAGTATTAGTAGGTAGGGTATATAATATTAAAAAAAAGATCATTTATTTCTGATTAAGATCCATAATAAGCACATTGAATTAGGTAATACATTGAATTATTATAAGTTAGCTACAGAAAAACCTAACCCTCGAAGAATTCTATCTTAAGCTGTCACGTTTCTCTGCACCTACATTGAATGATTCTATTACCTAGGTATATTATTAATTAAATACACTAACTAAAATTGCAAATATCGCCGTCAAATCGTAACTATGTGCAAACTTCTCGATTGTCAAATAAACGTCACTTGTCAAATACGACAACAATACACAAAGTGTCATGTTCATGACAATACTGGTACTTCCTGACAAATATGTATGTATGTTTGTTTAAAATAATATTTAACAGGGTACAAAGGCACCGCGTGCGGGAAATGTATTTGACTTGTGTTGTGTGCCATATTTGTTACTAGTTTTGAACTTAAAGAGAAATTAGGTACCTAAGTATAGATTTTTCTTTACCCATAATTTATAGTAAGACTAGCTTTTGCCCGCGACTTCGGTATTTATTTAAAAAAAAATACGCTGTAGACAATTTATTTTTATAAGTCTACCCAAAAGCCTTCAAAAGTAAAGCAACGATTTTTGTAATAAGTTTCACGAAATTCGCAACAAAAAATGATGTCAATGAATTTTAATTAAAACCATGTCGCTATAACTTGTTGTATCATATCTTTGGGATAATAAGTCGCCCGGTACATGTCTTAATACGACAGAGTACTACATCAGTATGACTGATGAATAATGTCAGAGTAACTATGATTGTAGTTTTAGGGGCCAGTGTGGTAAATGGTTTAAAAAACTTTTTTAATTATTTAGGTTCTTCTTCTTTAAGGTTCTTTTTCTATGGAAATTTCGGAATAATATTTTTTATTAGAGTATTAACTGCTGTAAAAAACTGTCAAAATTAAGAATATAAAATCTGAAAAAAGTAAAATTATCTTTCATACGAACTTTTATTGTCGATTTCGGTCTCTGAAAGTAGATTTTTAAAAGTAGATATTGTTTTTTGACCAATATCTTTGACTACCATAGTAAATTTCACCAAAATCGTTGAACGGTTTACCTAAACTCTCTATATAGGGTGTCTTTCCGTTGCAATTTACTCTTGCATTTGTTATTTTAGTATGCAGTAAGGATTTATTTTATAGTTACAACATTTGTAGAAAACACCAATACACTATCTTCAGCTTCTAAAAATAACACTGATGAAATTGCACTTTATACCTATAAGCATAAAATGAAAAAAAAAAACACGATGCCTTAAGATTTATCAATAAAATCATTAATTTTATACTTACTTACATTTTATTGCGTTTTATGGATTGGAAATTGAAAATTGAAGAAAGGTTTTTAATTGCTTAAAATGAGGAATGCAATCATTTCTAATAGTCTACCTTCAACGAGTATTGGCTTTTTGATTTTTAAAATCAAAATCAAAAATTCTTTATTGAAACCTGGCCTACAAAGAAGGCTCTTTTCCACGCCAAAACTAATTATTTAATCATAGTATCTCTCTCTCTCTCTCTCTCTCTCAGCCGAAAGACGTCCACTGCTGGACAAAGGCCTCCCCAAGGATTTCCACAATGACCGGTCCTGCGCTGCCCGCATCCATGCGCGTCCCGCGACCTTCACCAGGTCGTCGGTCCACCGAGTGGGAGGCCTGCCAACACTACGTTTTCCGGTTCGTGGTCGCCACTCGAGAACTTTTCTGCCCCAACGGCTATCTGTTCTGCGAGCTATGTGCCCCGCCCACTGCCACTTAAGTTTGGCGATTCTGCGGGCTATGTCGGTTACTTTAGTTCTCCTACGGATCTCCTCATTTCTGATTCGATCACGCAGTGAAACTTTGGGTGACCTTGAGCCTTCTTATGAGGCCCATAGTAAGCGACCACGTCTCTGTTCCGTATGTCATTACTGGCAACACACACTGTTCAAAGACCTTAGTCTTGAGACACTGCGGTATTTTGGCCTATGGTAATCATAGTATATCATGCCTCAAAGCTACAAACTACTAGCGTTTCGGAACGACCACTGCTGAGAAGAACTGCCGAAAGTAAAACAAGAAAAAAATATAGAAAAAGCCTTTAAAGTAAAATTATAATATATACTTACTAATATAATATCTATATTTTTTTATGATAGGTAATATTAAATTTTTTAATTAAAACAAAACTAAAAACGCCAAGCAGGTAGACACCCAAAAAGAGTCGTATAAATTATCCAAATATGTACAGAACTCTGATAGATTTCCCGGTTCGCGCTCGGCAGTTTTTTGCGTGAATATTTGCATATAACAAGTCGCGGTTTAATGTATGGGCTCGATGTCCTGATAACTGATTGAGTCATCCATTCCATACATACATACATACATACTAACAGTGACAGTACGGTGATCTGTCTTCATTATAGTGCGACAAAGATCTTTTTGCACGTGGTAGAAAACCGAACTAATGTCTAAACTATTAAAATTTCTTATTTAAAACGTAGGTGGCGCCCTCACTCGCGTGCAAAAAGATCCTTGTCGCACTGTACAGCTATGTATTTAAATATTTCTTAAATAAATCCGGTTTTTTTTATGAAGACTGTAGCAAAGAGTACTGATACGAGTACGGTTTGTATTTAGACGACTGACCAAAAAAGGAGTGTTATGTTTTCAGGGTTCATGTATGTAAGTATGTATGTACCTACCTATGTAAGTTTATTTATTCCACCATAAGTCCTGAACGGCTTAACAGATTTTGATGTGAGATAATTTTTTTAGATTCCTTTCATTCCTCCGAGTGACATAGGCTATGTGTGTTTTTTTTATTTCATAATAATTAGCTTTTTGATTTATATTTTAATTTGTACATAGTATCTATTTAAACATTATCTAACATTATTTAATATCTACTTAGGTACATCCATAGGTATAGAAAAAAAATAATATATGGGTATTTTACTATTATTACTACATACTTGCATGAAAATTACGGCAAACTTTTATGCGTTTACAATCGGAATCAGATAATTATCCCAATAATTAATTCCTTATTGTATAAGCATTGGTACTTGGTGAGAAACCTGTGCTTTTACAAAATATAACAGGGTAACCTGAGCACAAATATTGAATAAAAATAATACCAACTAAGTATAGAAGTTCGGGAAGCTTCGCGATATCTTCTTGTCCAAAATACCGCAGTGAGTGTCTCAAGACTAGTGTCTCAAGACTACAATGTGTGTTGCCAGTAATGACATACGGAACAGAGACGTGGTTGCTTACTATGGGCCTCATAAGAAGGCTCAAGGTCACCCAAAGGGCGATGGAGCGCGCTATGCTCGGAGTTTCCCTGCGTGATCGAATCAGAAATGAGGAGATCCGTAGGAGAACTAAAGTAACCGACATAGCCCGCAGAATCGCCAAACTTAAGTGGCAATAGGCGGGGCACATAGCTCGTAGAACAGATAGCCGTTGGGGCAGAAAAGTTTTCGAGTGGCGACCACGAACCGGAAAACGTAGTGTTGGCAGGCCTCCCACTCGGTGGACCGACGACCTGGTGAAGGTCGCGGGACGCGCATGGATGCGGGCAGCGCAGGACCGGTCAACGTGGAAATGTTTGTCCAGCAGTGGACGTCTTTCGGCTGAGAGAAGAGAAGAATAGAACCACAATACAAGGTGATTAATCCGTGTTTTCGACTGACTCAGAAATATCAGTTACTCAGATCTACCACATGTTGTTATTGTTACTATTTATTCTGTGGTTACTTTATGTCATTATTGTGTTAACGTGTCACATAACAATAGGTTTGGTTAACCATGAGTCAATATAACAAGAATTGCCATGCCCAAGCATAACTTACGTCATTCAAGAATAATATATGTTAGTATGTGTTGTGGTTTCTAAATTAGATAGTAACAAGTTTAGAAATTGAATGTCTGCTGGAGGATTCCGGCGACTTGGGACCACGGCTCACTCGACCCGCGGTCCGAGTCGCCGGATTTTTTAATTTTATTTTCTATTCTTTTGCTATTGGGACTCTGCTGTATGCGATTGGGACTCTGCTGTATAAAAGTATCCGTAAGTTGCCATTTTGTGTTTATAATGACGTCACATAGCCTATGTTTCTCGGAAAATGCAAAATTACCTCACACATCTGACTTCAGGACTTATGGTGAAATAAAAAAAATCACATACTTATATGAACCCTGAAAACACAATACTCCTATTTGAGGTCAGTTATGTGAAAAATAACAGGTACAGTACATCAGCAAAATCCTACGGTAGCATTTTATTTTCTCCAAATTCGAAAAATCAAAGTCCCGCAATAATCAAATAGCAAATCAAAAACTGCAAACGAACGCATTCTAAATTCGAAAAAATTCGACGACATGCAGACAGAATAAAAAATGAAAAGCATAGACGAAACCTGCCAACTTCTAAAAACATTTTTTAAAATCAAACTTGGCAAAGGAAGCCAAGCCTATACCGCCATATCGATTTGCCATTAATTAGGTATTAGAAAATGGTAAAAAATCGAGTACTTTTACGTCGTACCTTACTTCGCTGAGGCAATATTGATGGAGATGACATAGCAACGTCCTTTACAAAGTGAAATTCTCATAAGTATGAACATCTTTTTGTATAAGACCGACTCTGAAATCTCAAAAAGAAATCATCTGTTCCATACTTTTTAAAATACATACTTACCCAAAATGTATGGAACAGCTGATTTTTTTAGCGATTTCATAGTCGGTCCTATACTAAAAGATATTCATATTTATGAGTACTTTCACCCTTGTTAGTTAATTACAAATAATCCTTTATAGCAGGTCTATGTAGAGTATAATCTGAAACCTGAATGTTGTAGT